>CAWUFW010001445.1:2242500-2826530 GCA_963921515.1 Calotriton arnoldi | reverse complement strand
CTTGTGAGAAGTTGGCCTGGCATATGCTGTCCACTAATTATAGTGGGCACCTTGCACCAGTCCAAATCGACTCTTATGGTAGGTAGGTTAAAGACAACCTTATTGAAAGCTATCCTAGTGGTAGCTATGGAGAGCAGCCTTCAGGCTAAGTCTTGAAGGAATGTAAAGCAGCTTGTTTTACCAGTCTATAATCTCTTGAGTGACCAAATGAAAGAGCACCACACCAGGTATATATTCAAAATATATGTATTTATTACTAAACACACCCCTCTAGTCTCTTTATGAGGCTAGAGTTCGAAGTACATAGGTTATAAGATCTTAAATCACAGTAATAGCACAAATACACGTTTGGGCCCTAGGGGCGTACCAAACCATATACCAATAAAGTGGTATGCGAACCACGACTGAACTAGACACTAGGCCTAGAGCCTCTAGAAGTGCTTGGACCACAAGGAACCACCCAAGGTAGTGACACAGGGGACCCACGGGAGACGCGTGCAGTGTAAATACACAACCGCGATACGCCGTTAACTTCTATGGAGAAAGTCGGGATCGGGAAAATAGAGGAAAGGGACACTTAAAATAGGACTAGGACAAAACCCTTTGAGATCTAGGACTTTGAAGAGTCTCTACCCACGGGAGCACCGGAGTACTCGTGTTACCTCACCCAGGGAAGCCGGGTGCATAGGTGCCTTTCGGGGTCGGGTTTCGTCGTCGTTTCGTATGGCGATCTGCTGCAAAGTGCTGCTGGCGACCAGGAGAAAAGTGTCCGGGTGGATCCAAGAGTGGATCGGAGTTCTGAAGAACCTGAAAGCAGAGGGGACAGAGTCTGGGTCACTAGCCAGTGACCAGGAAGGCGATGGACAGATGCCCACCGATGACGAGTGCTTCAGGTGCGGTGACGGTCGTCTTGACTCTTCAGCCACGAGGTCCGGGAGGCATTGTCGGCAACCAGGAGCAGGATTCGGGCTGTGGCTCGATGTCTGTCGAGTGCTGAGGTGTCGGCGACCGGATTGGACCCAACAAGCCTTGGCAACGGCAAGTCTCGAGTAAGATGTAGATCGTCGATGATGCAGACCAGCAAGGTCTGGGGAACTCACCCAGCGAGGGTAAGTGAGGGCAGGCCTGGAGCAACCAGGATGCCAAGTAAAGAAAAGATTGGCCTTCGTCAAGGGCTACTAGCCAACGGGCTAGCGACCGCGAAGGAGCCTCGTGACACCGCACGTGGAGCTGGCTTACAGGACACTCGTGGAGTGGGGGCCAGTGATCTTCGGTGCAGTTGGTGCTGGAGGCTAAGGCTACTCGGAGCCCAAAGCACGACTTCTTGAGAGACCCAGAAGATGGTGCACTTGCAAGTGTGCTCGGTGTCCAGGGGTCACGGTCTCAAGTCACCCACGATAGCCACGGGCCTCAGCTTTGCTGGGGACTCAGGGTAGCCTCGGGGAAGTCTGAGAATCCACCTCTGGTGCTGCGATGACTTCGGCGTCCGACGGGAGCTTCAGTGATGCGAACCGGACAGATGCTTCTTTGGTGCCTGCCAAGCAGGGGAGTCACTCCTTGACCCCAAGGGAGATTCTTCAGTCCTCTAATCTTGTCGTAGAGCATCGAAGGTCCAGGATTCAGTGTCAGAGTTTCGTCCAGGTATAATCTAAAGTCCTAAGGACTGGGTTCCTACCTTTATTCTAAAAATAGGGGATGGACTACTCTGTGGCCCCACCTATGGGTGGGTCAGGGCAGAGGGGTGGCTACACCCCTTTCCCTTTGTCCAGTTCGTGCCAAAGCAGGGGCTGCAAGCCCCTGATCCAGTTTGAACTGGGGTATGCACAGGGACACCAAATGTGCCCCCAGTGCAGGACTTCAAAGCACCCGAAAGTGCTCCCGCCCAGCCCCAATACACATTGTCCTGTCTGGGGAGGTGGTCACACCTCCCTGGGACAGGAAACCTATTGTCCAGGCCTCCCCTGCCGGAGTTTCGTCCAGCAGCAGGAGGCCAGACTCGTGTCTGTGGCAGCAGCATCCATTTTGTGATGCCAGGGCTCTGGAAAGAAGTTACCGGACTCGTCAGAGTTAACATGCCTTTCCCTCTAGAAGGGTGGAATGCTACCCCCGCCGCCAGGATTGGCGGGGGTAGTATTCCAAGATGTTTGACACCAAACACGACATGTTTAGGTGCAGCCATTCCATAGTTAGCATTTTACCGCGAGGATATAATGCGTTTAAGAGTATATGGTCAGGCTGCACTACAAACAGCATCAGAGATGGTCTCCGAACGCTGCAGAGGGGCCCTGCTCATGCAGGGGCACCCTCTCACATAGGAACCATGCACTCTGCCTTTAGGATTGATAAGGCCTGCCTTAGGAGTGACTTATAGGTTTATATGTATGTATGCATTTAGTGATATAGGTAACCTATACCACAGCAAGGGGTGCATGCACCACCTTACCCAGGCTGCAGTAGCAGACCTGTGGTGTCAGTTTGGATGGCCTACCAGGGGTGGCATAATACATGCTGCAGCCCCTGGCAGGCCTCTGAGGTACCTATGCCCTTGGTACATAGTATACCATATACTAGGGACTTACAAGGGCACTCCAGATCCCAATCAGTGATGTGCCTAAGGCACATGGAGACCCTTTTAAAGAGGAAACAGCTAGGCTGGGGTTCTGAATAGCAGGGCCCCAGCCAGACTAATGTCGAAAACCAGTGAAGCATCAGCAAAAAGTGGGGGTACCCATGTGAAGCAGATCCTACTCTCCTACACAACCCCCCCAAACGTAGGGACATTAAACTAACCTTGCCCAGTTAAGTCTTCATGTTCTAAGTGGAAATACCTAGAGAGTCCATCTGCATTCGCATGGTTACTCCCAGGCCTATGTTCCACTGTAAAGTCCATCCCCTGTAGGGAAATGGACCACCTAAGCAGTTTGGGGTTTTCACCCTTCATTTGTTTTAGCCATAAGAGGGGCTTATGGTCTGTCTGAACCAGGAAGTGTGTACCAAACAAGTATGGCCTCAACTTCTTCAGAGCCCAGACCACAGCAAAGGCCTCCCTCTCTATGGCTGACCAACGTTTCTCTCTAGGGGTCAGCCTTCTGCTAATAAAAGCTACTGGCTGATCCTGACCTTCTTCATTCAATTGTGACAGTACAGCCCCTACCCCCAATTCAGATGCATCTGTTTGAACAATGAACTTCTTGGAGTAATCAGGACTCTGCAGAATTGGAGCAGTGCACATGGCCTGCTTGAGGTCATCAAATGCCTTTTGACAGCTAGCTGTCCACTGAACCTTTTTGGGCATTTTCTTAGAAGTTAAGTCATTCAAGGGTGTCACTATTGATCCATACCCCTTGACAAATCTCCTATAGTACCCAGTCAGGCCTAAGAAGGCTCTCACCTGAGTCTGGGTAGTGGGAGCAGTCCAGTCCATGATGGTCTGGATCTTGCTCTGCAAAGGTTGAACCTGGCCTCCACCCACAAGGTGGCCCAGGTACACAACCTGACTCTGCCCTATCTGGCACTTAGTGGCCTTGATAGTCAGGCCTGCCTTTTGCAGGGCCTGTAAAACATTCCTGAGGTGGACCAGGTGATCCTCCCAGGTGGAGCTAAAGACAGCAATATCATCTAGATAAGCTGCACTATAGGCTTCCAGTCCTGTGAGAACTGTGTTCACCAACCTCTGGAAAGTGGCAGGTGCATTTTTCAGACCAAAGGGCATTACCACAAATTGATAATGCCCACTAGGGGTTGAAAATGCTGTTTTGGGCTTTGCAGTATCAGCTAGTCTGATCTGCCAGTAGCCAGCTGTTAGGTCAAATGTGCTGAGATATTTGGCAGAGGCCAAAGTATCTATGAGCTCATCTGCCCTGGGTATGGGATGGGCATCAGTCCTAGTGACTGCATTGAGACCCCTGTAGTCTACACAAAACCTCATCTCTCTTTTCCCACCACTGGTGTGATGTTTCGGTACCAGGACTACTGGACTAGCCCAAGGGCTATCTGAGGGTTCAATTACTCCCAACTCCAACATTTTCTGTACTTCAGTCCTGATACAGTCCCTGACATGGTCAGGTTGCCTATAAATCTTGTTTTTAATAGGCAGACTGTCCCCAGTGTCCACTTCATGAGTGCACCAGGTGGTCTGACTGGGTGTCAGTGAAAACATATGTCTAAACTGATTGAGGACTTGCCTGCAATCAGTTTGTTGCTGGGTAGTGAGGCTGCCTGCCAAGGCTACACCATCAACTGACCCATCGTCAGGGTTCTGTGAGAGCAGGTCAGGGAGTGGGTCACTCTCTTCCTCCTGCCCTACATCAGTAGCCATGAGCAAGCCCATGTCTGCCCTGTCCACATATGGCTTTAGTCTGTTGACATGGAGAACCCTTTGGGGACTCCTGGGTGTTCCCAGGTCCACTAAGTAAGTGACCTCACCCTTCTGCTCAACAATAGTGTGGGGTCCACTCCATTTATCTTGGAGAGCTGCTGGGGCCACTGGCTCCAACACCCACACCTTCTGTCCTGGCTGGTAAACAGTCAGAACAGCTCTTTGGTCATGCCAGGCCTTCTGAAGTTCCTGGCTAGCCTCAAGGTTTTTGTTTGCCTTTTTCATGTACTCAGCCATCCTGGAGCGGAGACCAAGTACATAGTCCACTATATCTTGCTTTGGGGGCTTGAGAGGTAACTCCCATCCTTCCTTCACCAAGCACAGTGGACCCCTCACAGGGTGGCCAAACAGAAGTTCAAAAGGGCTGTAACCAACCCCCTTCTGAGGCACCTCCCTATATGCGAATAAAAGGCAGGGCAAGAGTATGTCCCATCTACGCCTAAGCTTTTCTGGGAGCCCTTTAATCATGCCCTTCAAGGTTTTGTTGAATCTCTCAACTAAACCATTGCATTGTGGGTGATAGGGTGTGGTGAACTTATAAGTAACTCCACACTCCTTCCACATTGCTTTTAAGTACCCAGACATGAAGTTCGCACCCCTGTCTGATACTACCTCCTTAGGAAAGCCCACTCTTGAGAAGATTCCCAGGAGGGCCCTTGCCACCACAGGTGCTGTAGTGGTCCTGAGGGGAATAGCTTCTGGGTACCTGGTGGCATGATCCACTACCACCAGGATAAACCTGTGCCCAGAGGCTGTTTGGGGATCCATGGGACCAACAATGTCAATCCCTACCCTCTCAAAGGGCACCCCCACCACAGGTAGTGGTATCAGGGGGCCTTTGTAGTGCCACCTGCTTTGCCACTGGCTTGGCAGGTTACACAGGAGCGACAAAACTCCTTACTGTCTTCAGACATGTGGGGCCAGTGAAAGTGAGGGACAATTCTGTCCCAAGTCTTGTTCTGGCCCAGGTGTCCTGCTAAGGGAATATCATGGGCTAGGGTCAATAGGAAGCCCCTGAACTTCAAAGGTATTACCAACCTCCTGGTAGCACCAGGCTTGGGGTCTCTACTCTCTGAGTACAGGAGTCCATCATCCCAATACACTGTATGGGGACCACTAGCTTTCCCAGCAGCCTCAGCAGCAGCTTGCTGTCTGAGGGGTTCAAGGGAGGGGCAGCTCTGCTGCTCCTGGCTCAGATCTGCCCTAGAAGGTCCCCCTGTCCCCAAGAACTCAACCTGGTCAGGTTCAAGTTCCTCTGGGACAGTTCCTTCTTCAGGGCTGAGATCATCCCCCTCAAGGGACTGATCTTCCTCCTGAGCCAAGGGGAAGGCACTGCCTTAACCCTACTACTCCTCCTCTTGGAAGGCACTTGGTCCATTCTTCCAGAATCCAAGGCCTGTTCAGTGCTAGACATTTTGGCTTGTGACCTGGTCACAGCAAACACATCTGCAGGGATCCCCAGCATTTCTGCATGGGTCCTGAGCTCCACTTCTGCCCAAGCAGAAGTCTCCAAGTCATTGCCAAGCAAGCATTCGACTGGTAGGTTTGCACTTACCACAACCTTCTTAAGGCCAGTTACCCCTCCCCAGGAGAAGTTAACAACTGCCAGAGTATGGTCTGTTCTGACATTGCTAGCATTGGTCACTTGGTACATTTCACCAAGCATAACTTGTCCAGGTAGCACAAGGTCTTGTGTCACCATGGTGACACTTGCCCCTGTGTCCCTAAATGCCAAAGCCTCTCGTCCATTGATTAAAGGCTGTTGTCTGTACTTGCCCAGATTACTGGGACTCATAGAGGAGGGCACATCCATGCCTCCATCACAGACTAACACAGCCTGAGTCAGTTCTCTAACTAGGTCAGAGCCCAACTCAGTTCCCAGGGTGAACCCTACTAAACCCTTTGCTGGAGCACTTCCACCAACTGTACTAGGGGGAACAGGTGCCTTAGGGGCATTGGTGGGTGCTGGACTGGAGTCTTTGGACTTGGTGCAATCACTGGTCCAGTGGGTCTTTTGCTTACAGACCTTGCACCATGGTTTTCTTTGGCCTTTACCCTTGGTAGACTGGGAATCCCCACCAGAAGAAGATTTTTGGGGGCCTGATGAAGACTTTTGATCTTTACCCTTCTCCCCACCCTTATCAGAGTTCTTAGCATCTTGCTTCTTGGTTTCCCCACCTTGGTTCTGTACCTTCTGCTTCACCCTGGTTCTGACCCATTTGTCTGCCTTCTTTCCCAATTCTTGGGGAGAGGTCAGATCAGAGTCAACCAGGTACTGATGCAACAGCTGATTTTGACAGTTATTAAGAATTTGCTCCCTCATTATCAGATTGTACAATCCTGAGAAGTCACACACCTTACTGCCCATCAACCAGCCTTCCAGAGCCTTGGCAGAACAATCCACATAGTCTACCCAGTCTTGAGTCTGTGCTTTTTGGGTGTCTCTGAACTTCAACCTGTACTGTTCAGTGGTTAGGCCAAACCCATCAATAAGAGCACTCTTCAAGACCTTGTAATTGTCAGCATCCTCCTCTCTAACAGTGAGGAGCTTGTCTCTACCTTTGTCAGCAAAGGAGAGCCACAAGATTGCTGCCCACTGCTCCTGAGGGACCTTCTGTACTTTACAGGCCCTCTCTAAAGCAGTTATCCATTTGTGGATATCATCCCCACTCTGGTAGGGAGGGACAATCTTGCTCAGGTTCCTATGGTCATAGGACCTTTCCCTATCTCTAGGGACATGGCTGCCACCATGGGACTCTAGTCCCAACTTTCTTCTCTCTTTAAGGAGATCTAGGGATTCTCTATCTAAAGCCAATTGCTTCTTCCTGATCTCCAGTTGAGTTTCCTCATACTGGACCAGTCTCTTTCTTCTCTCATGAGAGGATTCCCTCCTGTGAGAAGAAACAGAGCTCCCTATGGAGGTGCCAGAGTGGTTAGACTCCTGAGAAGGAGACCTAGACTTTCTGAGCACACTCATAATCCTTCCTGGGGGCACAAAGGTGTGGTTCTCCAGATCCTCATCTTCATCTTCCCCAGAAGGGATTGGGTTTTCCAGGTCAGGGTCATTGTCACCCTCCTGGTCAGTTTCAGAGGGGGCTGGGGGTAGTGGTACCCCTGGCCCCTTCCTCATCTGCTGGCCCACCCTCTGCTCCTACCCCTTCAGTCTCTGAGGACTTACTAAGATCATAAGCCACCAACAACTCCTGGAGGTGTTGGGTGGTGGGACTTTGGCCTGTCCTTAATTTCCTCACGTTACACAAAGCTCTCAATTCCAAGAATGGGAGTGTGTCATACTTGGAGGGTGGAAGCTCCATGGCTTCCTGCAAGGTATCTTTGGATCCTGCTTTTAAAGACATTACTAGTGTGGTGTGGTGTATGCACTACCTACTCTAGTGTGGCCTACTAAACTCTCTTGAGTTGTAGAAAGGGTTGTGCTATCCCTTAACACACAACTCTAAGTTCAGTAGAACTTACTGTTATTCTAAGCTTAAATGATATGTACCTTAGGTACCTTTAGTGGTTTTCAGTTGATCAATTCAATTGAGATTATCTGGTAAAACAATAGCAAGCTGGAATCCCACACGCTGCACACCAATGTGAGAAGTTGGCCTGGCATATGCTGTCCACTAATTATAGTGGGCACCTTGCACCAGTCCAAATCGACTCTTATGGTAGGTAGGTTAAAGACAACCTTATTGAAAGCTATCCTAGTGGTAGCTATGGAGAGCAGCCTTCAGGCTAAGTCTTGAAGGAATGTAAAGCAGCTTGTTTTACCAGTCTATAATCTCTTGAGTGACCAAATGAAAGAGCACCACACCAGGTATATATTCAAAATATATGTATTTATTACTAAACACACCCCTCTAGTCTCTTTATGAGGCTAGAGTTCGAAGTACATAGGTTATAAGATCTTAAATCACAGTAATAGCACAAATACACGTTTGGGCCCTAGGGCGTACCAAACCATATACCAATAAAGTGGTATGCGAACCACGACTGAACTAGACACTAGGCCTAGAGCCTCTAGAAGTGCTTGGACCACAAGGAACCACCCAAGGTAGTGACACAGGGGACCCACGGGAGACGCGTGCAGTGTAAATACACAACCGCGATACGCCGTTAACTTCTATGGAGAAAGTCGGGATCGGGAAAATAGAGGAAAGGGACACTTAAAATAGGACTAGGACAAAACCCTTTGAGATCTAGGACTTTGATGAGTCTCTACCCACGGGAGCACCGGAGTACTCGTGTTACCTCACCTAGGGAAGCCGGGTGCATAGGTGCCTTTCGGGGTCGGGTTTCGTCGTCGTTTCGTATGGCGATCTGCTGCAAAGTGCTGCTGGCGACCAGGAGAAAAGTGTCCGGGTGGATCCAAGAGTGGATCGGAGTTCTGAAGAACCTGAAAGCAGAGGGGACAGAGTCTGGGTCACTAGCCAGTGACCAGGAAGGCGATGGACAGATGCCCACCGATGTCGAGTGCTTCAGGTGCGTTGACGGTTGTCTTGACTCTTCAGCCACGAGGTCCGGGAGGCGTTGTCGGCGACCAGGAGCAGGATTCGGGCTGTGGCTCGATGTCTGTCGAGTGCTGAGGTGTCGGCGACCGGATTGGACCCAACAAGCCTTGGCAACGGCAAGTCTCGAGTAAGATGTAGATCGTCGATGATGCAGACCAGCAAGGTCTGGGGAACTCACCCAGCGAGGGTAAGTGAGGGCAGGCCTGGAGCAACCAGGATGCCAAGTAAAGAAAAGATTGGCCTTCGTCAAGGGCTACTAGCCAACGGGCTAGCAACCGCAAAGGAGCCTCGTGACGCCGCACGTGGAGCTGGCTTACAGGACACTCGTGGAGTGGGGGCCAGTGATCTTCGGTGCAGGTGGTGCTGGAGGCTAGGGCTACTCGAAGCCCAAAGCACGACTTCTTGGGAGACCCAGAAGATGGTGCACTTGCAAGTGTGCTCGGTGTCCAGGGGTCACGGTCTCAAGTCACCCACGATAGCCACGGGCCTCAGCTTTGCTGGAGACTCAGGGTAGCCTCGGGGAAGTCTGAGAATCCACCTCTGGTGCTGCGATGACTTCGGCGACCGACGGGAGCTTCAGTGATGCGAACCGGACAGATGCTTCTTTGGTGCCTGCCAAGCAGGGGAGTCACTCCTTGACCCCAAGGGAGATTCTTCAGTCCTCTAATCTTGTCGTAGAGCGTTGAAGGTCCAGGATTCAGTGTCAGAGTTTCGTCCAGGTATAATCTAAAGTCCTAAGGACTGGGTTCCTACCTTTATTCTAAAAATAGGGGATGGACTACTCTGTGGCCCCACCTATGGGTGGGTCAGGGCAGAGGGGTGGCTACACCCCTTTCCCTTTGTCCAGTTCGCGCCAAAGCAGGGGCTGCAAGCCCCTGATCCGGTTTGAACTGGGGTATGCACAGGGACACCAAATGTGCCCCCAGTGCAGGACTTCAAAGCACCCGAAAGTGCTCCCGCCCAGCCCCAATACACATTGTCCTGTCTGGGGAGGTGGTCACACCTCCCTGGGACAGGAAACCTATTGTCCAGGCCTCCCCTGCCGGAGTTTCGTCCAGCAGCAGGAGGCCAGACTCGTGTCTGTGGCAGCAGCATCCATTTTGTGATGCCAGGGCTCTGGAAAGAAGTTACCGGACTCGTCAGAGTTAACATGCCTTTCCCTCTAGAAGGGTGGAATGCTACCCCCGCCGCCAGGATTGGCAGGGGGTAGTATTCCAAGATGTATGACACCAAACACGACATGTTTAGGTGCAGCCATTCCATAGTTAGCATTTTACCGCGAGGATATAATGCGTTTAAGAGTATATGGTCAGGCTGCACTACAAACAGCATCAGAGATGGTCTCCGAACGCTGCAGAGGGGCCCTGCTCATGCAGGGGCACCCTCTCACATAGGAACCATGCACTCTGCCTTTAGGATTGATAAGGCCTGCCTTAGGAGTGACTTATAGGTTTATATGTGTGTAGGCATTTAGTGATATAGGTAACCTATACCACAGCAAGGGGTGCATGCACCACCTTACCCAGGCTGCAGTAGCAGACCTGTGGTGTCAGTTTGGATGGCCTACCAGGGGTGGCATAATACATGCTGCAGCCCCTGGCAGGCCTCTGAGGTACCTATGCCCTTGGTACATAGTATACCATATACTAGGGACTTACAAGGGCACTCCAGATCCCAATCAGTGATGTGCCTAAGGCACATGGAGACCCTTTTAAAGAGGAAACAGCTAGGCTGGGGTTCTGAATAGCAGGGCCCCAGCCAGACTAATGTCGAAAACCAGTGAAGCATCAGCAAAAAGTGGGGGTACCCATGTGAAGCAGATCCTACTCTCCTACAACCCTTCTCCCCACCCTTATCAGAGTTTTTAGAATCTTGCTTCTTAGGGTCACCACCTTGGTTCTGTACCTTCTGCCTCACCCTGGTTCTGACCCATTTGTCTGCCTTCTTTCCCAATTCTTGGGGAGAGGTCAGATCAGAGTCCACCAGGTACTGATGCAACAGCTGATTTTGACAGTTATTAAGAATCTGCTCCCTCATGATAAGATTGTACAATCCTTTGAAGTCACATACCTTACTGCCCACTAACTAACCTTCCAGAGCCTTAGCAGAACAATCAACAAAGTCCACCCAGTCTTGATTCTGTGCTTTTTGGGTATCTCTGAACTTTAACCTGTATTGTTCAGTTGTTAGGCCAAACCCATCAATCAGAGCACTCTTCAAGACTTTGTAAGTGTCAGCATCCTCTTCTCTAATAGAGAGGAGCTTATCTCTACCTTTGTCTGCAAAGGAGAGCCACAAGATTGCTGCCCACTGCTCCTGAGGGACCCTCTGTACTTTACAGGCCCTCTCTAGAGCAGTTATCCATTTGTGGATGTCATCCCCACTCTGGTAGGGAGGGACAATCTTGCTCAGGTTTCTATGGTCATAAGACCTTTCCCTACCACTAGGGAAATTGCTGCCACCATGGGACTCTAGTCCCAACTTTCTTCTTTGCCTTTGAAGCTCTAGGGACTCCCTGTCTATAGCCAACTGCTCTTTTCTGATTCTCAACTGAGCTTCCTCATACTAGAGCAGTCTCTCTTTCCTCTCATGAGAGGACTCATGAGAGGATTCCCTCCTATGAGAAGAAACAGAGGTCCCTATTGAGGTGTCAGAGTGGTTAGACTCCTGAGAAGGAGATCTAGACCTTCTGAGCACACTCCCAACTCTTCCTGGGGGGACAAAGGGGAGGTCATTCTGAGCCTCCTCCTCATCCTCAGGAGTAGCTGCATTGTCCAGGTCAGGATCATTGTCATCCCCCTGGCCAGTTTCAGAGGTCAGGTCCTGGGCATTTTCATCCCTGGTCCCTTCCTCCTCTTCTGCCCCACCCTCTCTGCCTACCCTTGCAGACCCTATGGGTCTTCTAAGATCATCTAGCAGAAGCATCTCCAGGAGACGTTGGGTGTTGGCACTTTTGCCTGTCTTCAACTTCCTAACCTTGCACAACTCTCTTAATTCCAAGAATGAGAGGTTGTCATATCTGGATGGCAGGAGCCCACTGGTTCCTGGCAGTGAAGACATTACTAGTGTGGTGTGGTGTATGCACTAGGGACTTATACTAGGGACTTATAAGGGCACTCCAGATTCCAATCAAAGATGTACCTAAGGTACATGGAAACCATTTTAGAGAAGAAGCAGCTAGGCTGGGGCTCTGATTAGCAGGACCCCAGCCAGACTAAAGTCGAAAAACAGTGAAGCATCAGCAAAAAGTGGGGGTACCCATGTGAAGCAGATCCTACTCTCCTACACATGTCAAAAAGACGACTGCAATACATACCTTACGGGGAACGAGGAAGGCATAGAGACGGCGACGGACAACAGCCACAACACACCCAACAGGGGGGGACAACGCGAGACACCAAAGACACCAAATACTACATATGATCAGGAGCGGGAATATGTGGAGGAGCAGAATTAAACATCAGTAAACCTGTAAAGGGAAATAAATGTTAAACGACATTCATCATGCAATCCAAAATAAACTACTATAATCCAAGTTAATAATAAGCCATAACTATAACATTAATGCAAAGATATAAATGAAAGAGCACAACAGTCACGATCCAGAAGAAGAAGGAGTTGTCTCCATGGAGGCATGAGAGTGAGTCTGAATAAATCTTCTGAGGTCAACCGGATCTTCGAAGGTAGAAGTTTTATTAAGAAGAGTAACTTTGAAAATGCATGGATGGAACAGGCCATATCTGGCACCCAAAGAGCGAAGAGGTGGGCGCAAATCCAAAAACTCTTTGCGTCTCTTGGCTGTAGCTGAAGATAGGTCTTGAGAAATAAAAACTTTGGAGCCCTGCCATGAGAGATTCTTTTTAGTTTTAGCGGCATTCAGGACCAGCAGCAGGTCGGTAAACTGAAGAAATAGGATAATCATTCCTCGAGGTTTGGTTGGCGCAGCTGAAGAAGAAAGGCGAGGACCCAGTCTATGTGCGCGTTGTAAGTTCAATTTGGTCGTAGGCGGAAGACCCAGGAGCTGTGGGAGAAAGGAGGTGAAGAAAGCAACAGGGTCATCCCCCTCAAGGCCCTCAGGAAGACCATAGACGCGTAAATTATTATGACGATTTCTGTTTTCCAAATCCTCAGTGGCCCTTCGAAGCTGCAAGACTTCCTTTTCCAGGGAGGAAATTTTTGAGGGTGTATCCTGTATCAGGACAAGCTGTTGTTCCACCACAGCCACACGGGAATCCATAGAAGCCCATTTGGAGTCCATTGATTGAAGGCGGGCATTAGTTTCTTCCACAAATGGACGGATAGCACGAATCTCCTCCAGAACCATGTCCAAAGAAACTGGGGAGGTAGACTTAGGAGGAGAAGGAGGATCCTGCTTGAGCCTCTTGCTAGTAGTCGAAGGTAACGGTACCTTAGAGGCCATTGTTGTGGATGGTTCTGTAGTATCGGAGCAATCGTTATGTGACAAGCCCTCAGAGAGGTAGGAGAATCTATTAAAAACAGCGCAACCGATGCCAGAAGTGTTAGGGGTGTTCCCTTTCAGATTTTGAGTATGCCGCGGTAGACGCTTGCTCCTACCCATGAAACACCAACCAGAGGAAAGTGGTACAATGTCCTACAACAGAACAATGTTGAGTATAACATGAAAGAAGAAAGAAAATCCTCAAGCAAGTGCACCACAAGAGGACGCCTGGAGTCAGATATAGATTCCTGCAACTTCGAATAACCCTCTCACATTATATGAGAAAAGACTTTCAGACAGGCTCCACCAATCAAAAGGCAGTCATGTAAGCGTAAACCATTTCTCTTGGTACAGTAAAACATGAAGGGCGCAAAAATAAACAGGCGCCATATGATAGAATAGGCAGAGTGCTCCAAGCTAGCCAGTTCATATTAAAACAAGTACCTTGATAAATAAATACATTGTTGTCATCCTTAAAATAACAGGTGCGAGTAGTGGATGTCAAAAATAAGGCATTTGCAATGAAAAAGCGCTTCCTGGAACATCACCTGCGGTGAAGACTGAGGAGAATCAGCAGGTAAGATGTAAAATGGCGGCTGTTACCTGAAGCAATCAGTCTCCTGCAAAATATTCCCACTTAGACCAGGAATTCAGGGAAAATAAAAATAGCCTTCAGAAGAGCCCACCTTCCGATTTAGCAATCTAGCATTTTAAAGCCTGAAGAAACGCTGCATCCGCTGTTAATTGCAGCTCGTCTCCGGCGTTTCACGGAGCCTTGACGGTAGGCGGCCATTTTGAATTGCCGCACGCGCCGTCCTCCTAAACGACCTGCTCTTAAAGTTGAATTTTATTTAGAATTAACGAAGTTGGTACCACAGTTGGCATACAGGGTGTTGGCAATTATTTGTGATACAATAAAAAAAATTTAAAAAATGACGATGAATGAGATAAGTCATCATTTGAAGTGGCGTCCAGACTGCATGTGTGCTTCACAAAAGCCACAATTTAATCATGTAATTGGCTAGAAATGTGAAAATAACATTTGTGATTCAATTTTTGGTTTGATAAAGCACATGTATGTCATCCACATATCCATGTGTAGTTGAGCTTAAAATGGCTGAAGGTGAAATTTTAAACAGGCTTGCATCACATGATAATTACATTTTTCAACTGCCTTTGCAGGGAAAATAAAATGTGCTGGGTGTATAATTCTTAAAAGTTCTCCATTTGTTATTAATGCGTTTGTTTCATTGTTTTTTGAGCCACCTTCACAAAAGGGTTACATTAGGCGATTAAATACTTAATGGTGTCCAGCTCAGCTATCCAAATGTATCCCTTACTTGGGCCACTTTGACAAATATAGAGGATACTACCTGTGATATAGAGGGGTAAAACAGCCTGAGTTCATGTTGCAAGCCTACGTGATGCTATACACTGTATGAAAAGTCAAGCAGATGTGATGGTGGGACACAAGGTGGAAAGCAAACAGAAGGAGATGATGGACGGAGCACTGAAACTTTTCAGACATTCACCCCCAGTCACAGATCTGGGTTGAATCCATCATCCTTCTTTATCTCACTTCGCCACCCCAGTTCAGAGACAGCTATATGCAAATCAGTCTTGACCCTGTGCCTCATGGGAACAATCTAGCCCGAACTGCCAAGCCATGTCTTCCCTGGACCGGAAACAAGCATCCTGGGACCAGTTTCAGGCTAACAGCCCTCATCAGCCAGGCTAGCTTGAATCTAGTGGCAAAATGAGCAAGGGACCCACGTCAGGGCATACCCTGCCAACTTAGGGTGAACAAAGCAAACACAAGGAGATGATGAACGGAGGTGGAACCATAAACCCTTTAGCCCGGGACCTCCATTGGCCTTGGGCTAATGGGAACCTCTTCTATTTCCTTGGCTGGACACTTCCATCCCCAAACTGGACCCTGCCTTGGACAATCACACATACATTTTGGTAGGGGGACATCAGTAGGTTTCACTCTCTGTTGGACAGAGGATTGTTGTCACAGTGATCTGGGAGATGCAGCATGCTATCAATATCTATTTAGGTTGTAGGCTTCTGTCATCTCGTTCATCTTTAGCTTTTCATTGGGCTTTGCGATTTCCTTTTTGTAGGCCTCTCTCCTAACTCCTCGCTCCTTATAGAGCTGTCAGACTTTTTATCATACTCCAGCTAGAATGTTTGGGTCCTGATTATGTGAGACACATGGCTGTATAGTTCCAACAATGTGGGTATCTACACCACGCTATTCATTGCATTGACAGTCCACACATTCTCCTCAATACTCCCATTCACTATCTGGTGTCCAGCTGTTCCACTCTTTAGGCTCACCTCTGTGCATGGGTTGTCTATAGGCCTTTCACAGAGTTCTATTGGCATCTTTGTTGTGTCAACCCTGGAATGAGGATTCATTCAATTCCTCCTTGGTATTATTGAGTTTTTTTGCCCTTTATGTTCTTCTTCTTGTTTCCCCTTTGAGGCATACATTTTGAGTTGCAGTTCCTATGCAAAGCCATTTATTTTCTTGCACCTGTGTCACCTTTCTCTTACTCTTTTCTTTGTATTTAGAGTTCCTGTGCTTTTAGGCATTAGTGCTTGGTTATCTTAAAACAAAATACAACACATTGGGAGACCTAAAAGTCTATCATACTTTTTTTAAAAATATTATTTGTTTTATTGGTGAAGAATAAGACAATTAAATCACTTGACTGGACAAAGCACAATATTCATTCAGCATCACTTTTTACATCTTACATTTTCATCTCTTTACACTGTGACACATGATTCATGCTCGCTCTTTAGTCTTGATGTACTACATGCATGTGTATTGCACCCATTTAGACAATGTCATCTCAGTGGTTCGGAACTCTGAGTGGAACCCTGGTCTCCCGAGCCTCCAAGCCCAAGTGGAGTATGTCAAAATCACAACCTCTGACTTATTGTGTGTGTTCGGCGAGTTTTTATTGACTTTGTACTGATATCGTCGTGCGCTATGTCTCTTGCGTGTTGGCTCCAGCTGGCTCCAGCGTTTCTCTCCTTGTTAAGTATGTGTGGTAGCTATTCCATATGTTTTTGGGTCGGCTGCGTAGTGGGATTAGGTCGTTGTATGCCTCGGATTGTGTGCTGCAATAGGTCATGTCTCTATGCCACATTTCAATTGTGGGTACCCGACCGGGCCTTGGCCCATCGCGTTGCTACGCAACGCTTGGCCAACAACAGCCCCACAGGTATCAGTTTGCGGTGTGTTTTCCCAATGTCCTTGGCATATCCCAGTAGGGCCATAAACAGAACTGGCTCTAGTGTAATCCCTGTTATCTGCTCCAGTTCTCTAAAAATGGCCTCCCAAAAGGCCGGCACTTCGGGGCAGAGCCAGGCAACACGTGTGAAATTAGCTAGTGGGTCTGCACACCTATGGCACTCAGCTGTATTCAAGAGCCCGTACCTATGTAACTGCTCCGGAGTGTAGTAGATCCTGTTGATGTATTTGAATTGTATTAGCCTGTGTCGGCCGTTTTGTGACACAGCTTTCGTCATTTCGCAACAATATTTCCAGCTTTTGTCATCAATGATTCTGCCTAACTCTCTTTGCCAGTCTTGACTAGCTTTTGTCATGAGTGGTCTACGGGCTTCCTGCGCCACAGAGTAAAGCCTAGTGATTAATTTGAAGGGCTCACTCTCTTCTAATATAGTGGCTAATGCAGGCATGTCTATGGACTCTAGCATATCTTCTCCTAGTGTGGACCGTAGCGCCTGTCTGAGTCTGAAAATGAAAACGTGTCATGCTTGTTGGGGCCTCTATGTCAGTTACTATCTCATGTGGCCATGGTATTCACGTACAGCACTCACCAGTGGTTCAGCCACTAGGGCACACAGCAAGGGTGAGAGGGGGCATATCTGCCACGTACCTCTTGTTATCTGTAATAGTGAAGATACCGCATCTCAAACACCTACTCTAGCCACAGGGCTATTACACAAGACATTAACTAACGTCAGGAATATATCACCCACACCGATACGGCGAAGTACAGAGTGCAGAAAGGCCCACTTGACTGAGTCTGAAAAGACCACAGCAGATCAACCCGGGTTGGAGGTGATGCTTCGTCCCTGGACAAACCCTGACTGCTCCTGTTATATCACTCCGGGTAACAGTGGGGATATCCACACAAAGTAAGAGACAAGAGAAAGAGCCTTCCCTAGCTCTCCTGACTTACACTACAAATCTCACAAAAAGAGAAGGAACAAAAAAAGTGCTGTCTGAAACAGCCTACTAAAGAATTAATAGTATGCCCCTAAACAGATGTATTATGTTTAAATTGGTGTACATCATAGGGGAGGAGAGAGACAGATGAGGGTGAAACGATAATACAAACCAAAGTCTTCAGAACAAGCCAACTAGTTTGTTGAAGACTGCCCTCACCCACTATGTAGTGGAATGATTCATCATTGGGCCGCTACAGACACCCTGGTGCAGACCAACACTCAGGGTGGAGCGCTGATTATTTTAGAAAGAAGAAAAGAAAGTAAGTAACCAGTAATCAATTCTGGTATGTATATCGTGTGCTGCTGAGTAGTGAGTGTATCCGGCGTCTCTCGGGTTTCTCTGCCTCCAAATGTCTACAAGGTCTAATGCATCTGACATGTCGCCTATGGTGCGGGCTGCAGCGGAAGGGCATTGGGGAGGGCCTTTAGATCTATCTAGTGTTGAATCGAATGTACAATTAAAATCCCCGCCCCAGATCTGCGGAAGCGTGCTCCACCGTGCCAATCGTGTTCCTAGGGCCTCATTGACAATGTGGATCATCAAAATTCGGTCCATACATCCCCCACCAGGATCGCTTCCCACTTTGATTTGCTGCAGTGCGTTATAATAAACCTGACCCTGGGTCTGCATACACTTCATGTAGCTGGATTTTTGATCTGCAGTCCACCCAGATTAACACTCCGCGTGCATGAGATGTAAAACCAGCAGCACAGTACTGTCCCCGTAGTTTCTGTGGGGATAGCGCATTTCTGTTACTTGCCAAATACGTCTCTTGTTGAAACACGATTTGCACCGAATGCCTCTTGAGGTATGCAACCACTTTGTGAACTTTACGCTGATCATTAAGACCCCTACCGTTCCATGTAAGGAACCGTATCCGCATGCAGTTCTGTTGGGTCTCTGTGTCATGGCCATATGTCAGTGTATGATGTCTCTTAACATGGGTGCCAGTCACAATCGAATCAATAGTGGTTTCACGTTTTTTGATTAATATTAAACTAAATAATTCCCCTAGATATTTCCCTCCCACGCCAAGAGCAATAACCTCTTGCATGGCCAAACTTTGACCCCCTCCCTCCCTCCGCAACAAGTCCATAAAGGAACTTACACCAACCCCAACTTTATATTGTGGTGAACACTCAGGGGTGGAAGTCGCCCGGACCCATGCGCCTCCCCAGCTTGCACTAAATAATTGCCTAAACATTTACACTTCTAACCACTTCTGCCTGTCTTTAGTCTCAGGGGCCTCTAAGTCCTCACTCGAGTGGGGCAGCCCCCTCACATGGGACGTTATGTTTACAGGAGTCCTTATTCAGAGTTCTTGCGGCGCATCTTCGTTGCACTTTTTCCCAGCACAGCGACAGGACCATAGGTTAAGTAGGAACAGTCTTACCATAAGTCCGATGTTGGGTTCTTAGACCCTCTGTAGATGTCCATAGATTCTTGTCTCGCACTCTGCTCTCAGACCACGGTCTCTGAGTTCAGGTAGTCTATGGTTACGTGTTGCACCCTGGACTTCACAGGGAATCCACACACTGCTATACTTATGTGTTATTGTTCCTCCTCTTCCTGGAGAGCCTCCTCAGCCACGGCATTGTGTCGTGGGGAGTTCTGTCACGCCCCCGCTTTCCCCCGTTGTTTGATAAAATGTGTCACTTGTTTTGAGTCCGTGAAATAGTGGATTTTCCCATCTGCTAGAACAGGTAGCTTGGCTGGGTATAACATGCTGTATTCCAGCTGGAGTTCTCGCAATTGTCGTTTAGCTGCCTGGAAGAGTTGGCGGGCACCTTGGACTGGTTGTGTAAAGTCTGGGTATAGTGAGATGTCGTAGCCTTCATATTGGAGAGATGTTAATTCACGCGCCTTGCACACTGCAGCATCTCGATCCCTCTATTTCAAAAGGAGTGCAATTATTGGTCTTGGGTTAGCTCCAGGTATCGGGCGTGGCTCCAATGACCTGTGTGCACATTCCACTATGAATATTGCTGAGAAAGTGTCTCTACCCAGTGTGGCACAGAGCAGGGTCTCAACGAATTTCTCCATATTGTCGATGTTAGAGGTCGCGGCTAATCCTGTAATTCGGATGTTGTTCCTCCTAGATCGGGATTCTAAATCTTCGGCTTTAAGCTGCAGTGCTTGGATAAGTTTCTCTGCCTTTTTTGTGCTCTTTGTTTCGGTCAATACTATGTCTTCCACATTAGAGGCCCTTTGCTCCACTGTGTCAAGTCTTTCTGTGTGCTTGTCTAGGCATTCTGTCATCCGATCCATTCGTAAAGTTAATGCGTCAATCTTCCCGTCGATCTTGTTTAAGCTTTTCTGAATGGCAGAGAGGATTTGCTTCAGGTCAGGATCTGGTGCAGTCTCCGCGTTTTACGGCTCCGAATCCGCCCACTGCGCTTCTGGGTCCCTCTGCCTTGGGGTCTTGTAAGAACCAAATTGCAATTTGGTTTGTACCTTATCTGCCTTGCCCATAGTTGGTTATTGTTTCGGGCGATCTACTTGCGATCAATTTGCGTTCACTCTGCCTCTCTACACGATCCACGCTACTCGCCGGGTGGAGGTGAAACCGCTGGGATTCAGTGCCCCATGCGAACTCCTTGTGTCAGCTCTGCTCCGAACCCCCCCTGTTGAGCCCGCCCGGACCAGGTCCAAGCATGTGATGATGGGGGTATGCCTGTGTAGGGACCTCAGCAAGGTGCCAGCGATGAGGGGCACTTTAGCAGGGGTGGTAGTGCAGCTGAGGCCTGCACAGACCTAGTATTATCTTGGGTGTTGAACTATCACTTTGTGGGTTGAGCTCTTATTGATGGCAGCGACATGCTCTATGTCGAAAAGTGGGCCTCGGTTGCAATTGTCTACCAAGTCTCATTGTTCAGCATTGGTGCCAGCCTGCCACCTCCAGGTGAGATTTACAGCACTGTCCGCTGCAAGCACGGCCACAGCTGTCCTTCAGGTTTATGGTGGTCCAGCTGCTGTGTTCAGGGAGCCTCCCCGCGGTGTTCTTATCATCGGTGGGATGGTGCTCACCACCGGACCATGCGCTCCACTCCATGCCACTCTCGTCACTGCAGCCGCGGGGGAGGGGTGGCCAGCCCCACATGCGTCGCGGTCGGACCACGCGTCCGCCCCTTAACCAGATCTCCGCAGTCAGTCGAGGAGCGGCCATGCGCCGCACGCCACACCCTGGTCAAGAGAGGGCAGGCCAAACCACTATCAGTCAGCGGCCCAGGCCAGCAGGCAGTTGGAGGGTCTCAATGCTCAGGCGCGGTCCCGGTTCAGCCCCTGCCACGGGGATCACAGAGCACACAGTCGGAGCAGCAGCTCCCGCACCAGAGCGGAGGTCTTTGTTTCAGGCGTGCAGCTGTTCTGCGCCTCCGCGGCCAGTTTCCTTCAACGAGGCTCACTTACGCAGATGGAATGCTCGCGTGTTCTTCTGTTGTTGGGCTTCGCTTTTCCGACATACGGAGGAACCGTGTTATCTTCCTGCAATCCGCAAAGGTTGTGCCGGTAAGGTGTTGCAGTTTATGCAGGATTTTAATTAATTGTTAGCCGGGTTGTGCAGAGCCCTGGTGTTATGAGGCGATCTTTTTGCAGGCAAGCTCCACCCCCCAAGTCTATCATACATTTAATGCAAAAATAGCAAAAGGCACAGCACATAATAAGGTGACAAATGTCACTTCAACCGACCACAGCTCTTGCTCAAAAAGCCAGTTGAAGAATGTAATACTAAAATGTATACAATTTCAAAAAGTTTCTATATCTTTTTCTCCTAATACTATGGAACATAAACACATGACAGAAACTGTTACTTTAATGAAACTACCTAACCAGCAGGAGGCAGGATCTTCTCACAGAGAAAGTGTGACAAGACCTTGAAACAAAGATACAGATATATAAAAATACTGTTGAATTAACTATTTTCCTAAAATCACACTTTTAGTTGCCAATTTGAAAAGCGGGGCTACGCTTTACTATGAGATGCAGGAAATGTGCAGATGTTCTACCGCAAATAAAATGTCTCCCTGACCTATGAAACCATGATACTTTAGCATGCATATTGCGGCTGAGGAACACCTAAGGCAGGAGTCTCCAACCTTTTCTGTAGTGAGAGCTACTTCTGATCAGTGAAAATCATCTTGAGCTACTGAAGGCTAAGGAACTCGCTGATTGTTAGCAGACACCCTCATGCCCAGCTCCATTGGCTTTAAGCCTAATGTCCATGGAACCAGATACTATTGTTTGAACAAAATACTTTGACTAGGGGCCCTATGACAGGACTGCCATGTGTGTCAGTGAGAGTGTGGTCTTTGAGGATGTATGAAAATGTGTGCGTATGAATGGGATAAATGTGCATGGGTGACTGAGAGCCTATGTGGTATGTACCTCTGTCACTGGAATACCTTTTGTCATATATGACACCGTTACATGTTTAACACATGTTTGTGGAGAGGTGTGGTGCAGCGGCAGCTCAGCTCAGCACCATGTGACTCTGGGCAATAGCTCACTTAATTTCCACGACGGCCCCCAGCGCCTTGAGACCCGTAAGGGTGAGTAGTTCGCGCTTTACAAATACGGATTTAACACAAACATATAACCATTTTTTTTAAATGGGAGAAATTGAAAGTACAGAAAAAGTCCTGCAGAAATATTCATGATATTTCTGCACTTTAAATTTCTCCCACTTAAAATAATGGCTGTATTTTTCAGTTATAAATATGGCACCGTGTCTATCAGCCACTGGGAGAAAGATGCCTGCTGAGTGTAAAGGCGACACTTTGAAATGGGAGAAAATTCAACTATAGAGTTAACTTTATGTTTATATGGATTCCATAAAACTCATCATTTAAATGTAATTCCATTTCCAAGTGCCACATTTACAATCACCAGGTATCTTGCTCCCAGTGGGCTGTAAACAAGGTGCCATATTTATAACAGAAAATTACAGCCATTTGTTTAAATTGGAGAAATTTAAAGTGAAGAAACATGCTTCATAAAACATTAAGACGTAATTAATTGAAAGTGGAGTAAAGCATTAAGACTTAGAGCCTCATTATGATGTTGGTCGGAGTTGCCTCCGAACAACATCTCTGTGGTTGCGGAACTGACCGACCTCTGGTCGGCGGTTCCGAAACTGCAATTACGATGCGACTCCACATGGTGACCTGACCGCAGCACAAGCTTGCATAGAGAAATGGGAGTTTCTGTAAATCCCTGCACCATGTGGCAGTCACCTGAAGGTGCCTGTCACACGGTGAAGGGATTTACAAGGGTGCCCCCCCAGGCACACAACCGGAGGGCCAAGTGAGCAGGGCCCCTAAAAGTTGCTCTCCGACAGCCTTTCCATGTAGGAGACCGATATCATAATCCTTACGGCAGAAACACTGTCAGTAAGGGATTATGTGGAGGTTTCCGACTGGCCGACCGGCTCCTTGAGCTCATCAGAAGCCAGTCGGATTGACCGGCCGGTTTACACTCCAACTGTCGACATCGTAATTCGGGGGTCAGATTGTAAACCTACCATGTTGGTCAGAGGCTTACTGACCAACATCGTAATAGGCCCCACAATGTTTCATAGAACTTTTTTTCTTCACTTTAAATTTCTCCCATTAAAGAAAGGACTGTATTTTTCAGTTATAAATAAGGCACAGTGTCTACTGACTACTGGAAGCAATAGGCCTGCTGTTTGTAAATGTGACACTTTGAAATGGGAGAAAATTAAAATGAAGAGTTAACTTAATCATTTAAGGGAACTTTTCATTGTAATTTTCCACCATTTAAAAGCATTCAGAAACCTCATTTTATCTCACCTACAATATTAAGGACTTATTTAAGAGTTAAATACCTCAGTGGTTCAGTTCTTCACCTCTGTGCCCTGGGTCATAAATCTGACTCCAACGCTTCCATTATCAGGCCCTGTTAGTGGCAGCCTGAAGAAAAGAATGTAAAATAAACACAGCCTTCCCTTAACTTTAAAAGATAAATGTGACCCTGTGCTTTAAAAAACATGAATTTAAGGCTGTGAACTACTCTCAAGGTGTCAACAAGCTACTGGTAGCTCACAATTGACCGGTTGGAGACACCTGACCCATGGAAACATAAAAACAACATACAAATTCGATTACCTCATATATCAGTTGACATTGCGATATACATGTGGAAGAAAACATTAATATTTAGGGCAACAGGAATACATGGTTATGTTTTCTCAGTTAATTTGCATACCTTTGCATATGAGGGCTGAGGGACTGTTGGAACAATTAGGATTATTTTGACCATTATGGGCCATTTCATAATGACTGCCCAAATGCTTCTACTATGTTGTATATCACTTTCTATCAGAGCAAGGCCAAACAGTCACCACTCTTGGGCTCAGTAAAAGAACAAAAACTGATCAGTTGTTGACTGCTGATCTGTTTGTCTTTGCTACAAAGCCCATTTGTGCATGGTGTGAAAAGGAAGGTAAGGGTCTGTGGACAGGGCATGGAAGTGTGCAGAGGGCTTATAAAAGGCTATCTTCCCAATGCTGGCCTCTCACCTCTCAGACAAACGCTTGACCTCTTCCTCGACCACTCTTGCTCCACCTCCGCCTCTCCTTCCTAGGTCCTCTATCCATGTAGGCTTCGCTCACTGCATAGTTGGACTCAGAGAGGCTAATGGAGACATCATTGACATACATGCCAACATTTTAGAAGAGGAAAGTCAGAGATAAAAAAAAAAATAATCAGAATGTATTTCCCCAAACGACTTCTATTGAAGCAGAGGCAATTTCATGGGGGAGGCAGCCTAAATAAAGCCATTTTTTGCTTAAAAAATCGGGGGGTTTCTGCCTGAATCGGATTTATTGGCATGTGTGCATTGATGCAAATGCCCTCTGCTAGATCTGACATTGTGGGGACATTCACTGAGCTTCCTCCTATAGCACCGACCTTTAACACCCCAAAATTGCTGCGATGTCATGTTTTGTGTTTCAAATTCCCACGCAGTGTCCCCCCACCCCTTCATCTGGCTTTTCACGGCGCAAGACTGCTAAATGTTGCCTATTACCCTTCATTCCTTGTATTCTGTTTGTCCATCAAGTTTCACGGGTGGCAGTGTTTGGGTGCACCAAGGGTGGATGTGGCCCAAACATAAATACATAGAAAAGAAGGTGCGTGCACGATAGACATGGGCCAACCGCCCTCGGCAGCCCACCCACCCCCAAGGACCACGCCCATAACCTCGGCATCGTACTCGACTCCTCCCTCTCCATGACGCCGTCACCTTCACCTGCTTCAACACCTTCTGCTTCCTCCAAAAGACCTTCAAATGGATCCCCCCGAATCAAGGAAGACCGTCACCCACGCACTCATAACCAGCAGACTGGACTACGGAAACGCCCTCTACGCCGGGATCAACAAGTCTCTGCTCCTCAAACTCCAGACCAGACAGAACACCGCAGCCAGACTCGTCCTCGGCATCCCTTGACACAAACACAACACCCAACACCTGCACAACTTCCACTGGCTCCCCATTGAGAAGAGAGTAACTTTCAAGATACTCACCCACGCCTACATATGCCTCCACAACACCGGACCCCAATATCTCAACAATAGAATCTCCTTCCAAGTACCCAAGAGGAACCTCCGATCGGCCAACCTCGCCCTCGCCGAACCCCCGCGCATCCGCAGAGCAAGAATGGGTGGCAGAACCTTCTCCTAGATCGCCTCCAAGACCTGGAACGAGCTCCCGATCGACATCAGACGCGCCCCCACCCTGCACATCTTCAGGAAGACCCTCACGACCTGGCTCTTCAACTGACCGGAGTTGCTCCCCCCCAGCGCCTTGAGACCCTCATGGGTGAGTAACGCGGTTAAAAGAATCCCTGATTGATGGATTGTGCCACTATAAGTTTGACTAAGGCTCAATCCAGATTTCTGTCTCTGGCTTGTTCCAATGTCCTCTGGGACTCATGAGCCAAAATTAGCTAAACCTTCTTGTGGTCTCTGCCTCCTGGAACTCCCTTCCCTCAAGCATGCTTACAGGTTATCTTTGAAACCCCATGGGTACAGCAGAGGTGCAGCTAGGAAATGCCATAAGCCCTTTGCATTTCGATTATCCAATACTCAAAATGCAAACAGCCCACAGAGCCGGCATGCCTCTTCTGAAAAAAAACAGGCATTACCATAGTACTCACTGGCACTGAAGGCAACTACTTAAAAAGTCACTAAGTCTTGCATTGGAAAAAGAAAAGAATGGAAAGAAAGAAAGAAAGCAAGAAAGAAAGAAAGAAACAAACAAACAAACAAACAGAAGAGAAAGAAGAGAAAGGAAGGAAGGAAGAGGCAGAACAAGTGTGAGACAAAAAAATAAAGAGCATAACAGAGGAGTGGGAGAGTGAGTGAGTGAATACGAGAGTGAGAGCATGAGTGAGAGTAAGAAAGTGACAGTGTGAGTGACTGAAGGTGATATTAATAAAGTGAGCATGAGGGAGTGAGAGAGATTATGTGAGGGTGAGAATGAGAGCATGAGTGAGAGTAAGAAAGTGAGAGTGAGTGTGAGTGACTGAGAGCAAGTTAGAGAGTGAGAGCCATAGTGGCATTGAGAGAGTGAGTGAAAGTGAGTGAGAGAGAGGGGTAGAGGGAGACCCCGAGTGAGTGAGTGAGAGTGAGTGTGACAGTTCCTGTGTGTATGTGTGTAGAAATAAATGTGTGGAGGGTTGAATAAACAGCAGTAGTGGGGAAGACTTCCAGCATGACTAGTGATCATATTAATACATCACGGAAAGGGATAGATTTATTTTTATTGGTTCACCTTGTGTTTGGGCTCTTAGAACCAAGCTTGGCCCCCTAACTCTGGGCTCTGGCTCGGCTCTTCCCATTAATTCTCTGGATTGCCCACCACTAGTGCATAAAGACTAGATAATCAGTCTCCAAAACCACATGATAATAGCTTGAAGAGTATGCAATATCGGTCTAAAGAGCAGGGTGGAATTTCTTAGGACCTTCAACTAAACTTTTTTTGCAGGTTATTACTTTCTCACCCTCAGTAAATGATCAGCTACACTGTTTTTGGGCCCCTGTGCACTTTTTGAATGTGTGGAAAACAACTTCCAGATTTTCTCTTTCCGCAAAAAGAATGAGTTGAATGTTTTATGATGAGAATCTACTGCAGCAGGAGCCGTAGCAATATTTGGTATCTCAGTTGGTATCATTCATGTATAGCAACCCCAAGAGCACCAGATCTCTGGAAACCCTAATGAAACTTGAAGGGATTTGTAGTCTGTAGTGAATGCACCAAACTGCTACAACATAAACATATGTAAAAGAACAATTGATGGACAGAATGCAGAACAATGTCATACATTCATTCCAGTACTGAGATCCGGGCCTAAATCCATCGTTTTTTTGCTCCCATGCCATTCCAGTTTGAACCCAGCCATATGCAAATCAGTCTTGACCCTGCGCCCAATGGGAACAGTCCAGCCCGAAATGCCAGGCCAGGTCCTCCCTGGACTGGAAACAAGAATCCTAGGACCGGTTTCGGGGTTTCACCCCTCATCAGCCAGAATAGCTTGACTCCAGTGGCATGGAGAGCACGGGACCCACGTCTGGGCATACCCGTCCCACTCGGGGTGACAAATGCAAAAAGAACAATTGATGGACAGAATGCAGAACAATGTCATACATTCATTCCAGTACAGAGATCTGGGCCTAAATCCATTGCTTTTTTGCTCCCCATGCCATTCCAGTTTGAACCCAGCCATATGCAAACCAGTCTTGACCCTGCGCCCAATGGGAACAGTCCAGCCCGAACTGCAAGGCCAGGTCCTCCCTGGACTGGAAACAAGCATCCTAGGACCGGTTTTGGGTTTTCACCCCTCATCAGGGAGGACCTGGCTTGGCAGTTCGGGCTGGACTGTTCCCATGAGGCACTGGGTCAAGACTGATTGGCATATGGCCAGGTCTAAACTGGGGTGGCATGGTAAGCAAAAGAATGATGGATTTAACCCAGATCTCTTGACTGGGGGTGAATGTTTGATTTGTTCTGCATTCCGTCCATCAATTGTGTGTCTTTTGCTTTCTCGCCCTAAGTGCTCCGGGTATGCCCAGACGTGGGTCCCGGGCTCACTGTGCCACTGGATTCAAGCTATCCTGGCTGATGAGGGGTTAAGCCCTGAAACCGGTCCTAGGATGCTTGTTTCAGGTCCAGGAAGGACCTGGCTTGGCAGATCGGGCTGGACTGTTCCCATGAGGCACAGAGCAAGACCGATTTGCATATGGCCAGGTCTAAACTAGGGTGGCATGGTGAGCAAAAGAATGATGGATTTAACCCAGATCTCTTGACTGGGGGTGAATGTTTTGATTTGTTCTGCATTCCGTCCATCAATTGTGTGTCTTTTGCTTTCTCGCTCTAAGTGCACCGGGTATGCCCAGACGTGGGTCCCGGGCTCACTGCGCCACTGGATTCAAGCTATCCTGGTTGATGAGGGGTGAAACCCCGAAACTGGTCCTAGGATGCTTGTTTCCGGTCCAGGGAGGACCATGCTTGGCAGTTCGGGCTGGACTGTTCCCATGAGGCACAGGGTCAAGACATTTGCATACAGCCAGGTCTAAACTGGGGTGGCATGGTGAGCAAAAGAATGATGGATTTAACCCAGGTCTCTTGACTGGGGGTGAATGTTTTGATTTGTTCTGCATTCCGTCCATCAATTGTGTGTCTTTTAGAACATAAACATAAGCAGATATTGTATGCCTGATTCACGCACTCAGATTCAGGTAGTTGTTGGAACGTATAGAACAAGCAAGCCTCAATGACCCCACAATAGGTGATTAAGACTGACATGCATGCTTTCTACATGCTGGAGAAATATGTTTCCCAATGTTAGAGCCATAGGCAGACCCTTCAAAATATTGTTAAATCCCCAAACATTGGTCAATTCAATGAGGGATATGAAAGCACCATGTGACACTATGTTACATGGATACAGAAGTACCTGCTTGGAGTGTTCACTTGTTGCCAAAGAACCTTTTCTTTGAGCAGATTCATCACACATTTGTACAAACTTTGTGTATTTGGAGCGATCATTAGTGACCAGAAGCAGGCTTTGACTTTTCATACCAGGCAGGCAAACAACAAAACACGGGCTCAGCTTTACTAAGCTTCAGTGCTGGTATGATGCTAGACACCACTCAGTGATGCAAAGTGGCACACACCCAGCATCAATCAACATTCGGCCGCAAAAAGCTTTTTTTGCTTAAAGTTAAGGAAAAGGCAGTACTAAATGGTAGTGAAAATAAATGTGGCCAGAATCATGTCATTTTGTTCAACTGTTCTATCAAACACACATTTTCTACTATAGCGAATAAATTGGATTCTATGGGCCAGATGTAGGTGGCCAAATAGCGAGCGCTAACGCTGAAATTCGCAGAATTTCAGCGTTTGCGATCGCTATTTGGCAGCGAGCAATGTAGGTAAGTTGAAACCTACTAGCAAAATAAGGAATCGCAAAATTGAGATTCCTTATTTTGCTCTTGCATTTAAAGAATCGCAAATTGCGATTCCTTAAATGCAATGTAAGTAGCACAAAAGAAAGTGCACTTTAGCCTTAAGGAATCGCTAATTACCACCAACTTCAAGTTGGTGGTAATTAGCGATTCCCTTTAAAAAAGCACTTTTTGCTTTTTTAGTGCCATGTGGCACACATTCATGCCCTTAGGGCATGTATGTGCGCCACATGTGCACACATGCACATTTCAGGGGTGCAACAGGGTGTCCTTTTGGAACTCTGGCACCCTTGAAATTGCGCCCGCAATTTGCGAGTGCCTCTTGGTGACTTGCAAATTGCGGGAGCAATTCCTATTCATTCCTATGGGCCTCTAGGCCCATAGGAATGAATGGGAAGGTATTCCTTAATTGCGAATCGCAATTTGCGATTCACAATTAAGGAATATTAAGGAATCGCTAAAAATATTGCCATTCCTACCTACATGGCATTTTGCGATTCCTTAATAGCGATTCCCTAAAAATCGCTATTAAGGAATCGCAAACATGCATTTACCTACATCTTGCCCTATGTTACTAAAAGCACAGCGAAATTGACATAAAAAAATCCACAGCCTCACAGAATATGCTATGACTTTACATTTGTAAACAACTATTCCAATAATGAGAGGGGCTCTTCAATATATTATGTTATTGTACAAATGTAATCCTGTGTATCCTAGTTTTGATAAAATGTCATTTTGAAATAAATAAATAAAGATCCACATCAAAAAGATGTCTTGTCATTAACCATTATAGACAGTTCCTTGGGGGCACAATGGGCTTGTGTACCCATATTCTGTGCCCCCGGGGCACCACTATATCACAGCTCGGGCCACAGACACTTGTGCAGCTCCTTCTCTGATACAGATAGCTCCCTTGCCCACGTAGGGCCACACTGTCCTAAAACTTCTTTCTCTCATTTGCATGAGGAAAACACTTTGCCTCTGCACCCGCCCCTTATTAAGGACGTGGGTGTGGATGCAAAAAGGCGGTCACGAGCCTCATTGGCTGTGCGCTACAAAAAGGTGGACCACAGTATGTGCTCCTTCCAGCAGCAACCCTCTGGAGGGGGCACCGGAGATCACCTCCCGGAAAGCAAGTGCAGTCACTCACTGCACTCGCCTGCTGGGGGATCCCTGTTTCCTCTTTGAAGTGCAGGGGAGTGCCTCCAGCAGTGAAAGATGGAACGCCTGCTTCAACAGCCGCTTCATTTTTCACTAACGAACTACCCTACAGCATCGCAAATTCCCATCTTCCCTGAGGGCAGGGTTATTATCAGTAACAGGGTTCACGGTCCCTCTCTTTCCTGAGTGTGCCAGTTTGAATGTGTGCTGCATCCCAAACAGTGACAGTGCTCCATAATTGTGAAAAAGCCCCACATATGCTAATGAACAGAATAATATGCTATTCATTCCCATGTTTCGATGATAGAAAGGTCATTATGACCAAGTTGAGGCTTCACCTCGCGTGAGTCATGCCCCACCCAACACACGTAGCAATGGCAATAAATAACATGTTACACACTGCACATCTAGGGCTTTTTTTTATCAAAAGTTCCCCGGGAACGCAGCATGCATGTGTGCCTGATGTTTGCATCCCTGGGCACTTTTGTATTACAGAAGGGGCCACAGACACTTCCAATGACCCATCTGTAATACAGATAATGCTTGCACATATGTAGAGCTGCTATGATCTGAAGAGGACATTCCCTCATGTGCATGGGGGCATGACCCTCAGCAAATGAGGAAACAATTTGCTTGTGCACCTATGCTGCATTATAGAGGTGGACGCAGAGACAAAGGTGTTATAGGCAGGGCACACTGACTGCGCCCCACAAAAAAGTGTTACACTGTCAGTGTGTCTCCTGAAAAAAACCCTCAGAAGGGCAAAGGGGGAACCTATGGATCCGTCAGACACCTCCCTGCAGGCATGTGAAGTCACTCATTGCACCTACCCACACAGGGATATCTGCTTCTCTTTGAACTGCAGGGTAGGTTGAGGCCTGCAAATTGAAAGGCTGACTGGGAGCTACAAACATGTGGCCCACCTTCCACTAATGCACTATTGTTAGGGAAGGCAAGAGTTTGCAACTGCACTGAGGGCAGTGCATACATTGTGGTAGGGCATACTGACCTGTTCTTTACCTGCCTGCCTGTGAAAGTTGCACTGTTGCACAAACCAACACAGTGCGCCCTCTCTAAGATATGAGCTCTGCATTTATAAATTATAAACCCTTCTGGCAGGAGGGGTTCACAACCCACTGTCCTCTGACAAGGCCCTGCAGCCAGCACCCTGGTCATGCACGGTAGCTGCCCACGTCAGGGATTGGGTGCAGTGGCGTAGCAATGGGGGGCGGACCGCCCCTGGCGGCACGTGTTTTGGTGGCAGCGGACGGCCTCCCCTCCCCCGCTCTTACCTGCGGCCGTTGCAGCCGCAAGAATCAGCAGCATACCCTTCCTCTTACCTGCAGCCGTCACAGCCGCATGAATCGCCAGCAACTCCCCCCCCCTGCTCTTAGATTAGGCCACCGCGGGTGGCAAACGAAGGGGCCACCGTGGGCGGCAAATGAAGGGGCCACCACGGCAGCCTAAAGCCTAGCTACTCCACTGATTGGGTGCAAGGCTTAGCCTCTGGCCTCGCCCTGTGGCCAACCCCATGGTGCGCTCAGCCGAAGGCTATGCACAGGCGTGGTTGCCACCTGTGGAGGGTTGGGTGCAGTGCCTGGGCAAAGCCCAGGTCCTGCAGCCAAGCCCACTGCACACAGCCAAAGGCCATGCACAGCAGGGGCGTAAGCGTAGTATGACAAAATAAGAAACAACAGTAACTCACAGGGAAAAAAACAAAGTTCAAAATGATGTTATAGTTTGGGAATGGTGATAAAATCTTCCCATACGCTAACAAAAAAAAACAGAAATTCACTAGAAAAAAACAAGGTTAAAGTAACATTATAGTTGGGTATGGTAATAAGACCTTAGCTTGCAGTACAAAAAAAAAACAAGAAATCCACAGAAAATTCCGAAAATGTAAGTAATGTTTGAAAAACATAATCTCTTTGAAGTTTATGTTTATAAATAAACTCAGCACACAAACCTAAATCATACAATGAGATGTTTGAAAATGTTGCATTGTTTTACATGTCAATAAGTAAAAACGAGGTATCTTTAAGTAAAGTAAAAAAAAAGCCTCCGAACAATGCAACAATTCCTTAGGCCCATATGTACAAAGCTATTTAGCATTTCTTTAAGGACCGAATTGCTATTTCGGGACGCAAAGAAAAGCTAAATAGCCATTCCCTATGTACAAAAGGCTGCATATTGAGACTTCTGCCCCATAGAATTCGAATTTAGGGATTACCAAAATAGGAAATCGCAAATAGGGATTTTCTATTTGTGATTTCCAAACTCCATGTACATAGCATTTCCCTAAATGCAAAATGGGCATTTAGGAAATGCTATTACAATCGAATCCAATCCAATGGTAACAGGTGCAGTTTGTAAAAAGGCACCCCAAATGCATTTTTCAAAGTGGCATAGAGCTCACACTCGCCCCAAGGGCATTGGAGTGCTTTACATGTGCACCACTTTCAGTTAAAGGTGAATTACAGGGGCGTAAGGACCCCAGGTATGAATCGTTTTTCATTTCCAAAGGTGCGATTTCCTAATAGGAAATTACACACTTGGAAATGTAAAACCATTCGTACTTGGGGGCCTTAGGCCCATAGGTACAATTTGGTATGCATTTTCTAATGTGCTATTTTCTATTAGGAAACTGAAAATTTGCGATTTCCTAGTAGCGATTGTGTATCCATAGGAACAGCTATTTGGAAATCGCAAATTTCATACATTCCAATTTACATTTCCTAAATAAAGATTTCTTAAGGTTCGTTATCTAGGAAATGCAAATTGGAAGTTTCATACATATGGGCCTTAAACACTAAGGGCCCGATTCCGATCTCGCTAGGAAAGCCCTCCGTACGACTCAGATCCGGAGGGCTTTCCAAGAGAGACGTGCTCCAGGAGTCCGAAAGGAGCGAGTACGATGCTGCCGTATGCTTACGGACTCGGTTCGCTCTGACTCCCATTGAACTCTAGGGGAGCCTGGGTACAGACGCGCACACAGGCTCCCATAGCAGAAAAGGGGTGGGTGGGGAAAAGCGTACACCTTGTGGTGGGCACCCCATGGTGCCTGCCACACTGTGCATGCCTGGATCGGGGTGACCCATGGGCACACCTCCTTGACAGATTCGGAGGGCCCCGGGTGAAGGGGGGCCTGTTACGGCCCCCCGAAGTAAGCTTCCGACAGCTGTTTTGTCTCGCTGAGACCGAGACGAAGCTGCTGTCCGAATTGTGCATCGTACTCGCTCTGTCGGAATACGGCTCCATAGCGTGGCACGATTTGGCTACAAACGAGTTGTACAGACAGGTTCGGGTCCCAGAAATGATTCGGTTGGCGCGTACGCGATCTTCGCATCGTACTTAGTCGTTCAGACCTGTGTACGATTCGGTCATAAACAATGGCTACGAAGCGGATCTGGGAAAGCCAAATCCGATTTGGAGGCCTTCCGAACGACATCGGAATTGGGCCCTAAGCGTAGTGGTAACAGCACATGACAGTAATCAATCCCTTACACCTTCACTTTGTAAAACAAACCATTTATATTTTGAAACACTTTTAGATACTCTATCATATTGGTACAGCTTTACATCAGTCACAGTCTCTTTACAGAGTTTATGAACTAACTTTCATTTTTATTTGATTCTCACATTGCATGATACTAATACACAAGATAGGTAACCAGAAGAGGTCTATATTGGAGAATTTGGTATCTAAAGTATGGGTAGGGCACTATTTTGTACCTTTGGATGCAGCAGATCATAGAAATACAGAAGGGTTCATCTGTTGTGAATACGGTGATATCCTTAAACATGGACAACTTAATCTTCTGCACAAGCTAGCAAAACCACAATGATAAGGCATCTAAGAATATCCCACTATGACAACATTCCTCCTGAAATACATCTTTAGCTAACTTCAAGTCACTGAGAATAGTATACTAAGTATAATGAAGTCATCAAGTCACCTCAAAAGCAGTGTGGGTTGGGCAAGAAACAAACTGTTGAATGGTTGGAGCTCGTTGAATTTACTTGTGCAACATCACCAGTGGCACAATCCTAAGAGGTAGGTGCTTTACTTCTGTGGAAATGCAAACTGGCTTTAAGGTCAACCACCTTTTTGTTATCTTTGTTATGATACCTGTGGCAAGTACATATACTATAGGGGGTAAAGCAGTGATGAATGTTGTTCCATCATTTGTTAATATCAAGCTTATTGCCCATAAACAAGGTTGTTTTTACTTTAAAGGTCTTCTGTATTGTCATATACTGTGAATATTTCTTTACCGCACCCCTTTCTAATGTCCTCTTGTGGCCAGCATATGGCTTAAAAGTAGATGACACATTTTTATGTAGATTTTCTAAAATGTCTAGTGTTCACAGACATCAGCAATGACATTTGCGGACACTACACACATTTTGTTTTTTTAAAGGTTACTTAAAATAACATACTCTGAAGAGTCTTTAAGGTGGAGAGATGCAAGTGGAGTTGAGTAAGTTGTATGTCTCATAGCACTTTACAAATTGCAAAAAAAGACTGCACTACCAGCATTAGTAAGATGGACGCCACAGCTCGGACACTGATCTGGATTGCTGTATCTTATGTTGGCCATAGGAAATTCTCCCACATCAGTACTATCCAAAATGTGCCTTCATGATATGATTGACCTTATGACAGGCAAGCTCCGTCTTAGGTTTGAAGTCATAGTGAAGAGTCAATTTTGATGCTAAACAATGCATGACAAAATACAGTGTGCTTTGGGATATATGGCAGGTAAATAAGGATATGAACCTGCAATATGCTCATGACCATTGTCTTCAACATGTAAAATCATTACTTTAGGATTGCATAGACTGGACATGTTATGTAATGTAGAAACCAGTGTTCTCCATCTCATGTCACATGCCTAAACCACTTCACCATACTCCTGTACAACCCAAATCTGTATTACATCCTCAGACAGAACTCACTGGAGAGCATAATTGGTTGGGCAGTGGAAGTGGTGTGGTAATCTGGTTCTGCATAAGCAAACGCGAAATCAGCACACATGTCCTGCAGGAAGGATTCCCTGCCTGCTTCACTCAGGACAACGAGCAGGTGTCGCTGTGTTGTTGCTGCGGTAACCCTGTATGGTGTCCACTGGTGATGAGTGGCTCTACTCACAATCCACAGTATCAGCCTGAGAGTTCAGAGGAATGAGAACAGTGGTATGAAGGACTAGATGTATCAGATGAGTCAAGGGCAGGATGTCGGGCAATCAATCTCTCTTCTTGTGCCTGCCACACAAGGACAATGTATTTTTTCTGTGACAGCGGGTGTCATTATGGTTATATTCTTTCCTAACTAAGATGCCCATCTCCCCAGTTTGGGCTGCAGGAGCTTTCCTGTCCAAGATGGTGTTCTATCACTTTCCTGTGATGTCATGTCCTGTTCTACTCACCCTTTCCTTGGGCAATCTCAAAGGAAACAAAAACATATTTACTGCATTCAGTCTTTGAAAGTCTGTCACGAACTAATGACCTACAGCATGCTGCTCTGCCCAGTATGCCAAAAAACTCATAGAATCCAGACTTCGTGAGAACTGTGGTAAACCACCTTCACAATCCCAGAAAGAAATGGAAGTCAATTAAAAGACATGCTCACCAAAAAGTTGAAACCATCCCTCACACAGATACATTAAACTCTAAATGGTGAAAAACAATTGTCACAACATGTACATTTCAAATTACGGAACATATGACTTATTTGGAAAGGAAAGTATTTTCTGTTGATTACTTTTAATTATGTGTTGTATCTTATTCAAATGTTATTGAAGAATGACATACATCATCTATTATTCAAAAAATGCTACAAATTGATTGGCTACTCTTCACAAACAAGAAAAACACATTTTGAAAAACAAAAATTAGTTTCGTTACATAACCTGTCTTAATGAAAATGATTCACAGCAGGAAATATAAAAACAAACACCTTGGGATTAGTATTTTTTTAATAAGGTACTTTGTCACCTTCATTAGACACTTATAAAGATAAAAACAGAGACCTCATCAAAAGTTAAAATAAAGCAAATACAAGTCGTTGGTTATCAACAGTAATAAAACATAAATTAACTAATTTAAAAAGGATTAGAATGGAAAAACTAATTCAAAGGCAAACTAAAGAAAAGGCTTATTTATCTTTACAGTAAAAATATATTCTGTTACTTAAAATCATATAAAATAAGAGAAGGGGGCAGTGTATGAATAGCATGACACCTAGGCCTCTTGGGGGACTCGCAGAGGGACCCCGGCAGGGCAAAACACCTTTTTTCAAAAAGAATTGTCAACGGGAGTTGAGCTGGAGCCGCAGCTCTTGCCCCCCCAAAAAAAGAGAAGCGCCTCCCCAGGGCTTATGCATAAGTAGTGGGGGGTCCCACAAACCACTGTGACCCAGGGACTGTCACCTCTCCGGGGCTATTGTTTAAATCAGTGCAGGGGGCCTTTGGCCTCCCCTACAGCGCTGGGGACTGCCACTACCACGGGGCTAAAATGAAACAATTCGATAGGGCCTCGTGGACCACCCTGTGCTCCGGGGAACACCACCTTAACTTGGGCAGACCTGCTCCATGGGGCCCCCCTCCTGAATCCAATAATGGCCCTGGGAACCGCCACCCCCTCGGCCGGCTCCTGCTATGTCCCGGGGTGCCAACCCCCGGGACTTAGCTTTTTGCTGTGGTTTGGCAGGAGCTTCAATGCTCCCGCAAACCGCAACAAACGCTCCACTTCCAGCAAGCGAGGGCATTGAAAATGCTCTTGCTTGCTGGAAATGGAGCAGAATTGCTTTCAGACACAGGGAGCTGCATGTTTAGCAGCTCCCTATGTCTGAAACTAATGCCGGCTTCTGCAGGAGGTGGGGAGCCACCAGGGATCGCGGGGACCTAGAGGCTTCCCCTGTGGTCCCCAACAGATGTGACTGGGTGCCCTGGGTGGGACCGGGGCACTCACAATGGAGGCTGAGCCCCTGAGATGGGGTCCCCAGGGTCGAAGTCGGCCCATGGAGGGAGCCACATGGCCCCCCCCCTACTCCTATGGAAAAGGCTGGGCCCCGGGTGATTGGGTCCCCTGGGCTGAAATCGGCATGGGGGGCCGCATGGACCCCCACCTCCATTTTAAAAAGGCTTGGCCCCGCCTGATGGGGTCCCCAGGGCCAAAATCGGCCCGGGGAAGGGGGGGCCCCTATCGCCTAATATAAAATACCAAAAAATTCAAAACCGGCTGGCCTGTGAGTAGTCGCAGGGGGCCAACCCCCTACACAACCACTGTGCAAAGGGGCCTCCTGGCACACTAGTGGTTGTGGGATGGAGCCCCCTTTGTTGCTGAGGGTCCATGGGGGCCAACAGCCCCTCCTGTTACCTCCAGTATGTCCCACAGAGTGGGATTGCTGAGAGATCGTTGGAGGCCACGCTCCCTTTCCCTATCACTCTGCAAACGCGCCTCCTGCCGCACTACTGGTTTGGGGATGAAGTCTCCTTGGATGCTGAGGGTCGTTGGGAGCCAGGAACCCCTCCTGTTACCTCCAGTAAGTCCACTCAGTTGGATTGCTGAGAGGTCTTCAGGGGCCGACTCCCTTTCTCCACCACTCTGCAAACCGGTTCCTGGCACACTACTAGTTGGGGGATGAAGTCCACTTGGATGCTGAGGGTCCTTGGGAGCCAAGAACACCATTCTGCTACCTCCAGTAAGTCCAACACAGTGGGATGGCTGAGAGCTGCTCAAAGGCCCGCCCCCTTTTTGCACCACTCTGCAAATGCGCCTCCTGGTGCACTACTAGTTGGGAAGCGAAACCTCTTGTGCTGAGGGTTCTTGGGGGGCCAAGAACCCCTCCTGTTACCTCCAGTATGTCCCACACAGTGGGATTGCTGAGAGCTGGTCCAAGGCTCCGCCCCTTTTCTCCACCAATCTGTAAACGAAACTACTAGTTAAAAAACCTTAGAAATTCACTTAAAAAACTAATGTTTACAGGTGTGACGTAATTTGAGATGTCATCAGTGATGTCACTGACCATGCCATGAGTGATGTAATATGTGAGGTCATAAGCAGTGCATTATGGGGGCGTCAGTTATAGTTAGCTCAGGTAACTATAACTGTTGAATTTCAATGGTTTTGTACGAGTGAAATTTGAGACTAAATATAACGTCACTGTAACCTTTGAACCTTTGGTTTTTTCAGTGGAAATATATATATATATATATATATATATATATATATATATATATATATATATATATATATTCACTGAAAAAACCATAGGTTTTAGGGACAGTTATAGTGAGTTGCACATTTCACTCGTACAAAACCATAGAAATTCGCCCGTTATAGTTAGTTCAGCTAACTATAACTCACGCCCCCGCAATGCACTGCTGATGACATTACATATTACATCACTCATGACATGGTCAGTGACATCACTGATGACATCACTGATGACATCTCAAATGACATCACTGATGACATCATCCAGTGACTGTGTTTCTGTAAAGTTTAAATATTTTTAATATATAGGGAAAGGTGTATTGAAGAATGAGTGGGTGTATAAGTGTGTGGATGAAGGATTTAGTAGGTGCGTGACTGACTCTATAAGTGAGTGATTAAACGTATCTTACTGAATGCAAGGGTTAGTGACTAAACTGGGTGAATGTCTGTAACCATCTGTCTGTTGCTGTGTAAGTAGCTGCATGGGTTTGTGAATAGCTACATGAGTGTCTATATGAGTTATTGATTGGTTGTCTGAGTATCTGTATGGGTGCCTGAGTGTTTGTGTGGGTGGGGTGTGTGCGACTCTGTGCATAGATGTGTGAGTGGGTGATTCACTGGGTGGATGGTTTCAAGAGTGCATCTGTGAGAGGCTGTATGGGTGGGTAAGTGTGTGTAATAGTGTGTTAGTGAGTGAATGTATGTCCCAGTGGTACATGTGTGAGTAACTACATATGTGAAAGGCAGTATATATGTGTGTTGGAGTATATAAATAGCTATAAGCGAGAGTGTGTGATTGTGAGAGTGACTGTATGGATGAGTGTGTGCTTGTATCAGTGATTGTATAAGAGCGTAAGAATGTGCTAGTATTTGTATGAGTAAGTGAGCTGGTGTGTGTATAACTGTATAGGTGAGTAAATGGCAGTGTGTTTAATTATTTGCATGACTGACTAGGTGTGTGAGTACCTCTATGGATGAGTGGCGGTGTTTGAGTGTCTATATAGGAGTATGAGTGCATATGATAGTCCTGTACTGAGTGACCGTAAGTATGAGTGACTGTACGGGTGAGTGAGTGGATGTGTGTGTAGACCTAAGAATCAGTGAGTGGGTATGTAGTTATTGGTGTTGGAGTGTCTATGGTTTTGCGAATGGCAGTCTGTAATTTAGAGTGGGTGTATCAAAGGTTATATTAGGGTGTGAGGAGGTGCATCAGATTATCACGTGGATGATGTCATCAGTGATGTCATCAGTGATGTCATTTGAGATGTCATCAGTGATGTCATCAGTGATGTCACTGACCATGTCATGAGTGATGTAATATGTGACGTCATCAGCAGTGCATTGCGGGGCGCGAGTTATAGTTAGCTGAACTAACTATAACGGGGGAATTTCTATGGTTTTGTACGAGTGAAATGTCCAACTAACTATAACTGTCCCTAAAACCTATGGTTTTTTCAGTGAATTTCAAAGGTTTTTAAATGCTACTTTCTAACTATAACGTGTCTGAAACCTATGGTTTTTCAGTGAATTTCAAAGGTTTTTTAAATGCTATTTTCTAACTATAACGTGCCTGAAACCTATGGTTTTTTCAGTGAATTTCAAAGGTTTTTTAAATGCTAATTTCTAACTATAACGCCCTAAAACCTATGGTTTTTCAGTGAATTTCAAAGGTTTTTTAAATGCTATTTTCTAACTATAACGTGCCTGAAACCTATGGTTTTTTCAGTGAATTTCAAAGGTTTTTTAAATGCTAATTTCTAACTATAACGCCCCTAAAACCTATGGTTTTTTCAGTGAATTTCAAAGGTTTTGTAAATGACAATTTTTAAATGTATTAATTTTTATATTTATTTTTTTGATACTGATTTACTACATTTTTTTAAACTATTTATTTTTACATATTTTATTTTTTAAATTACATTGTAATTACATTATACATTACATTACAAAATATACCTTCTCAGAATGAATTACTTTAGTTTAAATACTTTGCAAATAGGCAATAGACTTTTAAGTACAGTAGTTACAGTTGTTGCAATGGGCAACACAATTTCAAACACAATTCAACATTGAGCTCAATGTGAATTTCTAGTTAAATGCAATTAGTTACTTTATGGATTACTTTTCTAACCAGAGGACTGGATCCTAGATTCAGTCCTGGGACATCTCCTGTAAACAGTTGAGTAAAAGCGTTTTGGTTACAGTAGTGTTTTTTAAGGAATATTATTGTATTTTAAAAGTTGACAGAAACTTTTTCACATAGAATCACCAATGTTATCCTATGGGAGGAAATTCACTTAGCAGGTAAGTAGTGTTATCGTTACTTTTTCTTACTCAGTGGTGGATCCTGTATCCAGCACTGGTGCATCTCCTGTAAACAGTTGAAAGAATGCGTTTAAGTCATACAGGCGATTTTTAAGGAATATTTGTAGTTTGTGAAAATCGACACTTTGAAACTTTTCTGCTGAAAACCAGACAATGGATTCCTATGGAAGGAAATATAAGTTACTGGTAAGTACGGTTAGAATTACTTTTCAGGGTCAGTGCTGGGCTAAAAGATGCAGCACTGGGTTCTCTCCTGATAACAGGTGAGTAAATCGGAATTCGTAGTTCAGCTGATTTTAGAGGAATATTATAAAGTTCCAAAACTCCACACTTAGAAGAATTTCCAAGTGAAACCAGTCAATGTTAGCCTATGGAAGGAAATTCAAGTTACTGGTAAGTACGGTTAAAATTACTTTTCAGGATCAGTACTGGGCTCAAAGATGCAGCACTGAGGTCTCTCCTGATAACAGGTGAGTAAATCGGAATTCGTAGTTCTGCTGATTTTAGAGGAAGATTTGTATGTTTCAAAAATCGACACTTAGAAACTTTTTCAACAAAAAGCAGGCAATGATATCCTATGGAAGGAAATTCAAGTTACTGGTAAGTACGGTTAAAATTACTTTTCAGGATCAGTACTGGGCTGAAAGATGCAGCACTGAGGTCTCTCTTGATAACAGGTGAGTAAATAGGAATTCGTATTTTGGCTGATTTTAGAGGAATATTATAAAGTTCCAAAACTCCACACTTAGAAGAATTTCCAAGTGAAACCAGTCAATGTTAGCCTATGGAAGGAAATTCAAGTTACTGGTAAGTACGGTTAAAATTACTTTTCAGGATCAGTACTGGGCTCAAAGATGCAGCACTGAGGTCTCTCCTGATAACAGGTGAGTAAATCGGAATTTGTAGTTCGGCTGATTTTAGAGGAATATTTGCACAATGGTGAAGGGAGGGGGCGGGGCCTGAGGTGACATCTGTGCAAACGTGCCCCATGGCGCGTTTTAAGTTGGGGGATTAAGTCCCCTTGAATCATGAGGGTCCCTGAGGTCCAACTAGCCCACCCTGTACCTCCAGTATGCGCCAGGGAGCTGCGTTGCAGAGAGGTGTTCAGAGGCCATGCCCCTTTTGCACCTCTCTGCAACGCAGCTCTGTGGCGCTTTCTGGACGTACCTGGTGGGCTAGTTGGCCCCAGGGACCCTCAGGATTGAAGGGGATTTCATTCCCCATCTTAAAATGCGCCACGGGCCTGTTTGCACAAATGTCACCTGAAGCCCCGCCCTCCCTTCACCACTGTCCAAACGCGCCCCGTGGAGCGTTTTAAGTTGGGGGATTAAGTCCCATTGAATCCTGAGGGTCCCTGGAGTCGAACTAGCCCACCATGTACCTCCAAAAAGCGCCACAGAGTTGCGTTGCAGAGAGGTGTATAAAGGGGCGTTGCCTCTGTACACTTCTCTGCAACACAGCCCCCTGGCACATACTGGAGGTTCCTGGTGGGCTAGTTGGCCCCCAGGGACCCCCAGTATTCAAGGGAATTACTTCCCTTCTTAAAACGCGCCAGGGGCGCGTTTGCACACTGCTGCATGGAGGGGCGGGGCCTCCGGCACAATGCCATTTTTTTTTTTTCCATTTCCTTTTTTTTATGGGAGGGGGGCTGCGTGGCTCCCCTTCCCTCAGCCACTTTTGGCCCCGGGGACCCCCATCCCCCGGGGCCTGAGCATTTTTTTTTGTTTTATTTAAAAAAAAAAAAAAATTAAAACGGGAAGGGGGCCGCGTGGCCCCCCTTCCCTGGGCCTCTATTGGCCCTGGGGACCCCATCCCCCGGGGCATGCCCTCTTTTTTATTTATTTTTAAAAAAAAATATTTGGAGGGGGGCTGCGTGGCCCCCCTCCTCAGGCCACTTATGGCCCCGGGGACCCCATCCCCTGAGGCCTGGCCTCTCGTTGGAGACTGTGGGGGGGTCCCCAATCCCCCCACAGTCCCAGCCGGCTCCCCGCCTCCTGCGTGAGCCGGCATTGCTTTTCCACATGGGGAGCAGCTAACATGCTGCTCCCCGTGTGGAAAGCAATTGAGTTTGCATTTTGAAAGAGAGAGCAGGTTTCCTGCTCTCTCTTTCAAAATGCAAACCAAGTTTGCTATGACAGGACGGGAGCCGCGATGCTCCCGTCCTGTCATAGCAAACTACAGTGTCCCGGGGTAGGCACCCCGGGACACTGCAAGAGCCGGCCCTGGGGGTGGTGGTCCCCAGGGCCATCACTGGCTCCAGGAGGGGGGCCGCGGCCCCCTCCCAACTTGTTCAAAGCCCCGGGGAGGTGGTGGTCCTCGGGGCTCTGAGGTCCGTAACGGACCCCCATATCTAAATCTTTAGTGCCCCGGGCAGGTGGCGGTCTCCGGGCGTGTGGGGGCTGGAGCCCCCCACACAGGTTTTTATTAAAAAAAACAGCCCCGGGGGTGGCGGTCCTCGGGGCAGCGGGAGGCGCACAGCCCTCCCGCCATCATTTTTAAAAAGCCCGGGGGGTGGCGGTCCCCGGGACTTGGGGGGCCTTAGAGGCCCCCCCATAAACAATAAACCCACGCTCCGCATGCCCCCGGGACTTGGGCCACCCGGGGGCAAATTTGCATCGAAGCGCAGAAGACCGCGCTTCGATTTTTTTTTCGGCAGGATCTGCGCATCCTGAGCTCATCCTGCCGATTTTTTTTTTTATAAAAAAAGCTTTTTTCTGCCCAGGGGTCCTTGTGGGACCCCCTGAGCAGACCTAGGGGATCAGGGTGTTTCTACCCTGCCCCCTTTGTGCGTTTTGCGCACTTGTTTCTTTTTTTTTTCTCGGCGGGATTCGCGCACCCTAAGGGCATCCCGCCGATTTTTTTTTTTTTTTAAATGCTTTTTTCTGCCCGGGGGGTCCTTGTGGGACCTTCTGAGCAGACCTAGAGGGTCAGGGTGTTTCTACCCTGCCCCCTTTTTGCGCTTTGCGCACTTGTTTCTGTCCCTCGGTTCTACAGAGGGACAAAATGGCTGCCAACACTTCCTGATTTGGAGTGTTGACAGCCAATTAGCAAGCAGCTCGTGATCGGGAGGGTGCGCGAATCCGACGCGGCCATAGATATATATGTGATTTTCCTTTTGATTTTCACAGGAACTACTGAACGGATTTACACCATTTAACAAAAAGGGTTCTTTCTGAACCAAGAACTACCTCTTTGCCAAATTTGGTGTAATTCCGTTCAGCAGTTCGGGCTGTAGCCGTGGTTAAAGTTTCCTATGGGAAAATGAATGGGGAAAACATGTTTTGGGACCCCCCTTTTTTCTCGGCCCCCGCTTGACGAATCACCCCGACACTTTCAGGGTAGGAGCGGACCAGAGCGGGCCCTAAAGTTTGAAAATTTCGCAAAGATTCGTCAATCGACGCAAGAGTTATTTCAAATAGAATGTCGCGGATTTCCAATGGAAAATAGGTCCTAACTATAACTATCTACTGGCGACCGCCAGTAGATAATATATATATATATATATATATATATATATATATATATATATATATATATATATATATACACACAAATCACCTCCGCAATAGGGAGCCTCGAACCCTGCAAGGCGGCTTCGAATATACAACAGGCACGGAGCAGCCTGTCAATTGACACACCAACAAAATGTCAAAGCCCTGTTCCAAGAACAATAGTGCATTTATTGTCCAAATATGAAAGGTAGCATGCTCTCATGTTGTTCCCTTACGCGTTTCAGCTCCACAATGAGCCTTGATCACAGGTGAGACAGCTTGCCTGTAAGGTGACTACGTGCGCCTTTTAAAATCCGGCTATCTCGTGATTTCCATAGATGCAAAGCATACATATACCACAAAGCACTGCTAATGTAGCAACATTCATTATTCTTTCATTGCAGTGTAGTTCAAAATAAAAACATAATTGTGTCTATTCACTACAGTTCTGTATTTCAAAGTTCATTATTTGATCAGTGCACATGTATATATATAAATATCTCCAAGGTAGATATAATTGGAGTTAAGTATATAGTAAACCTATACTTACCTACAAATACGCACAAAATTGTGCTCCTTGATATTTTGATATTTTGACTACAATATTCTCGTAACTAGATTTTCCATACCTCCACCATTATGTCATCGTTGACATTTATGTCTTCATTACGACTTTTTGCATCACAGTGGATGATGCACCAAACTTAATATTTTGTACCTTTTAAATACCACATGCATGGAGAATGTGGTCCAGTATCTGAATTAGTAATCCATCTTTTCAGAAACCAACCAGGGAAATCAGAAATATATGTTCACCTCCTATGTCAAAGATGTGAGGCAAAAGGTGAAGCAGTCCCGGCCGGTATGACTCGTGGGTGGGGGGGCGTGGGGTCGCGCGAGGAGGGGTGGGGGTCGCGCCGGGGAGGTTAATTTAATTAAAAATATATATATCGATAATTTAACTTACTTTTTCGATGGCCGGGTCCCGGGTCTTCTCTGCTCTCCTGCTCTCTAGGTACAGGAAGCAGAAGCAGGCAGCCAGGCTCCCTCCCTCCCCTAAGCCAATCACAACGCTGCTCAAGCAGCGTTGTGATTGGTCGGGACGCCGACCAGCCAGGAGCTACTGGGGAGACCATTTTCTCCATGTAGGCTACATGCAGCCTACATGGAGAAAAGGCAGAGTGCGCATGACTTGTTTGTGTGGCCCCAGGGGGCCGACCAAACAGTCTTTGCGCACTTGGGAGTGGGTAGGCACACCACTCCTCCCCGGTACTCAGAGCAGCCCCGCTCACCGCCCACCCGCAACCAAACATAAAATGGTAGTAACGGAAAGTTACTACCGTTTTATGTTTCTGCTTCTCGCACTGCGAGAAGCAGTGGGGCGAGGCTCCTCCCCCCTAGTGGAGGAGCCGCCCCTGAGGTGAAGTGTTGCTGTCCTGCTGCAATCTGACACACCTTAAAAGCCCAAACCTGGCTTTACTTTACATTTCTATTACAGCTCTGTAGAACTTTTTGTAATGTTTCATTTTGATGCACCTATGAGGTATGCTCTTTCTGTCCATTTTCTGGACCAGCCTCTTCATGAGAAAGTTGACGCCCTGACTATTCTCCCATTACCAGGTCTATCTGTGACCTTTGCCTCACATCATGGCCATCATATTTCTTTAATTGTGCTGCGATCCGCTCCCTCATGTCAGGTGACCATTGCTTAAGGAACACCTTGGCCTGTACAGTAGTACACACCATAAGTGTTCGACAGAATGATAAAATCTTGTGTTTCTCAATGACCGAAAACTGAAGAAGTGGGAAATACAAAATCACCATATCATTCAGTCATTACAATGTAATTCAATAGCTGGCCAATTTATTTGCACGTCGTCACAAAATGGTTCACCTTACCACAGCTGTTGCATAGCTGTCCAATGGCGAGACATTTACCTTTATGTGAAAATGACAGCCCACATCTGTAACACGTTTTCTTTTTCTGTGGAGGCATCACCTTATGACCCTTGGCCTAGTTCCTTAACTTACTCTTTACTCATGACTGACGCACTGTGGTTGCTTCCGGGCCTCCATGTCAGCCGCTTGACGATCAGCATGCTCTTCAGCATGAGCAGCCTTGAGGACCTGTTCCAAGCTCAGAGTTTCCTTCAGCATTCATCGTCGAAAGGAATCTGACAGACATCAATCAATCCCTCTTAGGCGGGTAGCTTCCTCATCATTAAATTCATTGACTTTACAGTGCTTCACCAGAACATCCAGTCTCTCAACAAACTCATCAATGGTATCACCTGGTCTTTGGCATTCTTGACTGAATATGTCTCTTCCATAACCCACATGTGGCACTGGATTAAATCACCTTCTTGTGGTATCTTTTTCATGGCTTCTTTCACTAATTCACCAGCCATGTTCCTCAGATACTTTTTAATCTTTTTATTATCTTTTTCATCTATTACATCTATGAAATCTTCAAAAGTCTCTTTCCGTGCAATCCATCTATTGCCAATATTGTGTTTTTTGGGAGTATCAAATGCAGTTGGCAGTTTTAAGAATGCATCAGCTGTCTATATACATTGATGGACAAAAGTGGTCTTTCAGACACTTCTTGTGGAACTCGATGAGGCAGAGCTTCTCTAGCGCCTTGTGACGTGCTGGCTTCGGGATCAGCCTTAATGACTTTTGGACCTTGGATCTCACCCTGGCTCTCCATCAGAGCTCTTTATTTGAAGGCAGTCTAGGGAGCTGTTCTGTGCCCCTACGCAGCAGCTTTGGTAGTTATCGAGCAGCTGTCAAACACAACCCCGACCCTCCTTCTGGGGCCACTTCGCAGCACGTCGTGGCACAATGACTCGCCAATGATTTTGGTAAGTAGATAAACCTTGTATGCTCCTAGTGCATGAAAGCAGATAACGTTATGATATTTGGCCAGCTTTGTGCTTAAACGTTTCTTCACAAACACCTGGTTAATCTCTGTTTCATAGCGTATGAATTTCCGTTCAATCTGTGCTGAACTATTGTTTAGCGCTTCTTCCGTCACCTGGTTGCATCTGCCTTTAGAGTTCTTACTCCATATAATGTATGGCATTAATTTTCATAATGGCGCAGTACTTTTTATTTGCAGCCATTTCATTCAGATCCTAGCCATGAGCAGGTAGACTTTCAATGTTGCTTTCTTTATCTAGAAGCATTTTAAACATGCCGGCATTGTGCTCAGACTCCACCGGCGCCAGCGTGGATTCTGAAGTACGACTTGGCACATGTGTCACGCACAAACAGTTTGCTGGACCATGGCAAACTCTCTGAAAGAGCGCTTTCAATGTACGGGCTTTATATCCCCTATCTTGTCGCCAGTTGTAGCGTCTTGCCAGCCTTGCTGCTTGCCAATAACCAAACCACACACTGAGAGTAATTTTGCACGTCTTTATTTTGCTGAGTGTAAGTCAGAACTCTAAATTCTAAGCCTGCCTTCAACTCATTTCTCCAACGCTTATGTCACAGGCCTACAGTGTACAGTGGGAACCAAAAGAGTTCCAGCGTTCTTTTATTTACAAGATACTACAATGATGACATTCATAGGCCTTCTCTAGATCCTATCATTGTGCGCTTTTATGTGCTGGGTCATTCCATGTGGGATTACACTCCATGCTCTATGATCAGCACACAGTGATGTCTTTCAGCTGGTGGTACAATGCAGCAAGCAGGCTCTGAAACCTCCATTTATTGGCTTGCTAGCCTGGTTCAGTGTTACTTATTTGTACTGTGTGGAAGATGCAGTGGCATAACAAAAGCCCCCGCTGCCCCTGCAGTGTGGGGGGCCCCCGAGCTGTGGGGTGCCCCTATGGCACTGGCATGTCCCAGGCCTGAGAGCTCCAGACTGGGTTGGGAGCTTCGGGGAGCCCCTGCCTGTACTTTGCAGGGGGGACCCTCAAGTTTTGTTGTGCCGCTGGGAGGGTGATGCTGGTGTTATTGGCACAACTTTTTGTTTTGTGTAACCACACATTGTAACATGCCCACCATTGTCCAAATGAAGATGTCACCATTGTCTGCAGTGCACTGACAGTTGAAAGAGCCTAGTCACTCTTACCAAAACCATAAAACAAATACATAAGTAAATTCATACTAGCAATTTATATGGCATTGCACAAGAAACTGGACAAGCAATGTGTTATTCTCGTGGCTTATTTTATGATATGGGTCGGATGTGGCTGGCACCTCACCTGCACTCATTTTAGGGACGAGGACTTATTTTTAATCATTGGACTTTGGCCCAGAAAAAAACAGAAGGAAAAGCAGAAAGTAGGAAGAGAAGATAAGAAAACTATGACAAGGGGAAAAAAAAGGAATGAAAGAGAACCTGCAGGAGTGGAGTGAGATAAAAAGACTCGTGGAAATAAAAAATCATAAGGCTGGATCCAAACCAGGCAATATTTGTATTCGGCAGCACGCGTGGCGGGTTCCTAAGAAAAAAATGAAATTGGTCTCTTGCACTTTTTTTTGAGTTTTGCAAAGTTATCACTGATTCGGCTGTAAAGAATTGCGCCTTAAAACGGAATTGCTGGAAGCAAGCGCTCATTATGTAATTGTGTTGTTACAATTTCCTGGCGATGGTTGGCTTACTGGGGAAGGTACCCCATTTTCTATACAGAAAATCACATTTTAATCGCTGCCTACTTACATCAAATTAAAATGAATTCCGGAGAGCTGCAGTCAGTGTGGCACCAAGAAAGTACCTATCCTTTTTAAGTCTCAAAAACAAATATAAATGTATTTAGCCCGTGAACCCAGGTTAAGTACAGTTGAAGAACTTGTAAGGTGGCTAATTGAATTCGGCCTTACACAGGCAGGGACAATCCATTATTACAACGGATAAAATGTCTGCCTTGAGTACGGACCTCATTTGTGGCCACTGGAGAGTTGCTAGAACTCTTGTGTACGAAAATATGAGTTTTATCGCACAGAAGATACAAACCACAATTGCGCCGTTGCCTAGCACTTCATACGTGTGTTCCGTCTACGCAGCTGTCTGCCAAACTGTCTGGATGAGAACGGCAGAGACGAAAAAGCCTTGACCCTGAACAGTTTAAGTGCGGTTTGCAAGATGTGTGCAGAATTGGTAATAGGTTGTTAATGGTACATTAGTTATCACCGACGTTCAAAGAAATTCCAATGAAGGCTCGTTCGATATCCCTGCTGATGCCAGGCGTATTCATTACTCGCGTCATTGCTGTGAATACTTAATGAATCGATGACGAATCACTGTAATTAAGGCCCCCCTATCCCGCAAGACCTACTTTAGTTCACTTAACCAAAGTGGAGCAGTGGGGGTCTGCCCAATCAGATAACCCGAAGACACATGCAATCTATAGGTTCAGAGTGATTTGTGAGACCAGCAGGACATGGTGAGCACATGTGCGTGCATTTCCCCTGCTTGTGGCCTGCATGAACGATATCTGATTTAACATTATTAATAGTAGCAGTACAGCCGCGGTCCGTGCAGGTAACAGTGGTGGGGCGGTGGGGCCGTGGGGCCGTGTAAGGGGGGATTTAGAGGGATGATGCCCAGGGAAAATTAATTATTTATTTAATTTTCCCTCTGCATCGTCCCTTGAAATCCCCCCTTACCCGGCCCCACCGCTGTTACCTGCACGACCCGCGGCTGTAGCATTATTAATATAATACGTATATATAATAGTAAATCCCATCTTTGTTATATGCTGACGACGCAGTACTCATGGCCCACACACCTAATGCTCTCCGCAAGCTAGTCGGTTGCTTCGTATCTTTTATGGGTGAATTGGACTTACTAACCAATTTTCGCAGGTCACGTATTATGGCCGGTGGCCCGGCTGTGAGCACCATCTCAATTTTATCCATTGGTAGTAACATCTTGACCGGGGTTAACATTTTTCCTTACCTGGGAGCTTCTTCTGACTCCTCGGGTATCAGCATACCCAGATTAGAAACGCTTGCCTTAAATTGTCCACACCTACCAGAGCCATAATTAATCTACCACAGCCTCAAGGTTGCACAATAATGCTGCCATTACTTACAGTCTACAAATCTCAGTGCATTCTGGCGGCGTTGTGTGGGGCAAGTGCTTGGAGTATTCTGAAACATCCCTGCTCCAGTGTGAGGAAAACTGCGTTTGGAGACAAATTCTTTCAGTTCCACCATCCAGTTCACAATATATTATGCATATGGAGTTGTCACTGCAGACTTTATGGGATCTACTGCACCTGGCCCCTTTGATGCTCTGGGTATCAATATGGTCTTCATAGGAAGCCAGCCTGAATAAGATTATTAAAGATTGCATATCCTGCGAGTATGGTCTGAGAGACTCATTTAGTATGACTGGCTGGCCGGAATTTTTTGGTTTCCAAGGAAGATAAATGTTTGTCATTTGGAGCTCAACGAGTCGGAGCAGCTCAGTGGGGAATCGCTTAAGAGCTTCGTTAAACACCACAGCCACATAACGGGAATAAGTGCTATAGGACTCTATTTAAATCTCACACTTGCATAGTGGGAAAGGTCCCTCCTAGCCAATTTTTGGACTGGGACAGTTTGGCGCCTATTATGCTTCCCTCTTAGGGCCTGGAGCATACAGCGGTACTCTGCCGGCCTGCCCGTGCAATAACGTCTCCCACAATCTATATTAAATATTATGTTTTTCTGTAAATATTTTTTGTTTTTTATTGATTTATACTTAAAACCTTTTTTAAAGCATTTAGCATTTAGTCAGTTCAGAATATTGTTACTTTACATGCAGCTTTTACACAATTTTGATCTCTGTTTTAGAGTGTGCTCCTCCCTCAAAGCAGCTGTAAGTGTACGTAAATCTATGGAAGGATAAACTCAATATTAGCATTTTCCATTTCTGCAGTTTAAATATGTTATGCCTGCATCTCTTTCTACGCATGCAGTTAGCTGGTTTGCCCCATATGACGGCTTAGGGACTTATGTTCGTTCTTTTAAACATTTTCTCACATGGGCTCACTACTGAACTCCAGTCGCGGCTGTTCCCGCGAAGCAGTAGTGGGGCGCAGAGGGGGGATCACCTACCTGCCGCCTGGCCAGCCCCCACCTCTCTTCCGCCCTCTCCGTCCTCTTCCTGGCTTGTGTTCAACCAGGAAGCAGGAGGCACCCAGGCTCCCCTAAGCCAATCACAATGCTGCAATGCAGCGTTGTGATTGGTCTGAGCGCCGTGGTTCGGCGCTCAGATGGGGAATGGAAGCCTGGGCATGTTCTCCACCCAGGCTGTAATGCAGCTTGGGTGGAGAACATGCAAAGTGCACATGAATGTTTGGGCGGCCCCAGACGGCCAGCCAAACATTCATGCGCACTTAGGAGGGTGCCACCACTCCTCCCCCCTGCTGCCCAGTCTAGCCCCGCCCCACAAAACTGCCTCAGCACGGAAAAATAATATGATAACATTGCAATGTTATTATAATTTTATTTTTCCTATTTTGCCGTGCTGAAAGGCAGTGGGGCGACGCTCCCCCACCTTAGCGGAGGAACCCCCCCTCAGCTGAACTATGTTACACAGCGGACCCACAGTGTTTTTGTCAACCAAATTCTTTTGTAGCTGGCAGGAAATGTAGCTTTATTAAATGTTGTCCTTATTCCACTTTATGCACTCAGTACTTTCGGAACTGTCCAGCAGGAAGTTGTTTCTGTACATTTTCTATGCACTTTATTATGACTGCAGGAACGCTATCAGCACTACTGATAATAATTTACTATTTACCAAAGGATATGTTGTTATTATTATTATTATTATTATTATTATTCATATTATTATTATCATTATTATTATTCCTACCCCTTAGGGAGCAGCTGTTGCGCTATCCAAGACTGTTTCATCCGTTCATTCATATTATTATTATTATTATTATTATTCCTACCCCTTAGGGAGCAGCTGTTGCGCTATCCAAGACTGTTTCATCCGTTCATTCATATTATTATTATTATTATTATTATTATTATTATTATTATTATGATGATGCCACCAATGGCGTAGCTGATACCAGCATGAATGATTCGTTTTTAGATAGAGCTTCACCCCATTCACGCCATTTCTAGAAGCGCTATTTAATAGAAGTTATAATGCAGGAGTTTAACGATACTTTAGTGATTATTCCGATTTAACTACATCGGAAGGATAGAAGGCCAATCCTGCTTTAGGACTCCATGTCAATGCAGTGCCAAACGTTAACTCTCAGTCCAGCGTCCCTGAGGAGTTGATTGAATGTTTAATAATATATTGATAATAAAAAGTGTAATGACAATAATGCGAAATAATACTTATAAACATAATACAACACTAACAAAAAAACTGCTCTTGAATGGTATGACGTGTTTTATTACTATTATGATGATGATCAATATGAAGAAATAGGCTACGGCTATGGTTAAGAATAAAAAAAGAATAATAACGAAAATGAAAATTATTTTTACTATGAGCCATTTCATCGTCCTTGTCGGTGCATCGTGCTGTTCCTTTGTTTCTAGCACAGATACAGGAAAGCACATGCTTCTTTCCTGAACAGATCTTTACCTAACCGCTTGGAATGCCTTCCCGATTGCTTTGCTAATTATGTGTAATGTTGATTTGGGTTTTCCTGTCGAGAGAAAGTGGGTTAACCTTTTCACTAATGCTTAGGATTAAAAGTCATAAACGCAAGAGAGGCAGGGCCGGACTGGCCGTAGCGGCCACCGGGCATTTCCCCGGTGGGCCGCTAGGGTGGGGGCCGGTTTTGGACCCCTGGGGGGACGTTTTTGTAACCGGGGTCGGCAATATCGGCCCCCTGTAACAAAATCAGTCGAAACTGGCCCTCGCAAACAGCTCAGCTTCACCCCCCCTACCCCCAGAGGGGGAGCGGCCGAGCAGTTTGCCAGGGCCGGTTTCGGTTCCCAGTCCGGCCCTGAAGAGAGGATATCGAGGGAAAACGTGGATAATGACAAAGGGCAAATAAAATGAACTTTGACAATCCAGTGAAGCATAAAGCGAAATTTCCCTCGTGTGATGTATGCCCCGAGGTTCTGTAAGGGTTTGTCAAGAGAGGGTAACAATTTAGAGAAAGTCAAAAGGCTTAGAACAGTTTTTGCTACAATTAGGCACAATGCTATTAGCATAACTGATTCACTGAAAACCTAACGCACATTAAAAGACATTATTTTACGAAATAAGTAACACAATTATTTAGTCTTTGCTTTAAAACAATAAAATATGATGGCCTAATGAAATTATTTTACAAATCTTGAAGTCTCTCATGCCGAACACCTTACGGGCATCCCGCCTGTAAGAAAAGGCCTTGGTGAGCCAGATACAGAACAACACAAAGGAAAGCAAAATGTCCCTCGCAAATGCGGAGTAAATTTTCGTTTGTTGCACTTCCTGATCTGCAAACCAGACATTTAGCAAGTGAGACATATGACACAGTGTCACAGATCCTGCACTCGCATTTGTAGTTGGGCTCTCCATGCATAAATACTCTGGGCCATATTTACAGCAAAGTAACGCAGCGCAGTGCAGTACTGCAACCATTTGGCTGTGCCGCACTGCGTTCCTTTCGGAGCAAACGGAAACGTCATAGTTACAACAATATGACGTATCCCTGAGCTCTCCCCTGAGCTGGCGCACAATTAGCTGTCATGCGCCAACGCAGGCACCCTTGCACCATGATGCAAGGGAGCCTGCATTGCGGGGATGATTGTTTTTGTGCAGCAAGGGACACCTTCCTGCACAAAAACAATTACAAGAGGTCTTTTCCTCTTTCTATGTGTGCTGCAGAATGCAGTCCGCATAGAAAGAGGAAAAAGCGAGGAGAAATAAAAGTATTTCTCCTCGCTGCGCCTCCTTACGCCTCCCATGAGGTGGCGTAGGATTCTGACGCATTCCCAGGTTTACGAAATGTTGTAAATCTAGGAATGCAGCAGAATCCATAGGTGTTGCGTGGCAACACCCACAGCAACAACCATGGAACGCCCCTTTCACGCAAAGTGCTGCATGAAAGGGGGCCGTCTTCACAAGGACACAAAAAGCCAAGCAGGGTGGCTTTACGAGTACTTGGAAATATGGAGCACCACACTGCGCCGCAGGTGCGTCACAAAAACTGACGCACCAGTGACGCAAGGGGCTTGTAAATATTCCCCTCTCTATTTCCATTGGCTCTCACAACGGAGCCCACAAATCAATGACTCCAAAACTTTTCGGTGTGTTTGTAGAGGTAAGGTATATCCTTAATGGCAGAGTAACTTAACGTTCACAATGCAACGCAGCACGGCAAGTTGCTGAGCTGTGGTGTGTGAACAGGAAAGAGCTGAACTGCGCCATATTTTCAAAGATTTGATGCTATTCTGCTCTCTCCCTATGCTGGCACACTTGTGGCTGCCAGAACCAAAGGAGGCATCTCTGTGCCACAACACACGGTGCCTGCAATACGGGCAGAATTGTTTATGTGCTGGAAGGGATACCTTCCTGCACAAAGACAATCCTTAGAGGCATATCTTTCTTTCCATGCAGAATGCAGCACACCGGAAAGAGGGTTTAACAATAAGAAGTGAGAGTCTTTCCTAGTACCACCACTCTTTGGTTGGCTCACCATTTTCACTCTAACCCAGGATTATTGCCTTTAGTAGAACTGGGTTTGTGTCAAAATACATGGGTGGATGCCTGGGAATGCCCATGCTCCACCCATGTAACACTGTTGCGACTCATTGTATCGCAATGTGCCACAAGGCGCTGCACTGCGTTACTTTTTATTTTACAAAGCCATGCAAGATGATTCAAATCGACCCTTGTGTGCCTTTGTAAATCACAACTAGCATTCTGTGTCATTGTAGTGCCTAAAAAGTGGTGCAACCATGATGCAAAATGTTAGTAAATCTCGGCCTTAGTATGAAGTCCACTGATGGGCTATATTCTGTGGGCGGCTCCTCATCTGAGGTTTTGTGACTTGTGTTTAGGATGGTTTGTGCTCATCCATTTTTTCACAGCAAACAGACAGAATGGTAGCATGGAGGGTAAGGTGTTTAGCAGGTTAGAGAAGGTGAGGATGATCTGTGTGTCATCTGCCTACTTTTTTTAAATTTATTTATTTATTGATTTTCCAACGGAAAAGAAAAAACGAAGACAGAAAAAAGGGGGAACAATACCCACAAAGTAACAAAGCCATTCATAGTTATACAGTGCATTTTACCCTTGGTTACATTTGCTGTTCAGTCATCTGCCTACTTGAACCAATTGAGATTATAGAATTAAATTAGTCAAGGTAGGGGTCTTAGAGGATGGATATATGGTGGAGCCTTTAGGAATGCTGTTACTCCGAAAGTAAGGTTTGTTGATGTATGGCAGAAGAGATATGATGTGCTTTCAATTTGATATGAAGGAGCCACTCCAATCCAATGATATGTTGTGTATACTCACATTCTGGAATCTGGTCAGTAGTGTTGGTTGATGGATCATTTTGAACGAAGCAGAGAGGCAGTAGAATCAGCAAAGCTGTCCTCATTTAAATCAGCCTGCATTCTGATTCCATGCGTTTGCTTTGGCCCGATGTTGGCTCTGTTGTTTACTCTCTAACCTATGATTTATTTTTAGAAAGGGATTTAGTGAATGAACATTTGAGTTGGTTTAGCATAGTTTCAACAGAAAGTAAGGCTGTTGATTTCATGCTTACTGCATCCATAGAAGTTTTAATACATAAAATGTTCCTGAAATTTGAGGAGGGAGGGGGGTTGAATGGTTGAGTAAACTGCAGATTCAAACTGCTTTCTGTTAGATATTAGTTCTCTAAGGGATTGTTCTGAAATCGAAGTAAAGCCCTTTACGGTGCTTTCGTCAGTTGTCTGAGTTTATGGGTCCAGTTGAAAGTCTATGTTGTTGTGTCTTTGAGCTCAATAGTCAGTGCAGCTCTTTGGCCTTTTCCAAGAAATTCATCACTACGAGTTTCTATAGGAGCAATCCCATTTCAGAAAGCTATTGGATTCTCAAATTCTCAGATAATTCCGAAGACTTTTTTTCAGGTCTGAAAGCAAGTGAGAAGGAAGCAAAATAGTAGTTGTTTTCTTCTTTTCTGAGGGTTGTTGTGCGTAATTGTAATTGACTGGTGTGCTGATTTCTGCTGTGTTGTTCTAGTTTTTTCTCAAAATGAATTGAAGTGCTCAGTTGCTAGTTTTGAGTAAAGTAAGCCCCTTGCGGAATAATTTTGTTGAGACTGTGTCAGTCATGTGTAGCTGTTTTTGTTCCATGGGATAATTGAATTGAATGCTGTTATTAGCCTTTCATTTGTTTTGGAATCGCAAATATCATACAACTGAAGGTTTCAAGTGTAGGTGTTGAGCTGGTCACAATGGACTTTAGCTTCAGAATCTTGCAAATTTCCCTGTGGTATTCTTGAAGAAATAGTCTTTCGGAGCTGCGGCATTTTGGTATTCTGAAGTTGATAGGAATAGCATGGTAGTTGCTCGAGGTCAGGAGAGTCAGGTGGTTGAGGTGGCATTGATATCAAAGATTCCAGAGAGATGGTGCTTAATGCCAAAATCAATGGACCAGTGATGCACAGAGTGAGTGTCAAGACGCAAAGCCCTGAGTTTAGTTCTTTTGTTGATAGTAGACCCAATTTTCCAAGCCATGTGTAGAAGTCATGAAGGACTCTGTTGTTAGGGTGGTGCAGGATGAGTCAAAAGAATCACTGAACGCTTTAGTGAAAGGGATGCTTGAGGTGGAGAACAGTCAATTGGTAGGAGGTAAATTATGTCATTGTGAGATTGGTGTTGTTTGACAATGTTTTGTATTCCAGTGATGAGAAAAATGTAGATGCAAGGTGTCCAGGCACTCCTTATGCACAATTATGTTCCCTTCTGTCCTATCATTGATGTGAGGATTTTACATGTTGATTTTAGATTCTGGTAGTATTTATTCATGCAGTCTGTGCCATTGGCTAGTGTAGTTTAAGGTATGAAAGGCCAATCTAGTTGATTGTTCAGGATTAGATTGTTTAAGCAGTGTCTGTTCTTTGATAAAGATCTTGTGTTGATGCGCATATGACCTTTTGATCCTAACTGAGGTTAGTTAGGATAAGTTAAGGGGGTGCTGTCTGGCAGGAATGTGTTGCTAGTTTACATATAGTTGTGAGATCACTACATATAATAAATGTTTCTATAGTCTAGACTCCTGCCATGCCAGAACAGTAAGCCTGTTGATGTGTTAATTCTGTTTTGAAGATATCTTAGTGTATTTCGGGCTATAAGATGATTTTTATTTGCATGATTGAGTTAATCTCTATGAGGGCTAGTTGTATGTTTCATCCTCGTCAGTGCAAGGACAAATAGTTGGCTACCTCGAAAGATTTAGGGCAGGGGGTTCTTGAAGTTTTGCTATGCAAGGACACATTTTTAGGTAGTGATTTGGTACCAGGTGGCATTGTCAAAACATTTTAAAAGAAATCCACATGATGCCTGTATTTATTTGCGGCGCGCGGCACCATAACATGCTCTTTAAAAGTGACATTTCACAGGCTGATACTGTTTTTTCGTAAAATGTGTCTCATGCGGTAAAGCTTCACGCATGTAGGGGGCAGTCGTGCATTGATCTTATATGGCATATTTCTAGAGCCCTGAAGATGCCTACTGGTATCACCTAGCTGATGCATTCACTGCATGTGGTTTGATTGCATTAGAACATTGGTTAGAAATGCTGTAAAATTAATCATAAAAGCATAGAAAAGTAATGTGTGAAGCCAATAATGATGATACTAGATTCATTGTAACTTTTACATATTAAGTTTCCCCCCTTTGATACCCTGCTAAGTAGCAAACTGTTCAGTCTCAGTCACCCAGGTGAGCTTATCAGTAATTACAAGATGCAGCAAGAATTAATATATTCTGAGAAGCAAAAGAGGAAATCGAGTTCACTTAAAAAATATAATGAGACTATATGTTACAAAATGTTTGGATATTATCAATAGAACCCAATATTTATGTATGTGCATTCCTAAACTTCCATTACAAACAGTGTAGGAATCCTTACCATGTTTAGGGCCATATGTATCAAAATGTCCTTTTGCGATTCTCAAATAGCAATTCTTTGCGAATCGCTATTTGAGAATCGCAAAACGCTATGTATGTAGGATTTGCAATAAATTTTGCAAATCCTTCATATTCCTTAATTGCGAATCGCAAATTGCGATTCGCAATTAAGGAATACCTCCCCATTCATTCCTATGGGCCTAGAGGCCCATAGCAAGGAATGGGAAGACATTCTCAATTTGCAATTAGCAATTAGAGAATCGCAAATTGAGAATGCAATTTCAAGGGTGCCAGGGTGTCAAAAGGACACCCTGTTGCACCCCTGAAATGTGCATGTGCACATGTGGCACACATATGTGCCCTAAGGGCATGTATGTGCGCCACAGGGCACTTTAAAAAATGCAAAATAGTGCATTTTTAAGTGAAATCGCAAGTTACCACCAACTTGAAGTTGGTGGTAATTTGCGATTCCTTAAGGCCAAATCGCACTTTCTTTTGTGCTTCTTACATTGCATTTAAGGAATCGCAATTAGCGATTCCTTAAATGCAATCGCAAAATAGGGAATCGCAAAATTTGCGATTCCTTATTTTGCGAGGGGGTTTCAGTGTGATACATTGCACACTGCTAATTTGCGATCGCAAATTGGCTTCATACATATGGCCCTTAGAGCCTGCAAAAATTAGTTAATAGATATTGCAAAGTTTGGAAAACCTCCAAACATGCTAATTATCTGTAATAGTTGATTTGAGAAAGCCATGGGGGAATGTTGGATGTGAGACTTTGAAAAAAGTGAATATTCATTTTTTAACAGTCTCAGCATCAATGCGAAGCCTAGACATGCATCAGGGTCGAGTCAAAATTGGTGACAATGCAATCAATTCAGGGTGGCTAGGTCTTATGCACAAAGAGTTATGGATCACATAAAAAGTGGACACATAGAAAGATATGGCAACATGTTCTTTCCTTTCTTCACTCCCTGCCACACAAAAAGGATTCTGATGACCAACAGGAGTGTTTTCCCACAGTAGAACTCTGACCCACAACAGAACGATTTGATACCTGACACTAGAACAGGATTAAGAGAAACAGCAGAATTGTCTTTGAAGGATATGCAGCTCTGGGATGAAAAACTGCTGATTTAAAAGTCAATTTTTCAGTAGAAGCCTGAGTGCTTCTGTTTTTATTGTGAGATCTTCTTTGGAAAGCCTTTGGCTTTTTGATACTTTCAACCCCTGGATATGTGAGCACTATTCCCTGGTCTGGTTCAACATGGCAAAGAGGTGGAAATTCTGGTGATGATTTTGCTGTACCCAAATCAAGTCCAGGGCCCGTGCCTTGGGAGACAGTAGCGGCACCAGCAATTTTGAGAAGATACAATAACAGAGCACTTCTAACATTAGCTAATCCAGCTAGTTTCTCTGAGTAAAGCAGTTCAAGCTGTAATCATCTATTACATTGTCATATACTTAACATTACACTTTAATATAAAAATACTACATTCACTTGTGTTTTTCCCAAGAACACAGTAAACATATGCCTGTTTGCCCATTTTACACTTTGTTCTGTAATTGCTGCATTTCAGAAAAAATTGTGCTTGTACGTATAATCTGCTGTGTTCCAATTTGACAACCCATCATATCAAAAGTAGACTTGAAACTGTGTGCTATCAGGGCTCTCTTATCGGTAAATGCACTATGTAAAATTTTATTTGATTGCTTGTTCAGACTGTCAAATAAATAAAACCACTTGACATTGTAACTGTAATTCAGGACTAGATAGGTCTAGAGAATATATTTGTGTTGTTCTTTGTAATATTAAGGTTATAGGTAACAGTTGTTTAATTACATAATCATTCCCTTGACCTCAGTAACTTTAGAAAATCATTGTTTGATTGAAGTGCAAATAATGGTGTATTTCCACCATTCTAAAGACTTTTGTCTGGGCTGACTAGGGCATTTTCTAAGAGCTGTGAACATCACAAAGGTTGATCACAAGGTAACTAGGCCGAGGGCATGATAGATTATTTTGAGGGACATCTTGAACTTGTGTTGTACTTGGATGAGATGTCAGCTGGCATCTATGTATAGCCCAGGAGAAGAGAATGGATGCCTGAAGATGCTCCATCACTTGATAAAAAGGTATTTGCAGAAGGAGGTTAGTTACAGAGATTTCATATCAATTACCTAGACCACGATGGGATGTTCTATGAAATGATGAAAGGGTTAATGTCCCAGAGATCGCCAGTCCTTGATTAATAGGCCAATTCAAAGTGTTCAATTAGCCTCAAAATTGTAGGCCCCTTACCCATTAAGGCATAAATCATAGAAGATTTAGAAGATACGTTTTTCAGAGTATATAGATCTGTAGGTCCAAATAATTAAATTAACACGTATTTCTCCCCTCCCGGCGCATAGGCTTGGGGCTTTTGCCAAGCGGCGAGTCAATAGAGTACTGGATACAATCATGGTATGCACAGTCACACTCTTTACAGAACTCTCTACAGGACCGCAGAGGACCTCTTGCTGCCCCAGACCTCCTAGATGACTTTTGTGAACCTCTTACAGATTTGACTGTGTACACCATGATTGTAGCCGGGACTCTATTGACTCGGTGTCTTGAGAAAACCCCAGGCCTGTACGCCGGGAAGGGGCTAAACACGTCAATTCTAATACGTGGACCTAAGGATCTATATACTTTCGAAATACTAACCTACTCAACTTACATTCTAAATCTTCTATCACGATAAGATGCTGACTGGCATACTTGAGTCAGTGTCCAGGAAGACAGGTAGCAGACCTGCACCACTTCAATGCTAGAGCAGATAGTTGTCTGGCCTGCCAATTATATTATACATACTTTGTGCTTTGTTATACCAAGACGGGATGTGAGCTAGGATCTGCGTCTTTGTATTCTGGATGTAAGGGGCTTGGGATTCTGGAGTGCAAGCTTTGGGTCATGGGGTGCACACAAACTCTACTGATGTTCTTAGAGATGTGTGAGGGGAAGCCAATGTCACTGGGTATTTCCTCATATTTTCCACACCACAGAAGGAGAGGGAAAGTATGAATAGCAGGAGATGGAGGTGGTTGCTAGAGATAAATGAAATGAGGATAATCTCATAGATGATCCTCAAGCTCTAAACAAGGTTTCAAAGAGTAAACAAGGGGGTAATGGTATGACAAAGATAAGGGAGATCTGTGAAGGGTGTAATCAATGGGATTAGGGGGAAAAGCTGAGAATGAAAAGCAAGTAGTGATGGGAGGAGAGTTAAATGAAGAGTAACATGATTTAACTGTGTTGGGGAAAATAAGTGGAGTAAAGAAAAGGTAAGAGTGATTTAGTAGGGTTAGATGTACAAGCTTGAGAGAGGGGGTATAGGGGAACAGAGAGTATGAGGAGAGGTTCATGAGTTCAAAGTTTGTCTTTGGGATGAATCTCCTTCCCTGGTTCATGGATGTGTGAAGTGTTGGGTGATGTTGCCAAGAACAAGAGGTGAGTCATCTAGAGGAAAAGGTATCTTGGTTGCGTTAAAGTGTTCCTGAGGAGGACTTTTGAAAATCAGACTGTTGTGTGTCTAGAATGGTGGTAGGTGAAATATGATGGGTAGTGCTGTTGATCGATAAGTCTTTTAATGAGGATTTCTGGCATGGCTGAAAGATGTTTAATTATGTAATGGTCAAATGTTGTGATCAGACAACAGCACTGGGAACATCAGATCTATCTGCATATTTCTCTTCCACTGCCTTTGCTTAGAGACATGGTGGATGTATTAAGTAATATGCTAAATTGGGGTTCAACCTTAGAATGCGTGAAGGGACAAGGCAGCAATGGTCTGCTGAGACTACCTGGGGGCAGATAGTGGGTTTATTAAGTCCACCCAAAGGCAGCTATGGGAAAACCCTAAAAGAGATCAGTAGAGAACACAAAAGTCTTTTTAAGGAGTCAAACTGGAAGTGTCTAAGGCATTACTCAAGGAACTCAACAGACAGCAGATTAGTGTGTATAAAGAGCCCCCTAAAACCGATAACGGTGCAACCCAAGGAAATAAGGAGACACCACAGGAGTAGTTTAAAGAATCGAAACAGAAGCAGTGATGCCAAAAGCAAGCGTGTCAACAAGATTAAGGTGTAAGAGTCCAGCCCAGATGTGCCAATGGCACAACCCAAGAATGTCAGTTGACATCTCTATACTGGGTTTATGGGATCCACCCAGTAGCAGTCATGCTATAACCCAAGGAAGAGAAAAGTCACCACAGTTGTTAGTCTACAGAACCCAATGAAGATGGGTGTTGGTTGGGAAGAAACAATAGGTTGTTCTTATGTGGCAGGTACATTTAAATAGTAAGAAAAGGGAAGTGGGAGTTGAGATTGAGAATGTGCTTCTTAGGGTTGAGTTTCTGTCAGTAATAGGACAGACAACAAGGGAAGATGCCCTTATCTCTCTGCCCACACACCTGAAGGTTTCCTTGAGAAGAAAGTTTAAGTAGGGTGGGCAGGAGATAACATGACTGCAGAAGCAAATAAGATTTTCAACATCCCTACTATTGTGTACCCAGGGAAATTGGATTAGGCAGAAGAAGGAAAACCTGCATACATAAACAAAAGTGTAACAAGGTACAAAGGAGCTTACAATCAGAGCTATCACAATTTTAAACAGCTTCTGGTGAGAAAGTGGGGCCCAAAATGTATATTTAAAGGGATTGATTTCAAGGATAGGAAGAGGGAATGGTATGAAGGCCCATCGCATGATCAATGGCCAATCAGATCCACTATCCCTGCTATTGGGTCACTTGGGAACACGGGCCAAGCAGAAGGAGAAAAACCAGTAGGTGAAATCCTGCTGAGAATATAATATTGTCTTCCCAGACTGACAATCTTGAGGCATCCAGAGACATCACAGTATCCTGATAATAACAAGTTTTGCCTTGCTAAAGTCATACATTTCTGACGTTGGCACTTTTGAGTATTTGTGAGGTTTTCTTTGTGCAGCTCCAGGACCAGATTTACTTTGATTTTGCATCGGGTTTGTGTCACTTTTCTGGTGCAGCCGCAACGCAAAACAATTTTTAGCATGTACTAAGCCATGCAAAGGCACTTTGGGTGCCTTTACATGGTTTAGTAAATACAAAGTAATTCAGCACAGCACATACTGCTGCCTTGTGTTACTTTGTGTCAGGTAGGCGTTATATGGGTGGAGCATGGGCATTCCCATGAATCCACTCATGTATTTTGATGTGAACCCAGATTTACAAAGACTGGTAAACTTGGGTTTCTGCCGAAATGGTGCACCTACCCGAGGCTGGAATAATGAGTAGAAATATCTTTATTTCTCCTTGTTACTTCCTCTTTCCATCTCCAGCACACACAGAAATAGGAAAGTGCCCCAAAGGATTATTTTAGTGCAGGAAGATACTTCTTCCTGCACAAAAAAATAATGACCGTAAGGTCACCTGAGTTGGAGCTAGGCAGAACACAGTGAGCCAGCACAAGGAGAGAGCAGAAATGCTCCTTATCTATGTAAACATGGAGCATTTCTGCTCTCTCATTTTCACACAATGAAATAATATTAAATCTGAGCCCACCAGTGTTTAAGGTGTATATTGAATACTTGCTCTGTGTTAGTAGAAAATGAAAGAGACAGAGAGTCAGGGTGTGGACCAGCCTCAGCATAGAGTGTCTGTTCCTGTAGGTTGCTTCACATTATGTGCCCAGCAGTGAATGGGAGTCAAGTAGCTGACATGGCAGTCACAAGATGAATTCTCATCTGAAAAGTTTCACACCACGCAGTGAAGTTTGGCTAGATAGGCTGCTAGGGGTAGACTTTCAAACATTTTGTGCTGGGTTAGTGTCACAAAAGTGATTCTAACCAGCACAAAATGTTTTTTCACCAATGTGCTTTCCAGCACAAAACTTGTACAAAACAATTGTAGACAGATTTTAGCTTCAAATTGTTTGTTTTTAAAATTGTAATTTAAATTTTACCAAATACACAACTGGCAGTCTAAAAAAACACATGTTCATGTAGTTGAAATGCATATAGACATATTGATAGGAAGAATATGACATTCCTTTAATCTGCAGGAAAAGACATGAGATCCAGACCCCCTCAGACACCCTCATGCCGCTTCTCGTCCTCAGCCCGAGTAAACCCTCGCCCTGTTGGGTCACTGGGGGACCCCAGCTTGTACCTCTCCGGTGTCATTATTGATAGCCCCATCATGTCCTGGGATCTGAGTCCGTGTCTGTGTTATCGACAGAGGGAGGAGCTAAGAGATTGTCTGTCAACGCCCACCATGTGTTTATTGCTTCTTCGAGTTTGTTGTGCCTCCTACTTAAGCGTATGTGTTTTTCCTCCACTAGGGCCCACTCCGCCACATCTTTGTGCCACAGGTCTAATGTCGGGGCACGCTGAGATTGCCATGTCATGGCAACTCTACGATGAGCCAATACTATCGCTAACTGGCCAAATTTATAGGTCATTTTCTGACTCTGTGGGCATTTAAACAGTCCCAGCAGGCAGAACTGGTTGGTTAATTCAATGTGTAGCCGCGTAGCTCACTCCAGTTCGTTGACTACCAGCTGCCAAAAGGAGTATACGGCATCGCAAGACCATGCCAGGTGCTGCAAATCTGCCCTACCAGCATTACACCGCATGTATCTGGGCGAGCCGGGTCCATTCTATGGAGATGTACTGGCGTCAAGTATGTTCTCTGCAGGAAGTTATAATGTATGAGCCAAAAGAGTGTGTTACTAGATACAGTATGCGTTAATTTTGCAGACTTGCCACCAGTCGGCTTCTTCTATCGGGGTTTCCACATCAAGATTCCAGGCCGTGAGGGCTCTTTGAGGGGTATCTATTGTGTCTGAATGCAAAGCTCTTTACAGGAGTGTGATTAAGTGCCTGCTCATGCCGCATGTGAAAAGGATCCCGTATGTGGGAGGACGGCGGGGCTGCAGGATAGCTTGGCCATGCCGTGCTCTGCCAGACCAGCATGTTGCAGAAACTGACCCTGGCCCAATGCAAACTCCACTCGGGCATCCTCAAAGGAGATAAAGTGAGTTTAGCTCCAAAAGTTAACACCATTTGAACGGAGGCATTAAGAGGAGAAATGTTTTAATTTCTCCTTTCTTTTCCGACTTTGCATGCGTGCTGCATTGTGCAGCACACATACAAAGAGTACCCTTCCTGTACAAAACCTATGCTAGACTCAGGCACGCACCTCAGCACTATGACACTAAGGTGTGTGCATAGCCCAAAGCAGCTCAAATCAGCGCTAGGGAGAGGGGAGTAGAGAGCCATATCTCTGCAGATATGGCACTTCCTGCTCCCTCCCTGTCACGCAACTCGGCGCAGCATTTTTGGCTGTAGCTCTGCATTGCGTGACTTCTTTGAAAATCTGCCCCCAAGTGTACAAAACTTTTCAGGCTTTTTTTAAAATCACTGCTTGCTGACCAAATGCAGGTTTCACAGTTCCGGTGCCGATGAATGCTCAACGCAACACAACCTATGTACTGGACTATTTGCCTATTAAACAAAGTTTAGCACCCAGTGGTAATAAATCAAAGCCGAAAGCAAGGGCTGGGAGAATGTTTAAAAACTGTAATTCAAGAACACAATGAGGTCTGTGGAATATGACGGAAGAATATGGAAGCGCCTGCCACCAAAGTAGCAAATTTCTATCGGGGCTGAAAGGGCGTGTCTCCTCATTGAGACCGTTCTTCTAGAAGCAGCATTGTGGGTGTATTTCCTTGTAGTCTTTCGTGAAAGTTGACTTTTTCAACTCTTCCTGTGTACAGTGCTGTAGCTGAATATTCACAAAGGTTCTCAAAAGGGTGCTTCAAATACTCGCTTTGGTGAGAACCCTTTTTAATCAGAGTGCCATAAATTACTATCTGGTAGGGTTTTGAGCCAGCAGCACAGCAAGTAACAGCGATAGTCTCAAGGGCAAAAAGACAAACTTTGGTGAAGCTGCAAGGAACTTTCCTCTTTGTGTGGCATCCAGAATCATGTTCATTTTAATTCAATGCTCTTGATCAGTCATTTATGTGTATTGACATCCTCTTCACCTTTTTTCCAGAAAACATTTGCAATTTTTTGTTTACAAGCATGGGTGAGGTCTTCTCCATCAAAAGCCGAATGTCTCTACTTTTCTATCCCCAATTATATATCAACGAGCTTAAGTAAACTTGAATATATTAAGGAGCCAATGCCATCCGTGTCAAATATGTCTTCCACAACTGCTTGCTCAACAGTTCTGAGCCTATGATGTATGTGATGGTGAATAATGAGGGGAAATACAATTGTTTGTGCCCTGTACCTTGAAACAATAAGGATATTAGACACTTCTACCCAATGAGAGGAGCGTTTTCCCTTAAGAACTCTTTTTCATGCTGCCCAACTTAGCCCAAGGTCCAGCTGGATCCAGGAATATTTCTCTTATTTCCCTCAATTTCTACTTAAAATAAAAGTCTTACAGCAAGAGTCATGCGTGTCGGTGTCCATGGCGGCTTTGGGATATGTCATCTAATTATAGCAGCCACTGGAGCAAGCACTGAGAATCTGCCTTTTCTTTGGCAGGTCCTAAGCCTTTGCTGGAATTGCAAGGGTCGCCAATGGCATAACAAAACTTGAAGGGGCTTCCCAGCAGGGAAAGATCCTGGGGCTTATTTACAATCCCCTTGAGCCGCTGGTACGACACTTTTTCCCATATTAAAATATTAAAAGATTTACCAGTCTGTCCTTATGCTGCTGGCCCTATATCCTTCCTCCCTTGTCCTACACTAGTCACATTTCCAAATGAACTCTCTTATTTTTATTGCAACCTGTGACCTACAGATTATAAGAAATGTTCTGATGAAGACACATTCATCCTCAGAGCTGCTGAAGGTACCTTTAAAACCTGTGACTTGAAGAAAACCACAGATTTCTAGAGTAAACACGTTAACTACCTGATGTAGCTTAACAGTTGTGGGATCTGAAACCTGCTCGATACACACAAATCTCTGCAGCAGGCACCTTAACCAACTGAACGTTCATACTACTGGATGCATTGGGCCAGCAACTGTGGAGAGTGAAATAGCTTAGTGCGTCATGCTGTTGTAATCTCCGTACACCATGAATTTAATATTTTAATCGGACATTATTATTTTTCGATCGCACCAATGTGCTTTAAAATTAGCTCACCCAAAGAGTAAGTACACTTAAAGACCCAGTGCCTAGGATTGTGTCTCCAAAGTTAATATGAAGAAACTAAAAAAGTGATGCGTTTAGTGCTTGAATTAATCTCAGCTACTGGTAATTACTTGAGGCTCCATGCCAGTCCATCATTCTTTCTCCCACCATCCCACTTTAGACAGGAACAGGACCCAGATAAATCAGTCTTGGTCCTGCTCCGATGGGAACACTCCAGCCCGAACTGCCAAGTTATGTCCCATCTTTCCAGCCTGAACTGCCAGGTCAGGACCCTCTAAATTGGAACACAAGCAACCCAGCCTAGTTTCGGCCTTAGAATTCAAGCTGCTCCTTACTGAGTTCAGGGTCAGCTTTAGCATTGGTGGCGCCCGGAGCAACAATCTTTGTTGACGACCCCTTCCCCTAATAACCTCCTTCTTCACAAATTTTCTCACAATAACCCTCCAATGGTACCCCCTCTTTCACATTTATTTATTTTGTAGAGCTACTTCACCCAATGTAGTCTGAGCGCTTTAGATCAGAAAAATATTAGACAGAGACCATGAGTCATACAAGTAAGTAAATTAATGTATAGGATAATGCTACTTAAGACAAAGAGGACTACAAGGTGTAGGAGTCACATGCTATCCATGCTGGTAGGCATTATATGTTAAGAGTGCTTCATCTTGAGAAATTAATGGACAGATTAACTAAGCTCCTTTAATGTGCAAAATGAGAGAGCATAATGGCACCACATCTATTAAGATATGGTGTTGCCGCCCTCCTCACTAATGCTGGAATACCTTAGGCTGCATTGTGCCAGTGCACACACCCTTCCACCATAGTGTAACGGTGTTTGAGTGAGGCCAAGCTTAAGTTTTATACTGGAAAGGTACCCTTCAATCACAAAATTCTAAGCTTTGACAAATATTAACATGTTACCACTTCCTATGTGTGCTGACCGGAGCAGCACACATGCAAAGCTGGAAAGGTTTGGAGACCATAAATATTTTCTCTAACTTTACACCTGCCTCGAAGAGGTATAATTGTTTTATATAAATTAGTTTCTTCTGAGGATAGTAGATAGGGCTTAGTGTTAAAGTCCATGGGGGAGTGCATTGGAATGTCCATCTACCACCCATGGTATGCCTCCTTGTTGTAAAAGGAGTGCATAGTGCTACTTTGTGTTACTTTAGGGCTGCACTCCAAAGCAATTCAGGATTTTCGCTGGAAAGTAACCCCCAAAACAACAATTTGCACCAGGTTTGCATCACTTTTGTGATGAAAACCAGGTGCTAAAAGTTAGTAAATTCACCCCGTAAATATAACATAACTGGGACGTCAAAATAATAAAACTATATTGCTACCCCTAGGGACTCTTTCTAGCAACTTCAAAATAACAAAGATTGAGGGGAAAAACAATAAGGTTCTAAAAATATGCCTTTCAAATTGCATGCAGCATGTTCATGCCAGTTCATGGCTCAATGGCATTATTAGGAGGATTATTATGAACTCCAAGTAACAAAAGGATCTCAATGACAAAATCAATAATCCACTAAACTATCTACATCAAATCCTAATCTGTGATCTGCATGTCACATGTTGTGCTTTGTAGTGGAGGGCATTAACCCTCTATGCTACTCTATCATGAGTCTAAACTGTGACTAGACAAATCACAGATCTCTCACTCAAGTGCATTAACCACCTGAATTATCATGCTGTTGTAATTATCCCCTGAAAAATGCTCCACACACAAACATTTCTGCAGGCTTTTCTTTTCTCGTTCAGCATGTCTTCGCCTTGGCGCCCAGATGGCACTGGCAGCACTGCCCTAAAGCCGGAACTTACAGAGTTGGTTCAAATAGTCAGAAACCAGTTATGTTATGTTATGGTATGTAGATGTGTAGAGCGCACCCAGGAGGGCATCCTAGCGCTGCGCAGTTGTGAGTTTAGGCACACCCAGGGCCTAGTCCGACTACTCGTAAAACCAGGCTTTCAGCTTCTTGAGGAATTCAAGATGTGAGGAGGAGGCTCTTATGTTTAGGGTCAGATAGTTCCTCCTTTAGGAGCGATGTAGGAGAAGGCTTGACCACTGGATCTAGATTTCCCTATGCATGGGATTCGTGCAAATAGGAGTGCAGATGAGCGAAGTTGTCTGTAAGGTTTGTAAAAGCAGATGCGATTGTTGAGGTATGCTGGGCCAGTGTATTTAATGCCTTGAAAGTGTGTGTGAGGAGTTTGAATTGTGTGTGTTTGTGAATGGGGAGCCAGTGGAGCGCTTTCAGGTGTGGTGAGATATAAGTGAGGCAGGGGAGGTTGAGAGGTATTCCGGCCACCAATTTCTGAATGGTCTGTAGACTTCTGGTGAGTGTTATGTTGATCTCGGCATAGAGGGTGTTCCTGTAGTCTATCTTGCTTGTGACAAGAGGGTGCATGATTTTTCCAGAAACCAATTAAAAATCTTCCTCAGCATCTTCAGTTTATGGGAGGATGGAGCGGTGACGGCATTGACTTGGGCGCTAATGTCGAGTTTGCTGTCGACGATGATACTGAGGTTCCTGTCCTGGTTGGTGGGGGTGCTCTGTTGGCCACCAGATGGAGTCCCATGGTGATGTGCTCTTCCATAAGATCACAATTTTAGTCTTGTCGGTGTTTAACTTTAGAAGTTGGTCTTCATCCAGGGGGCGAGTTCATGCAGAGACTGAACTTGATTCAGGTACTGGGTGTCTTGCCCCCGAGGGAGATAATGAGTTCTGTGTCTTTGGCATAGGAGAGGATATTGATATCGGGGGAGCAGATGATCCTGGCTAGAGAGATCATGTATGCATTGAGAGGGTTGGGCTAAGGCAGGATCCTTGCGAAACTCCACAGATGAGGCCGCGGGCATCCGAGGTGTACGATGTGAGGCTGACTGACTTGGTCTTTCCAGTCAGGTAGGAGCAGATCCATCAGAGTGCATGTCCTTTGATTCTGTCGTCGTGTAGGTGTTGGATGAGGGTGGGATGGGAGACTGTTTCAAATGCTGCGGAGAGGTCCAGGAAGATGAAGGATACTGTGTCTGCTCTGCCCAGTGTCACACCAATGTCATCTGTGGCAGCAATGAGGGTAGTTTCCATGCTATAGTTTGATCTGAAACCAGACTGAGTGGTGTTGAGAAGTTGGTGGTCGATGAGATATTTGGTGAGGTGTGTGTTGATGATTTTCTCTAAGTCCTTTGCCGGTAATAGTAGCAGGGAGAGTGGTCTGCAGTTAGCGAGCGCTGAAGGGCCCTCAAAGAGTTTCTTCAGCAATTGGAGGGCAGTTGCATGTTTCCAAACATCTGGAAGGTTGTGAAAGAGGTAGAGGTATTTGCAATGGGTGTGAGTATGGTGCTGATGGGTTGCAGTCTTCTGGAGTAGACATGGAGGGGGCAGGGATCCCTTGAGGCCCCTGAGTGGATGGAATTCATGGTGGCGGCAGTTTCTTCTTGGGTATTTACAGGCCATGTAGTTAGCATTGGTTCTTTAGATAAGATTGGGAAACAATTGGCAAGGTCTGTCAGGTTTGGTTGCAGGGTGCAGTTGCTGCAAATGGTGGTGATTGTATTGCTGAAGCATTGAGAGATTCTTGCAGAGGTCCTGCAAGCGACTGATTGAGTTTGAGGCTGCAAATGGTGAGGTGAAATCTTTCACAACGGTGAAGATTTCTTTGCTTCTGTTGGTGCTGTCATCAATGTGGTCCACCAGAGTGGCATATTTGGTGGTCTGGATCATTTGGTGGTAAGCGTCTCAGGGCTGATTTGAACATGCTCCTGTCTGCATTGTCCTGGCTCATTCTCCATTTGCTTTCCAGTTGTTTGCAGTGGTGTTTTATCAGTCTGAGTTGGCCTGGGGTCTGGATCCTGTTGTGTGGGGCCAGGGAGTCAGCACAGGAGGTGATCCAATTGTTGACATTCTTAATTGTTTTGGGGAGGATGTTGCTGTGTTCTATTCGGTGGGTGCTGCGAGCGGAGTTCCAGTCCTTGTCAATGAAACCAGTTTGGAGTTGCTTGTGTTTCTTCTATTAGAAGCCATACCTGGCATGTTGGCATTTCTCTGTTCACATGAGAATCAGTGTCAATACTGATTTCCATACATCAGGCCTCTGTCTAGAGTTGCATGGTGGGCAAAATAGGAATGACTAGAATGTGGCCCCAAGTAATCGCTAGTGGCTGAGATTCATTCAAGCATTCCATCCATTGCCTTGTTGTTTGCTGTTTCTAAGCTACACACTAAGGGGGTCATTTAGAGTTTGGTCAAATGGTGTATCTGCTATAAAATGACAGATACCTTTCCTCCAAACATGTGGGTTCCGTGCCCCATTTAGGGGTGGTGAACCATAGAGTTTTCAACAGCAGACCATCAAAAGGGATCTGCTGTTAGAAACAATGACAGTTTGTTCTCAACAGGGACTTCAGATCACAGTGACAGCCCCCTTCTCTTTATAGGACATGTTGACCATCACTTGTTTTTTCCACCCGAGCCCACGTAGGCTCCCCAACATGCAGGATGGAAACTCTTTAGGCATCAGGGTAACTGATTTTAATTTTCAAGAAACACACTACTTTTTGGGAGTTTATTTTTGTAAAACAAAAACCTTTGCTGAGTGGGCACAACAAACATTGCACTTGATTGGCAAATGATATGTGAATTCAATGGAGCCTCCACTACAGTGGCACAACCGAAGGCACAACGATCTGTGTCTCACAGGTGGAAATCTCTAAGTCTGGCATGCAGGGGAAAGGTGGTCAGAGCCTTTGCTAAGCTGGTGTGCTGGCAGACTACAAGCTAGACCTGGTGAAGGTGAAACCCCTTTTGTGCTGGGTGAATATGTGGACCAATGAGGAGACAGGCTTTAGCAGACAAGTAACTCAAGACTGCCTGTCCCTGGATCACGTGTTAAAAATCCCGTGGCTAAAATACATAAAAGACTCCCTGACCATGCTGGGCAGGGCAGACTTATTTTCGTGCCCGACCAAGGTGAGCCCACTGGACAAAGCTCTTGTTAAAGATCAGTTTCTTAAACTAATTGGGGCTCAAAGGGAGGAAACTGAATTAAAAAGCCCTCGGTCAGGAAATATATTTTGGTTACGTCAACACAAAGCATAGAACCATACCTAGCTATTATAGCCAGTGCTCATGATAGATTCTTAATCACACGGTTCAGATTGGACTTGTTACATCACTTACTGGCTGTCCCGGCAGGGTACACAGCATCTTTAGATCAAAAGGGGCCCTGTGGCTGCGACAAAAGTCTCCACAGGACACCCTCCACTTTGTTCTATTGTGCCCGTATTATTCATTTCCGAGAAGAGTGTATCTCAAGGGGCTTTTAAGGAAACACAAGTTCAAGCAGGCCCGGGTGGCCTTATTGTTCTTAAAATTGTGCTCTGATGTTTTTACATTATCATGTGTTACTGAATTTTTAAGATCTGTCCTAAAGCTAAGAAATACGAGGGGCTTATAAAAGGAGGAGACTCTTGATTATTTAGCCGATAAATGGGGACACCAGTTGGTGCTCGTCTTTTTAGTGTTTTTATTGTTCTTATAAATATCTTAATATGTTTATAGTAGTGTTTTATAATTTTGCGGTGTCCCGACTGGCCTGTAATATATATGATGATCAAAGTACTGTAACGTTGTATTGTTGAGTGTGTATCTTTCATGGTCATATTTTTTTTTTATGCCGAATAAAGATAATTATCTATCTATCTACAAGCTAGAATCTAAATGAGGGCATAAGTGTGTCATAGATAAACACAGACCCAAATACCTTTACAGTTATTATGCCAGAGAGTCATTGCCCAGTAAAGCTTTCATGTCAAGGGTTCTTCTCAGCTTACTATGCAATTGGCCCTTCCCAGTTTTCAAACTTGAATCACTTGTTTGATCCTGGGCAAATCACGTCTTCTCACTTTGTTTCGTTTTCTACAAAAAGTGTGAGTGTATAGATACAGGCGCAAAGCCGGTGTAAAGCATTATGTATAGAAAAACCAGGACATTTCCAAACAAAAGTGTATCTTTATATGTCAGACACCACAAACTGAACTCAATTCAGTTCAATATATTTATTAAGATTTGGATCTCCAATGAGGTCCACATAAAGATATACACACAATTATTACACATTGAGCATGTTAAAGTGTATGCTCAGTTCTTTACCACAATAAATAAAAATACATAAGCAATTTTTATTATAAAGTTTCAATAAAATCACTTCAATTAATTTAAGTGCTTTATAAAAACAGAAATTATAGCTATATAGCAGCAGCAATTTATATACCAATTAATCTATCAAAGGAGGTATCGAAATCCTTCCTAACCAATTCTAGGTTCTCTCTGAAGCAGCAAAACAGTATGTGCAGAGGCAAATCGGAGAAGGACAAAGGCACAGAATAAACAGAATATGGATAAAAATAATCACCATTATAACGGAATGAGCAAATTACAATAACATAGTTAAATCCTTTATCGCAACAAATAAATTGAGTTAAATACATATGCAATTTGTTAATGTTAGATTTCCATACAATAATGACTTCATAATTAATCCCATTTTAAATAAAGAGCTTCATGTAACAACAGAGGATCATAGACCAAAAAAGATCAATTTTAAGGAAAGATCGAACACATTTATATCTAAAATTTCATTTCCTCATAACAACAATGGTTAAAAGGCGAAATTGTAATCGAATTTTGTGCAATAGGCAACTAAGCAGTAACAATAGCCAAGTGCAAGATTTATTCCCAAGAGTATAAAACTACATTAGCCTTAATAAAAACTACAAAAGGCCCAGAACTTAGGAGCATAGTCATGAGAGGAGCCACGTATCCCATGGGATAACAAGCCTAATCATGAAAGGTGCCATATATCCCAAGAGATAACAGGAATACAATTATGTTCTCGTAACTCGTGTCACTAGTCATCCTCTTTATTCATAATGATAAATAAAGTATGTGCTACTATGAGAAGGACCTACTTAAGTAGAGTATATTAAGGACTAGAATATATTCAGGAACTCCTTAAAAAAGTTAAATAGTTTTATACACACTATTTCATTCTATGGATAGAGGAGAAATTTGCGGGCTGATGATACGCTTTTGATGTTGTTCTGTATAAACATTGGTTGAAGCAATTGATGACGATACAGTAACAAAGCTGGGCAAACAAACAAAATATGATTAAAATTCTGAATGCCGAGGTTACATATGTTACAGTTTTTGCCAATTTTCATAGCGGGGACCAATTTGCTGTTAAATCATTTAATGGTAAAAGATTTATGCAGCATAGAGTTTGCCAACAATGAATACCATGGTCCCCAAACAGGGACAATATGAGCAAGGAAAGATGAATATAGACTCAGAATCAGTACTATATTTCAAGCTGTCCAGCCAGACAGGAATGATTTAATATTCGAGGTATTCACAAAAAATAAAGTGGGACACAATCCTGCATCCAACAAAGGGGTCGATTCCGATTCGGGCCGGAAAAAGCACCGACCGACTCGGAGCCGGAATTTATTCCGACCGACACGTACCTGTGGCGCCCGACACACCAAGTACGATGCAAGGCGTGCAAAATCCGACCGACACGTACTGAACCCAAGCCGAACGACCGAGCCGCACAGAAAACAGCAATCCGGCCGGAAAAACACACGAATCGAACCGACCAACACGCACCCGGAACAAATCCGACCGAAACGTACACGCAAACTCCAAACCGCAAAGTACGATGCAAGGCGCGAAAACCACGACCGAGTCGTACGGAGGACAAGCCGTACGACCGACACGCATACAAAACCGAGCCGAAGTAACACAAAACACCGCGACCGACGCGTACGCAGCATAGAAAACTGCACAAACACAGCGTGAACGAAACGGAGAAGACCGTACGAGACAAATGCAGGGTCCGACTCGGTCACAAGAACGTTTCCAACATGCACAGACAGTACAAAGGAAAAATTACAGAAAAAAGGCCAAACAAGCAATTACAAAGCCAATAAATACTGGGGGTGGGGACAGAGAACAAAGATACACCCACAACTCCACCCATATAAAGGACACAAATCCCAACCATGATCCTTTGCAAATGCCATTCTACTGCCAGCACCCAACAGACAGCAACCACACACCCACAGCTCATCCCTCACACAAGTCACACACCATCAGCACACCAACAAATACCTACCTCACATACACCCAGCAAAACACACACTCACACACCCTCACCTGCACACCAACACACACATCACTCACCATCACCACCCATCACCATGCCCCCCAAGAAGAATCACAAGTTCCTAGATTGTGAATTGGAAGTCATGGTAGACGAGATCCTCAGGGTAGAGCCACAGCTGTTTGGCACACTGGTCCAACAGACCCCCATCTCCCAGAAAACCAAGATGTGGGAGAGGATCATCAACAGGGTGAACGCACAATCACCATGTCTGCGCACAAAGACCGACATCCAGAACAGGTGGTATGACGTGCGCAGGAGGGTCCGGGAGGTGCTCAAGAAAGACTACCTCCTGAGCCAATACACCGGCAGTGGCCCTCCTGCCAAGCCAGTATACCTCAGGCCCTGGGAGGAGAAGGTGCGGGCCATGCTTCCGCCAGTGAGCGTCTATGAACTAGAGAACATCCCAGAGCCTGGTGAGTACACAACAAATGTACACAATATTCTGCCACAATACACACACACATCACTGTCAAGGGAGAGTCAAACCATGCACTCATAGCAATTACACAGCAACCAGAACAGAATCATCCCAAAATGTGTATGTCAGTCAGATAAACACAACACATGCCATCTCAAAGTTACATTTAACCGTGTCATCACATGTACAAACACAACTACAACTACAGCTAGGCAGTGGCACAAATAGAACTAACAAACACATCCAGACATGTAGCCACCACTACAACACCAACACACAGTGAAGAGCACTGAAAGAAAGGAATTCTGTGTATGCTGGGCAAGTCAGTGTAGCCAATAGCATCATGGGAGTCGTAGTCACACATATTGCCCCCACAACTGTCCCATCAACACCACCATGAACCATGCGCACATCTCAGGGAGTGGAAAGGACTCACAAGATGGCTGACACTGGCTACTGCTGTGGGGAACACAAGGCCCTGCTGGCAACTGTGCAACAACCAACAGCAGGACACCACTGACTGACATCCTGAGAGACAACTTCCACTCCCTGCAATGGAAGCACATTCCATGGTGGGATATCTGGCTGGCTGGGTGGGAAGGAGGACTCGCACCACTGACCATAGTCACAAGCACCTCCCCTCACACACACCCTCAACACATACTCCACATAACCCACCTGGGAGAATGCAATGCCACACATCCTAACTCAAGATCCCACAAAGAACCTCCACCCTGGGTTATGTCGTGTGAAGCACAGGGACACTCTTGGGACTTTCAGCCAAACAACTGCCAGGACAACACTCCCAGCCATCCTGTCAGCACAGGCAGCCCACCCCACAGGGAAGCAGAGTCAAAAGGAAGGAAGGATGGGCATGCTGGGAAGGGGGTGGAGGCAATAGCATGATGGGAGTCGTAGTCACAGCTCTACATCCCCCACCACATAGCCCAGCAAGCTCACACTCACGCATGCACATCCCACAGAGAGTGGAAAGGCCCATCAAAGATGTCTGACACTGTTGCTGTGTCGTGGGGATCCCAAGGGCATGCTGGGAACTGCACACCAACCAACAGCAGGACACCACTGTCAGCTATCTTGCCATTGCTCTCACACTCACACACACTGAACTCCCCACAAAAGCAAGTAAGTATGGGAATGCTGGGAAGTGGGGTGGAGGCAATAGCATGATGGGAGTCACAGTCACAGACATAGCTCACCCCCACAACTGTCCCATCAACACCACCCTGAACCATGCTCACATCACAGGGAGTGGAGAAGGACTCACAAGATGGCTGACACTGGCTACTGCTGTGGGGAGCACAAGGCCCTGCTGGGAACTGTGCACCAACAAACAGCAGGACACCACTGACTGACATCCTGAGAGACAACTTCCACTCCCTGCAATGGAAGCACGTTCCATGGTGGGATATCTGGCTGGGTGGGAAGGAGGACTTGCAGCACTGACCATAGTCACAAGCACCTCCCCTCACACCCCCTCAACACAAACTCCACAGAACCCACCTGGGAGAATGCAATGCCTCACATCCTAACTCAAGATCCCACAAAGAACCACCACCCTGGGTTATGTTGTGTGAAGCACAGGGACACTCTTGGGACTTTTAGCCGAACAACTGCCAGGACAACACTCCCAGCCATCCTGTCAGCACAGCCAGCCCACCCCACAGGGAAGCAGAGTCAAAAGGAAGGAAGCATGGGCATGCTGGGAAGGGGGGTGGAGGCAATAGCATGATGGGAGTAGTAGGCACAGATATTGCTCAGCCTCACAACTGGCCCATCAACACCACCCTGAACCATGCTCACATCACAGGGAGTGGATAAGGACACACAAGATTGCTGACATTGGCTACTGCTGTGGGGAGCACAAGGCCCTGCTGGGAACTGTGCACCAACAAACAGCACAACACCACTGACTGACATCCTGAGAGACAACATCCACTCCCTGCAATGCAAGCACAGTCCATGGTGGGATAACTGACTGGCTGGGTGGGAAGGAGGGCCGGCTGTCAACCAAATACAACCAATGCAAACCATGTTCACACCCCAACAAATACATAGAAATGCCCAAATAATGCAGGACAATGTGCCACACCAATATCAACCCCTGACTGTGACGACTTAGGACAATGCAATGTACAGGCCCGCACCCAGAGGCACAGTCACAACTGTCAGGTGTGTCAACCATTGATGCCTGCAGAAACATAACATACATTGTGTGTGTCTCCCAAAAACAGGTGATGATGGGGACACAGCAGCAGACGCTGAGGAGTCCCAGTCCCAGGCTCAAGAGGATGCGGAGCTCACTGGTGTCGTACAGCCTCTGCCCTCCTCGGACGAAGAAGACCAACCTGGCACATCCGGTGCAAGTCTACATGCAGCACCAGCAGGACCACCAGCTGCAGCACCAGCAGGACCACCAGCTGCACCCCCTGCACCCACCCTCCAACGACTGTCACCACAAATACCATCCCTGCCGACATGGACAGAACAAGGAGCAACACCAGCACAGGGACCCTGGACCAACGTGGGGCCATGGACACCACCACCACCACCAACCCCCAAGGTGGACCAGGGTCATCTGTGCGTGCCACTGCACGCACTGCACATGTCGGCAGGGGTGGTGGGAGGGGTGGGAGACAGAGGTCGCTGCTTGCAGAGGTTGCTGGTGTGCATGATGACCCACAACTGGTACGCATAGCCGATGCGTACCAGTCCAGCACCGGAGATCTCAGCCAGGTAGTGGGGCTCCTCAGAGACATGAAACAGGAGCAGGCTGCCCATCATGCCCGCTTGGACTCACACATGTCCCACGTGGAGTCCAAGTGGGACGCACTGCAAGAAATGACGGCGGTGCACAGGGACATTTTACAATGCCTCCTCCAGATGAACAGCAACCAGTCCACACCTCCCTGTGTGCCAACAACATCTGGTGCTGAACAAACTGCAACTGCCACAGGGAGGGAGGATGACTCTGGCGGAGAGTCCCCTGCACCGCAGCAGCCTGTACTTGAGGGGCCCCCCCCAAAGAAGAGGGGTCGTCCGAGGAGGGGCAAGTGAGAGGCCGATGGCCAAGCGCAACTCCCAAAAAGCCTGAACCTGTTCTGGATGTTCACCTTTGTGCACAGACTGTTCACCCTGTTGACGGCAACACAACTCCCACACATTGCATGGGGACTACAAGTTGGACCAATGTCTCAGACAACTGTGGCCCCGATACTGGGGATTTTGTCTACCAGGACTTTCAATTCACCTAGGAACTTCTGATTGCAAGATATATGTACAGCACTACCCATCCTATGCACTATTCACACAAATGTATCACAATAAACACACTAATACACCATACTTGCCTCTGTTGTGATTCCAACGTGGGTGCTGTTATGGGGATGATGAACTGCAAAATTACACTGTGTATGTGAACTGCAACAGCAAGTACAACACAGGCATGTGAGTAAAGGCAACGTGACACATATGAGGGAGACACACCACCAGGGCTACACAACACATACACACCTAGGCCATCTGACTCATTGCCTACACTGATGTTGCCAGGAAGACGGTGCAATGCACAGACACCACACCTATTCCCAGTTGTAGTCAAGTAGCCCACAGGTGCAGTAAGCAAATGGCAGGCAAATGTGTGACCACAGACAACGCACATCACAAAGTGAAGCACAGGTTTATTACACAGTTGCAACATGTCATAACCACTACAGATGCAAGGTAATCCCACCTGGCAGCGGGCACACAGTCAACAACTGTAGAAGGAAGGAAGTCCATGGGTGTGGTGCACATCACCTGTAGGGACACAACAGCTACCACCCTGGAAGTACAATCACGTCGTCGGTGGACACAGTTGACCAAACGAATCTGAAAGTACCCTGTGAAGGACAGAAATGACACACAGTCAAAAGCAATGGAGAACAGGACAGAACAGCAAAACTCATGCACAATACATGTTACAAGATACCCACCCAGAACCAAGTTAGCATGTCAACACTGTTGGGGAGTACAGACCACCTGTAAGCACACATCGCTACACACATCCAGTCAAGTAGCCCATGGACACACTCCAACAGCACCAGAGCACCACCTACACATATCATGCCAACTCACATCATTGACATGACACCTCAGGATACTCACATTCAGCTAAAGAAGTTGGTGATGAGCTGTGTGCGGACATCACCCTCATCATCATCATCATCACTGGCATCGTGGTCCAGGCCAGGATCCTCCACAGGTGGCGGATGTTGGTCATTGTCATCCTGGATGAGAGGCAACTCCTTCCGCACTGCCAGGTTGTGGAGCATGCAGCAGACGATGATAATCTTGCACACTTTCGCAGGGGCATATGGGAGGGACCCTCCGGTCTTGTCCAGGCAGCGGAAGCGGCTCTTCAGGAAACCAAATGTCCGCTCAATCACTCTCCTGGTCCGACCATGTGCCTCATTGTACCGCATCTGGGCTGGTGTCACAGGGTTCCTGAGGGGTGTCAGCAACCACGGCATGTTGGGGTATCCCGAGTCACCTACGGACAGACAAGTGCACATTAGCTGACTTGGAAAAGTGGGCGGAATACTACAGATCAGATCACACACAATGGCACAAAGTCAGTACACACCGACAAGCCAGGCACGCTGGTTCTGCATCTGTGCCATCCTCCTGGGGATGCGACTACTCCTCATCACAAAGGCATCGTGTGCTGAACCAGGGAAACGGGCACACACGTGTGTGATGGTCATATCTGCAAGACACACCACCAGTGCATTGACCGAGTGGTAGTGCTTGCGGTTCCTGTAGGCCTGCTCCTGGGCCTGTGGTGGTACCAAAGCCACATGTGTCCCATCAATGGAGCCAATGACATGCGGCATCCTCCCCAGGGCATAGAAGTCACTCTTCACGTCAGTGAGTCGTTGCAGTCTAGGGAAATAGATGTACCGGTTCAGGAATAGCAACATTGCCACCAAAACATCGCGGAGCACACGGCTCAACATGGTCTGTGACATCCCACCAGCAGTCGCCACAGTATGTTGGAAGGTACCGGTGGCAAAGAAGTGTAGGGCTGCCATCACCTTCACCTTGGGGGTCAGCGCTGTAGGATACGGCCGGCCAGGCTGCAAATGTGGGGCCAACTGCACTGCCAAATCCTCAATCAGCTGCCTGGTGAAGCGGTACCGTCGGATGCTGTCCCGTTCCACCATCGTTGCCAGGTCTGGGAATGGTCGATGGACAGCAGGAGCCCTGCAGTGCAGAGGAGAAGAAAGCAAGATTGTCAGTCAGCCCACATATGCGGCATTGAACACACTCAATATCCCAACATACATCATTATGAGGCACAACTACATGAAGTGTGCAGTTCCGTAAGGACATGTATGGTACATACATGGCCAACATCTGTCATCACGGTTCAACAAGTGGCATCAATAAGTCCCAGGTTGGCCCATTGGATATCATGAGGCCGTGTCACAGTTCCCATCTCCTGCTGCCGTGTCACAATCACCCCCCACAGTGACATGTGAGGACAGATGTGCCCCAGGCATCACAGCTCAACGACAGGTACATTCCCAGGGACCCTGTATTGCCACATGGACACTGGCATTACATGGAGTATCATGTATACACCACAGCAAAACAACTATGACCCCCACAGGTAGTGGTCCCACTTGCCACTGCAGGACAGACATGGACGTCTGTGACACACACACGCACAACATCAAAGTCCATGCACACACAACGTGGATGTGGAGACTGTCTCCCATTGTGCACATGAAATCAGAGACATTGTAAACACTACATGCACACAGACTGTGGAGGACCATCACTATTGTGCCACTGGGACACCCTGGCTCAAACATACCGTCCCACATGGGACTCACGGGGTATGTGACATGACATACACATACACCACCGTGAAATGTGACCATGGCACATGCACAGATATGAACAGTTGCACATCACAGTGGTCATGTACACGTAACACCCAGGATCCTGTCCCCATGAACACGTGCACAGCCTGGGGGTGGCTGCCCCCAGGTGACACCCACAGGACAACATGTACACCAACATACACACAATAGGAAATGCAGCCTTACATGCCTTATCATACAGTTTGGACAGGCTGTCATGTTGTAGGTGTGCCCCTCACTCCCTGGGAGCTATCTGTGGCTGGCATATGTCCATCTGAGACAGGCATGGTGACATATGCCAGTCACTTGTACAGGGATGCGTTGAACAGCAATGGACCGATCGGTGCCCCCGGCCGGCCCATTGCATTCAATGTGTGCGGGTACACGTTGTACCCCTGTACGCGTTGATCAGCAATGGACCGATCGGTGCCCCCGGCTGGCCCATTGCATTCAATGCGTGCGGGTACGCGTTGTACCCCTGTACGCGTTGTACTGCAATGGACCGATCGGTGCCCCGGCCGGCCCATTGCATTCAATGTGTGCAGGTACGCGTTGTACCCCTGTACGCGTTGATCAGCAATGGACCGATCGGTGCCCCCGGCCGGCCCATTGCATTCAATGTGTGCGGGTACGCGTTGTACCCCTGTACGCGTTGATCAGCAATGGACCGATCGGTGCCCCTGGCCGGCTCATTGCATTCAATGTGTGCGGAGTACGCGTTGTACCCCTGTACGCGTTGATCAGCAATGGACCGATCGGTGCCCCCGGCCGGCCCATTGCATTCAATGTGTGCGGGTACGCGTTGTACCCTGTATCGCGTTGTACCGCAATGGACCGATCGGTGCCCCCGGCCGGCCCATTGCATTCAATGTGTGCGGTACGCGTTGTACCCCTGTACGCGTTGATCAGCAATGGACCGATCGGTGCCCCGGCCGGCCCATTGCATTCAATGTGCGCGGTGCACGCGTTGTACCCCTGTACGCAGTTGATCAGCAATGGACCGATCGGTGCCCCCGGCCGGCCCATTGCATTCAATGTGTGCGGGTACGCGTTGTACCCCTGTACGCGTTGATCAGCAATGGACCAATCAGTGCCCCCGGCCGGCCCATTGCATTCAATCAATCAATCAATCAATCACGGCATTTATAGAGCGCGCTACTCACCCGGGAGGGTCTCAAGGCGCTGGGGGAGGGGGTAAGTTACTGCTCGAACAGCCAGGTCTTGAGCTGCTTCCTGAAGGAGAGATGGTCCTGGGTTCGCCGAAGGTGAGTTGGGAGGGAGTTCCAGGTCTTGGCTGCCAGGTAGGAGAAGGATCTTCCTCCGGCGGTGGTTCTGCGGATGCGTGGTACGGTGGCGAGGGCGTGGCTGGTTGATCGTAGCTGGCGGGTGGGCGTGTAGAAGGTCATGCGGTTGTTGAGGTACTTTGGGCCCAGGTCGTGGAGGGCCTTGTGTGCGTGGGTGAGGAGTCTGAACGTGATTCTCTTGCTGACGGGGAGCCAGTGCAGGTCTTTCAGGTGTCCGGTGATGTGGCTGTGTCGGGGGATGTCCAGGATGAGTCGTGCGGAGGCGTTCTGGATGCGCTGGAGTCTTTTTTGAAGTTTGGCTGTGGTTCCGGCGTAGAGGGTGTTCCCATAGTCCAGTCGGCTGGTGACGAGTGCCTGGGTGACGGTCTTCCTGGTTTCAGTGGGGATCCATTTGAAGATCTTGCGGAGCATGCGCAGGAGTGTTGAAGCACGAGGATGAGACGGCGTTGACTTGTCTGGTCATCGACAGGGAGGAGTCCAGGATGAAGCCCAGGTTGCGTGCGTGGTCCGTTGGCTTGGGCGCGGTGCCCAGGGCCGGGGGCCACCAGGAGTCGTCCCAGGCGGAGGGTGATGAGCCCAGGATGAGGACTTCCGTCTTGTCTGAGTTTAGTTTAAGGCGGCTGTTCCTCATCCAGTCGGCGACGTCTCTCATCCCGTCATGTAGGTTTGCTCTGGCGGTGGTGGGGTCGTTGGTGAGGGAGAGGATCAGCTGGGTGTCGTCGGCGTAGGAGATGATGTTGAGGTTGTGTTGGCGTGCGATGGCTGCGAGGGGGCTCATGTAGACGTTGAAGAGCGTTGGACTGAGTGAAGATCCTTGTGGAACGCCGCAGATGACTTCAGTGGCCTCGGATCTGAGCGGGGGAGGCGGACTCTCTGGGTTCTTCCGGCGAGGAACGAGATGATCCATTCCAGTGCTTTCTCTCGGATTCCGATGTTGCTGAGGCGCTTCACTAGGGTGCGGTGGCAGATGGTGTCGAACGCCGCGGAGAGGTCCAAGAGGATGAGGGCTGCTGTTTCCCCGTTGTCGGTTAGGGTTCTGATGTCGTCGGTGGCTGCGATGAGGGCGGTCTCGGTGCTGTGGTTGGCCCGAAACCCAGACTGCGAGGGGTCGAGGGATCCATTCGTCTCGAGGAAGGCGGCAAGCTGTCCGTTGACGGTCTTCTCGATGACTTTGGCCGGAAACGGAAGGAGCGAGATGGGACGGTAGTTCTTGAGGTCGGTGGGGTCCGCCGTTGGTTTCTTCAGGAGGGCGGTAAGCTCGGCGTGCTTCCAGCTCTCCGGGAAGGTGGCAGTGTGGAAGGAGGAGTTGATGATGTCCCGGAGATGGGGTGCGATGGTGGCGTCGGCTTTGTTGAAGACGTGGTGTGGGCAGGGGTCGGTTGGTGATCCGGAGTGGATGGAGTTCATCGTGCGGGTGGTGTCTTCGGTGCTGATCGGGGTCCAGTTGCAGAGGGTGGTGGTGGCGGGCGTTGGTTCGGCGGTAGGGTGCGTGGTTTGTGCGTCGAAGCTGTTATGTATGTCGGTGATCTTGCGGTGGAAGAACGTGGCGAGTGAGTTGCAGAGGTCTTGCGAGGGGGTGATGTCGTTGTTTCCGGCGCTGGGGTTGGAGAACTCTTTGACGATGCTGAAAAGTTCCTTGCTGTCGTGGGCGTTGTTGTCCAGTCGTTCTTTGAGTGCTGACTTCTTGGTGGCACGGATCAGCTGGTGGTGTTAGCGGGTGGCGTGCTTGAGGGCGGTCCTTTTGTCTGTGGTCTGGTCGAGTCGCCAGGTTCTCTCGAGAGTGCGGCAGTTCTTCTTGGATTCCTTGAGGTCGTTGGTGAACCAAGGGGTTTTCTTGCTTCCGGGTCTGCTGGGAGGGTTTTTAGTGGTGCGAGGTCGTCGGCGCAGGCGGTCAGCCACTTGGCGAGGTTGCTGGCTGCTTCGTTTGGGTCCGTTGTGTTGGTGGGTGTGTTCTGGCTGAGGGAGGCGGTGAGCTGCTCGGTGGTGATCTTGCTCCAGCTCCGGCGGGGAGCCTGTTGCGGGTGGTGGTGGGTCGCAGTCTTTCTGAAGCTGAAGTGGACGCAGCTGTGGTCGGTCCAGTGTAGTCCGGTGGCGTGGCTGAAGGAGATGTGCTTGCTGGAAGAGAAGACGGGGTCAAGCGTGTGGCCGGCGTAGTGGGTGGGCGTGTTCACCAGTTGCTTGAGTCCGAGGTTGGCGAGGTTGTCCAGCAGGGCGGTGGTGTTTCTGTCGTTGTTGTTCTCCAGGTGGAAGTTGAGGTCCCCTAGGAGGATGTAGTCGGCTGAGGGCATGGCGTGCGGGCTGATGAAGTCTGCGATGTCTTCGCTGAATAGTGTGCGTGGTCCCGGGGGTCTGTAGATGAGGGTGCCTCGGAGGGTGGTCTTGGGGTCAGTGTGTATCTGGAAGTGTAGGTGTTCGGCGGCGGTGAAGGTCTCGTCGGAGTTAGTCGAGATGCGGATGGTGTTCTTGTGTACGATGGCGATGCCTCCTCCCGTCTGGTTGACGCGGTCCCTCCGGGTGATCTTGTATCCGTCCGGGATGGCTATGGCGATGTCGGGCGCTGAGGAGGCGTTCATCCAGGTTTCGGTGAGGAAGGCGATGTCCGGTGCTGTTGCGTCGAGCAGGTCCCAGAGTTCCACGGCGTGCCTGTGGACGGAGCGGGTGTTCAACAGGATGCATTTCAGGTTGTTGCTGCTGGTGCTCGACTTGGCGGAGGTGGTGCACGTCCGGGGGCAGGTGAATCGGCAGGTTTGGCAGGTGAAGGGTCCGTGGGTGCGTCTCGGTGAGGCTCGGTAGCAGGCAGGGTTCCGGCCGGCATTGAGTGCGGTGAGTGTGGCGGCGTCGTAGGTCCGTCGAGTAGTGTTGCATCGGTGGGATCCAGGGGTTCTGGCGCTGGGCGCGGTCCAGTCGCGGACGGGTGCAGACGGGCTTGCCTTAGGCGCGCCTTTGGCGCGCCAGCGGCGCGCCCGCTGCGCACGTCCGCTGCGCGGCCGCACAGTGGCCGCCATTTATGGGGAGGTGGGAGGGAGGAGCAGCTGGGAGGCGGGAGGCAGGGGCAGCGAATGGGCAGTCAGGGGGGCGGGGCCGCAGGGGACGCAGCGGCGGGAATGGCGAGAGGCAGCGGGGGCACAGAAAGGAAATGGGGAGAAAAACAGACAAAATCACGGGTACAACGTAAATGGGGCAGCGAGGGGCACAGAAGGAAAAAGGGGAGAAAAACAGACAAAATCACGGGCACAACGTAAATGGGGCAGCGAGGGGCACAGAAGGAAAAAGGGGAGAAAAACAGACAAAATCACGGGTACAACGTAAATGGGGCAGCGAGGGGCACAGAAGGAAAAAGGGGAGAAAAACAGACAAAATCACGGGCACAACGTAAATGGGGCAGCGAGGGGCACAGAAGGAAAAAGGGGAGAAAAACAGACAAAATCACGGGTACAACGTAAATGGGGCAGCGAGGGGCACAGAAGGAAAAAGGGGAGAAAAACAGACAAAATCACGGGTACAACGTAAATGGGGCAGCGAGGGGCACAGAAGGAAAAAGGGGAGAAAAACAGACAAAATCACGGGTACAACGTAAATGGGGCAGCGAGGGGCACAGAAGGAAAAAGGGGAGAAAAACAGACAAAATCACGGGTACAACGTAAATGGGGCAGCGAGGGGCACAGAAGGAAAAAGGGGATAAAAACAGACAAAATCACGGGTACAACGTAAATGGGGCAGCGAGGGGCACAGAAGGAAAAAGGGGAGAAAAACAGACAAAATCACGGGCACAACGTAAATGGGGCAGCGAGGGGCACAGAAGGAAAAAGGGAGAAAAACAGACAAAATCACGGGTACAACGTAAATGGGGCAGCGAGGGGCACAGAAGGAAAAAGGGGATAAAAACAGACAAAATCACGGGTACAACGTAAATGGGGCAGCGAGGGGCACAGAAGGAAAAAGGGGATAAAAACAGACAAAATCACGGGCACAACGTAAATGGGGCAGCGAGGGGCACAGAAGGAAAAAGGGGATAAAAACAGACAAAATCACGGGTACAACGTAAATGGGGCAGCGAGGGGTACAGAAGGAAAAAAGGGGAGAAAAACAGACAAAATCACGGGCACAACGTAAATGGGGCAGCGAGGGGCACAGAAGGAAAAAGGGGAGAAAAACAGACAAAATCACGGGTACAACGTAAATGGGGCAGCGAGGGGCACAGAAGGAAAAAGGGGAGAAAAACAGACAAAATCACGGGTACAACGTAAATGGGGCAGCGAGGGGCACAGAAGGAAAAAGGGGAGAAAAACAGACAAAATCACGGGCACAACGTAAATGGGGCAGCGAGGGCACAGAAGGAAAAAGGGGATAAAAACAGACAAAATCACGGGTACAACGTAAATGGGGCAGCGAGGGGCACAGAAGGAAAAAGGGGATAAAAACAGACAAAATCACGGGCACAACGTAAATGGGGCAGCGAGGGGCACAGAAGGAAAAAGGGGATAAAAACAGACAAAATCACGGGTACAACGTAAATGGGGCAGCGAGGGGCACAGAAGGAAAAAGGGGAGAAAAACAGACAAAATCACGGGCACAACGTAAATGGGGCAGCGAGGGCACAGAAGGAAAAAGGGGATAAAAACAGACAAAATCACGGGTACAACGTAAATGGGGCAGCAAGGGGCACAGAAGGAAAAAGGGGATAAAAACAGACAAAATCACGGGCACAACGTAAATGGGGCAGCGAGGGGCACAGAAGGAAAAAGGGGATAAAAACAGACAAAATCACGGGCACAACGTAAATGGGGCAGCGAGGGGCACAGAAGGAAAAAGGGGATAAAAACAGACAAAATCACGGGTACAACGTGAATGGGGCAGCGAGGGGCACAGAAGGAAAAAGGGGATAAAAACAGACAAAATCACGGGCACAACGTAAATGGGGCAGCGAGGGGCACAGAAGGAAAAAGGGGAGAAAAACAGACAAAATCACGGGCACAACGTAAATGGGGCAGCGAGGGGCACAGAAGGAAAAAAGGGGGGAAGCAAGAAGTGCGGGCACCGGGGCCGCAGCTGAGGGGCGATCTTACCTGCAGAAGCAGCGGGCAGACAACACAGGCGGAGCTGTGTGGTGGGGGAGCGACCTACCTGGCAAGTTGTACAGGGGCAAGTTGTACCCCTGTACGCGTTGTACCGCAATGGACCGATCGGTGCGCACCCATTGACAATGGCCTAGCCTGGCAACGGACGCGTTTTCGAAATTCGAACGAGTCGGTTGCTGGAAATTCAGTTGGTCACCCACAACAATGTTGCAAAATAATGTATGTCATGAAGTTGAAGATTTGAAGGATGCTGTGGGCGTGTATTGGTGCTGCTATTCCATGGATTGGCCAGATTCAGAAGATGCAAATGACTTGGACCTATCACTTTGGACACAAGGGACAGTATCTGCCTCTCCAGCACATATATATTGCTGGCTGTTCCCCTGAGAGCTCACTTGCCTGCACTACATGCTCCAGGATGACATCTGCCACTGCACTGCTGCTGTCTCTGCCCCTCTGGACCCTGCAATGGCACGTACTGTGGAGAGAGCCCCAGCCTTCAGCCTTGAGGAGAACCAGGCCCTGCTGGACAGCCTACTTCCACAGTACAGCAAGCTGTATGGGACACCAGGGGAGCAGGTGAGTGTTCTGTGCACTGCCTTTCTGAATGTGCATTTTGTCTGACTAGCAAGGCTGAAAGTCTGCACGCCACTGGCCAGCAGGCTCACTGAGTAGTTGTCACCCCCATAGTGTGTAGTGACATGCACTGGACAGGTATGGTGCAGTGACAGTGCATTTGAACAAGGTTTTACTTCCCATGCAATGATACCATGTAGTGACATCTGGCAAACTGTCCATGGGCAGCGTTGCACTGCCTGTGTACATCATGTGCCCCTGTGAATGAGACATGTATATACAACTGTGTCATGCACGGATATGTTGCATGTGTAGTAATGGCCTTTTCACTTTGTCATCCTGACAGGTTAATGCCCATCGGAAGCAGGAGATCTGGAAGGACATCGTCCGGGCTGTCCGGTCCGTGGGGGTCTACAAGCGCCGGATCCGCAACTGCCAGAAGAGGTGGCAGGACCTTCGGGGCTGGACCCGGAGGATTGCACGGGTCCAGCTGAAGCTGTCGCCTCCTCGCAGGAGGGGCGGAACACGGACCCTGACCCCCACATGCTCCAGATCCTGGCGGTGGTGTTTCCAGACCTGGATGGGCAGCTGAAGGCCAGACAGCAGCAAGGAGGGGGTGAGTCAAAGACTGCACTGTGAACTCTGTATTACATGCTATGTGCCCTCCTCTGGCCTGGTTAAACTGCCACAGTACAGCAGTCATGTTGTCCAGGAGCCATGTCCCTCTATTGTGCACTGCCCACTCCTCATCTGATACCCAGGTGTGGCCCTTACATTCAGGGAATTGTGTCACTTGGGACTGTGTCCTTGCAGTTTGCTTCACTAAAGGTGGGGGACAGCATCTGTTTCCCTAACTCTGTTGTGGGCATCATGGGTGGGTCCATTGTTCATACAACGCCTGTGTTCGGACATGTAATCTGCGTGTTGCTTTGATATGCGGTCCACTTGCTGAGCTGAGCCACCACATGTGCCTGGGGTATGTGGCACACACCCATGCAGCGGGTGGGAACAATGTTTGGGCCCCAGGAGTGTGCAGATTACGTGTGTCACACATACATAGCCAGCTATCCACTGTCCAGGGCTCATCCCTCATTCATGTGGGGCAGGACAGTCATGCCTACTCCAGGCCATGCAATGCACTCTGTACTCCCACTCCCGTGTATCAGCTGACACATTGTGCGCAGTGATTTGACCCCTCAGGTGTCTGCCTCTGTGTCAGTGTGCTGTGGATTTGTTGCCAGGACTGCTGGGGTGTTTCTCGGTAGGGGCTCAGAATGCCACTGGAGATGTGACCATAGGAGACGATACTTGTGTGTCACATAGGTGTTTGATCAGCTGCCCGTGCAGACTGGGGTATGCGAATGTGAAGTTCAGGCAGCTGTTCCCCATTCACAGCAGATTGTGAGGGGCTCAGGTTCAGAGGGTAGTGTCACAGGTCTCCCATATGTCCAATCGGTATGACCTGGACAGATGAGGGTTAAGATGATGTGTTGTGTGGGGGATGTACATGTGCACTTGTGCAGCTCCAGGACTTGCATTCCCCATGACCTACTATTGTGACACAGTGCAGAGTGTTGTTGTCTGGCTGCCAAGTCATACATCACTGAGACAGTGATGTATGACTTAGCAGTCATGCCTCCGCCATGGCATGTGTCTACTTATTGGTGATCCTGCAGGGGAGTGACATGTGCTACATGCACACCATTGTGGCGATGGCTATCAGGACATGGGTGCATCATGGTGTCTGTCGCTGGTATGCATCACATGCATTTCCTATTTGACTCTGGGCATCCCTTTCATCCGGAAACCTGTACTGACTCAGTGGCAAGAGTTGTGATGTGTGCATGTCCACATGCTACACCGTGTCCTCTGCACTGTCCAACTACTGTGTAGTTGGTGCATGTGTCCACACTGGGGTGTTGCTATCCAACAGACACCAGACAGATGGGTGCAAGGACATGTGGGATGTGAGTGCCATGGTTGGCATCAGACTGACAATTGGCTTCTCCTGTTCAGTTAGGGCACTTTTAGCAATGTACAACTAATGATGCCAGGGCTTGCTCTGTAATGTGCTGTGCTCACAGTGGTGTGTGCGTTTGGTGCAGGTGACTGATGTCTGTCTGTTTCCCCATTGTTTGCAGATACATCCACGGCCACGGAAGGGGACAGCTCCATGGACCAGGAGGAGCCGGAGAGCCAGACTGGGTCAGCAGCCGAGGAGTGGTCGGAGGGACCCAGTGGCACGGAGGGCGAGGGAGCCACACCGAGGAGTCCTCAGCACCATCCACCTCAGCTGAGGACCAGAGCAACTCGGAGGATGACTCCCTTATGGAGGCGGGTGTCAGCAGCCACCACACCCCAGCTAGTGTTGCTGTCCCCGCCACCACCAGCACCACCACCGCCCTCCCATCGGCTCCCATTCCCCAGGTCCGTGGAGGCTCCCATGTTCGGGAGCGTGTCTCCTTTGGGCCAGGCACCGCACCCCTGCCCCTGTGTCCCCTGCTGCCCTGAGTGAGGAGTCTGTGTACCTCCTTCGCCAGCTCCATGTAGGGCAGACAGCCATGCTGAGTGTCCTCCATGCGCACACCGCTCTGTTGACTCAGCTGGTGTCGTTCATGGAGGGCATCTCATCGGGCATGTCTAACCTACAGAGGGGCAATAGGTCCATGGACTCCTCCCTGACGGCAGCAGTGTCCCTCCTCAGACAGTCCCTCACCCCTCCTGCCTCTGCTCCATCCACACTCCCCAGCACCTTACCCGTCCCAAGCACACACACACCGGCACAGGCACACACCAGCACACACACATCCAGCACACAGACACACACGCCACAAACAAAACGCACATGCACGCACAGTGAGGGGACTGAAACCAGACTCACAGGCGATGGGGCCCTGGAACACACACACGCATGCACGAGCACTGCACAGTCCTCAGTTGCCTCTCCCTCCAAAGCACCCTCCCTTGCCTCACCTGCAACCCCAAAGACCCAGCGGCTCTTCCTCAGTGACCTCGGCCTCTTCCCCTCCGATCCAGCTGATACAGCATTCAGGGGGAAGAGGAAGCCCACCCACACGGAGCAGAGTGCCCCTCGCCCCCGGACACCCTCCCCCAGGCGCAGACAGACTGAGGCCCCCACCCGCAAGTCCCCCGGAGTTGTAAGAGCAAGACCCCGCCGCCGCCTTGCAGCTCAGGCACCAGGTCTCCTTCCTCCATCCCTCAGGCCCCCACTCCACAGGTGCCCCCACCACACCCTGCCCCAGGTTCCCCCACCCACAGATATACCATCCCCAAGAGGATCCGGCCTTCTCCCCCTGCCACTTGCTCTCCCGGCACCACACCCCCGCTGTGCTTGTCTGTGCCACTGATGTGGTGAGGGTGTCCTCCCCCTCTGTCCAGCCCACCTTGCCTGTTCCCCATTCTCCTCCCCTGGTGGTAGGCACTGCAGTGGAGTCCACTACCACCCTGTCTGACTTGGGCACTGCAGTGGCGGACCTGTCCACTCCATCTGCAGGGTCCACTGCAGTTGTGCCGTCACCCACAACATCTGAGTCATGCCCCCAGTTGTGCCGGCACACACCATGTCAGACACCTCCACTGCAGTTGTCAGTGGCTCTCCAGCACCCACCACCCCTTCCCTGCTTCCTCCTGGTGAGCCCTGATCCTGTCCCTGCGGTGCCTGGCCTGCCCCCGGTTGCCCCTCCTAGTGGATTGTCCGTTGTTTTGTGCAGGCATGCGTAGGGTGACATCTGCCACTGTCACCCTGTTTGGACTTTGACAATGGACTGGCCATTGGCCTTTGTGTTTTTTCTGGACTTTCAGTTTTCATTACGCACATATGCTGAATAAAGCAACTTTCTGTTCTCTAGTGCTTATGCTTCTGATGTACATGTTGTTGATGATGCTAACCATGCCCTTGCTGCAGTGATGGTGATATTTGGTCTCATGATAATGAAGTGTTACTGTGCAGGAACCCATGTGGTCCAGGGGGAATGTGTCCTATCCTGTGGTGTATCCATGTCATCCATAGCAGCATCTGAGGGTGTCATGTGTTCAGTATTTGGCAATGGGATTTCCTACTTACATTAGCTATTTCACATCTGTGGCTTCCACCCCTGCACATCTGTTGTGCCTGCCATTGTTCAATTTGTCTACTTCCCTGACCGTGTGGCCATCTCCACTGGACATGCAGGTTTGGGCATCAATGGGGAAGGACTCATCTGTGTTGTCAGTGCAACATTGCTATACAAGTGTGTTGGATCTGTGCTGATGATTTCGTTGGCACTTCCATGACCAGGCTGATGTGACGGGAGCCCTCATTTGGTGCTAATTGTTGATTGTGTGACCAAGTGCTCAGCTGACATGATGGGGCCCTACTGAGGCAACATATGGCACAGCTTTCCTCACACAGGAGTGGAGTCCCCTCATGGCAGTGTGTACTCCTGTGACATTGCCTGCGCCCAAGGTGTGTGTTGTATGTGCATGTCTGTGTGTTCACTTCCGTTTAGCTGTGCATGCTGTGATCCCTAGTGTTGTACCTGTTTGTGATGCTTGCTGAGTTGACCTATGTTCCCCCAAAGTCTTCTCCCTAGGTTCTCTGTGATGTGGGTGCATGGCACATTACTGGTCATCAGGGTGTCACCCATAGGTGTGTTTGCTGTCAGGGCTGAGTTTGTGTGCAGACGCAGATGGGTCACAGTCAGGTTTCCCCTTGGCACTTGTTGTTTGCCCCTGTCATGTGATTTCCAGTTTGTGTTATCTTTCATTGATTGTGACACGTTGTGTGTGTGACTGCTGGCACTCCTCAGGGTCCGGGCTGCAATGTTCGTTGTTGTCTATGTGTGTTCTTTGTGGGTGACCTTGGCTTCTTCATTGGTGTGTGACTGTGGCTGGGATCCCATTGGTTGGTGTGGTATTGCCGTCATGTCCATGTACAGCGTAGTGTGCAGTGTGTCAGACATTCAGGAGTCTTGTTGAGTGGCCATGTGTGATGTGTTTCTGCACCTTGGTTCCCACCCACCACCCTGGAATAGTCATGGGTGCATGTGCAATGTCACCAGTGCATGTGTGCTTCACTGCTGCACATTGTTGGAGGTCGAGGGTGTGGTGTTGAGTGTGTGCAGATGAGAGTTGTTGCCCGGCTAGGCCCCTGCCTCCATGTTGGCCTTGGCTTACTGGCCATGCTGATTGATTTGTGCTTGTGTAGGTGTGATGGTAGTTTGTTGCTCAGGACACATGACTGTGGTTCACAGTGTGAACGACATTTAGCTTTGTCATCACAGTGGGATTATAATGCAGCCCAGGGTCACCACATTGTGGGGGCCCTGGGGGCTAGTGCTGTGGTGTGTCTGTGTCTTGCTGTGTCAGTTGCTGTTCCTACGTGCCTGTGTGACATGTGTGATTTGTGCTCCCTCTCAACTGACAATGCCTGCTTGCCCACATAGGGGATTTGGATCCATGAGTTACCTTTGTGTGGCACTGTATGCACATCTGTATGATTGGTATTCAGGTCTCCTCATGTGTTGTGTGGTTGCTTAGGGACACTGGCACCCCCCCACCTGTTGTGTATGATGTGCAGTGTGGGTCTGCCTGTTTGTGTTTGTGCATCTGCACCACTGCATTGGCATATCTTGGGTGTGCCATTGGCTGTATGTAGTTTGGTGGCTTTCCCCTGCTGTCCCTGGGACTCCTAGGTCATCGGTCAGCACAATGATCATGGTTTGTGTGTCCCATTGCTGCCATGGTATGGTATCTGTTCACCTCACATCTACAGTCTCCACAGGGTATCTGCATTTGTGTGCCCATTGGTGCAAATATGTGGGTCTGCATTCTGATGGTCACTTCTGTCATTGTGTCATTGATGAATGTTGACAGTGTCAGCCCCCATGGGTGTTGTTTGTCTGCACATGGCCAAAGGTATGTCTTATTTGCACTGCAGTATTTGGCTCCCCCAATTTATGTTGCAATGGGACACATGCACTACTTTGCCACTGATGTGTTTTATGTTCTGTGACCAGGAATCATCCATGCAGTTTGGCAGTTGCAGCTCTTTCTTTGTCAACACTTACATTTTGGTCACTGTGATGATGGGGGTTTGGACCCCATTGCCACAATGTTCAAAATGTGCTTCAGCTATGGACCCCACACTTACCTTTTGGTCACTGTGATGATGGGGGTTTGGACCCCATTGCCACAATGGTCATGGCCTGCTTGCATTGTGGGGGCCACACACATATATGTGTGGCACATGTGATAGGGGGTCACATTGTATGTTCAAAGTCATGTTCAGTGTTGTAGGCATTTGACACAGTCTACACACGCTTGTCATGGTGTTGGGGGATGTCTTTTCTTGCATTCCCTAGGTTGTGGTGTGCTGGTTGTGTCATGCATTGTCCATCCTATGAGTGGGGGTGGTGTTGGTGGTAGGCATCCAGCCCCCCATGGGTAGAGGTGGTAGTAGTGACAGGCATCCAGCCCCTGGGTAAGGGTGGTAGTAGTGGTAGGCATCCAGCCCCCCTGGCTAAGGGTGGTAGTAGTGGTAGGCATCTGGCACCCCCATGGCTAAGGGTGGTAGTGGTGGTGGGCATCTGGCACCCCCTGGCTAAGGGTGGTAGTGGTGGTTGGCATCCAGCCCCCTGGCTTAGGGTGGTAGTAGTGGTAGGCATCTGGCACCCCCTGGCTAAGGGTGGTAGTAGTGGTAGGCATCCAGCCCCCTGGGTAAGGGTGGTAGTGGTGGTGGGCATCTGGCACCCCCTGGCTAAGGGTGGTAGTAGTGGTAGGCATCCAGCCCCCTGGGTAAGGGTGGTATTGGTGGTAGGCATCTGGCACCCCCTGGCAAAGGGTGGTAGTAGTGGTAGGCATCCAGCCCCCTGGCTAAGGGTGGTAGTAGTGGTAGGCATCCAGCCCCCTGGCTAAGGGTGGTAGTAGTGGTAGGCATCTGGCACCCCCATGGCTAAGGGTGGTAGTGGTGGTGGGCATCTGGCACCCCCTGGCTAAGGGTGGTAGTAGTGGTAGGCATCCAGCCCCCTGGATAAGGGTGGTAGTAGTGGTAGGCATCTGGCACACCCTGGGTAAGGGTGGTAGTAGTGGTAGGCATCTGGCACCCCCTGGGTAAGGGTGGTAGTAGTGGTAGGCATCCAGCCCCCCTGGGTAAGGGTGGTAGTAGTGGTAGGCATCCAGCCCCCTGGGTGAGGGTGGTAGTGGTGGTGGGCATCTGGCACCCCCATGGCTAAGGGTGGTAGTAGTGGTAGGCATCCAACCCCCTGGGTGAGGGTGGTAGTGGTGGTGGGCATCTGGCACCCCCTGGCTAAGGGTGGTAGTAGTGGTAGGCATCCAGCCCCCCTGGGTAAGGGTGGTAGTGGTGGTAGGCATCTGGCACCCCCTGGCTAAGGGTGGTAGTAGTGGTAGGCATCCAGCCCCCTGGGTAAGGGTGGTAGTGGTGGTAGGCATCTGGCACCCCCTGGGTAAGGGTGGTAGTAGTGGTAGGCATCCAGCCCCCTGGGTAAAGGTGGTAGTAGTGGTAGGCATCCAGCACCCCTGGGTGAGGGTGGTAGTGGTGGTGGGCATCTGGCACCCCCATGGCTAAGGGTGGTAGTAGTGGTAGGCATCCAGCCCCCTGGGTAAGGGTGGTAGTGGTGGTGGGCATCTGGCACCCCCTGGCTAAGGGTGGTAGAAGTGGTAGGCATCCAGCCCCCCCTGGGTAAGGGTTGTAGTGGTGGTTGGCATCCGGCCCCCCCTGGGTAGGGGTGGTGGTGCGCATTCAGGCCCCTGTGTGCATATGTGGCATTGGTGATGGGCATCCCGCCCCTATGGTGCTGCTGTTGCTGGTGTAAGTAAATTCTGCATCCCTCTGTGTGTGTGTGATGTGTCGTGTACGTGTTGTATGTGTTTTGTGGTTGGTGTCTGACTTACCTTCTGCGTTGTACGCGTCCGTGCCTGTTCCGGTAGTAAATGTAGAATATTGGTATGATCGGGACGAAGGGATTCATGGTTGGTTCGTGTCGTTCATCTTTCTCGTTGCTTCGCGTCGTCCTCGTCGCTTCGTGTCGTCCTCGTCGCTGGTGTGTTCGCTTCGTAGCCGTGGATCGTGTTGTGGCGCGAATCGGAGCTTATGTGCGCCTCTCCCGGATGCTTTGACGTGCCGTGCGTAGCGACGGGTTCGGCGCATACGGAAAGCGCATCGTACTTGTTCGGCCGGACGGAGCTGCATTTTCCCTTCCGTGCGACTCGATTCAGCGTTTCCGGATTCGCCTCGGTCGGAGAACAGGACTTGGATTGGGTGAGTACGACTCGTCCGGATTCTGTGCTGTTGTGCGCATCGTACTTACTCGTTCGGTCTGCTGTACGGATCGGTCGGGAAACAGGCATTCGCATGGCTTTTTTCCCGACCGAATGGTATTGGGTGCGCCTCCGACCGAGATCGGAATCGGCCCCTAAGTGTACATAAAACAAAAACATAAACAAAAACAAAGGCTCAGGCAGAGCGAATGCTTGTATATCATACATTCAAATAAGTCAAGCATCAATGTGTGCAGACACCGTTACACATGAGTAATATCAGGTAAGATAGCGTTTACGGTGTACAGAGAGCCGACGACTTTTCGATCCCTTTTGAACAATTGTGGGATCATCGTCAGGACAGTGTTACATGCCTGAGTAAAATTGCCATAAAACCAAAATTAAGCCGACAAGCCAATGACAAGGACCGCAGCAGCGTGTCCTTATAAGGTACTTATGGAGTGAAGAATTGCGCCAAGAATCCTGTGGGGCTGATCCACTGGATTGGTGAGAAATAGTGCAGGAAGCGACCGCATGTCCAATGCAGAGTACTTGGGCTGGACGTCCTGATAGACCATCAAGGGAAACGAGGCGCATCGATCAGTGCGTCTTTGCTGTGGCATGTCGGGTATGATTCCAACATGTTTGATACCAAACATGATATGATTCGTTGCAGCCGTTTTCGAGATGGTCATCGCGCGATCATGCGGTGCTCCTCTATATCGTATAAGGCTGCTTCACTGACAGCCCGGGAGAATGGACTCTGTAGGCTGCAGGGTGTCCTGTTCATGCAGAGGCACCCTCTCACTTAGAACCAAGCACCCTGCCTTCAGGATTCCAAAGGCCTGCTATAGGGGGACTTATAGGTTTTAAGTGCAGTGACCCTTAGATATAGTAAACCTATATCTTTAGTAAGTGGTGCAAGCACCAACTTACACAAACTGCAATGGCAGGCCTGTAGTTCCAATTTGAATGGTCTCCCATGGGTGGCATAATACATGCTTCAGCCCATGGGGGACCTCTGGGGTACCTGTGTCCTGGGTACCTTAGTACCATATACTAGGGACTGACAAGGGTACCCCAGTATCCAATCTGGGATGTACCTAAGTACTGAACTTACCAATTTAGAGAGAAAGCAGATAGACTGGGGTCCTGATTAGCAGGATCCCAGTCAGACTAGTCAAAAACAGCATCACATCAAGCAAAAAATGGAGGTAACCATAAGAAGCAGATCCTACTTTCCTACACAAACCCCGCCCAAACATAAGGAGATGAGACTAACCTTGCCCAGTTGAGTCTTTATTTTCTAAGTGGAAATATCTGGAGAGTCCATCTGCATTGGCATGATTACTCCCAGGTCTATGTTCCACTGTATAGTTATCCCCTGTAGGGAAATGGACCACCTCAAAAGTTTGGGGTTTTCACCCTTCATCTGTTTTAGCCATAAGAAGGGCTTATGGCCTGTCTGAACAATGAAGTGAGTGCCAAACAAGTATGGCCTCAACTTCTTCAGGGCCCAGACCACAGCAAAGGCTTCCCTCTCTACAGCTGACCAACGTTTCTCTCTGGGGGTCAACCTTCTGCTGATAAAAGCTACTCGTTGATCCTGGCCCTCTGCATTAAGTTGTGACAACACAGCCCCTACCCCCAACTCAGATGCATCTGTTTGGACAATGAATTGCTTAGAGTAGTCAGGACTTTGCAGAATGGGAGCAGTGCACATGGCCTGCTTGAGATCATCAAATGCCTTCTGACAGCTAACTGTCCACTGAACTTTCTTGGATGCCAGATCATTCAAAGGAGTCACTAAAGACCCATAGCCTTTGACAAATGTTCTGTAGTACCTAGTCAGGCCCAAGAAAGCTCTGACCTGAGTCTGGGTAGTTGGAGCAACCCAGTCCATTATGGTCTGGATGTTGCTCTGAAGTGGTTGAACCTGGCAACCACCCACAAGGTGGCCCAGGTACACAACCTTGCTCTGCCCTATCTGGCACTTAGTAGCCTTGATAGTGAGGCCTGAATTCTGCAGAGCCTCCAAAACGTTCTTCAGGTGGACCAGGTGATCCTTCCAGGTGGAGCTAAAGACAGCTATATCATCAAGATATGCTGCACTATGGGCTTCCAGACCTGTGAGAACTTTAGTCACCAGCCTTTGGAATGTGGCAGATGCATTCTTCAAACCAAAGGGCCTCACAATAAATTGATAATGCCCACTAGAGGTTGAGAATGCTGGTCTGATTTGCCAATAGCCAGCAGTTAGGTCAAATGTGCTCAAGAACTTGGCTGAGGTCAAAGTGTCAATACGCTCATCTGCCCTAGGAATTGGATGAGCATCAATACTAGTGACTGCATTGAGTCCCCTGTAGTCAACACAAAACCTCATCTCTCTCTTACCACCCTGGGTGTGAGGTTTTGGTACCAAGACCACTGGACTAGCCCAAGGGCTATGTGAGGGCTCAATCACACCCAACTCCAGCATCTTTTGGACCTCTGTCCTGATGCAATCTTGACATGGTCAGGCTGCCTGTAGATTTTATTCTTGACAGGTAGACTCTCACCTGTGTCCACTTCATGGGTACACCAGGTGGTTTGACTGCGTGTCAGAGGGAACATATGCCTGTATTGATTGAGGACCTTCCTGCAATCAATCTGCTGTTGGTCAGTGAGGCTGCCTGCCAAGGCTACACCATCAACTGACCCATCATCAGGGTTTTGTGAGAGGAGATCAGGGAGAGGGTCACTCTCTTCCTCCTGTACCTCATCAGTTGCCATAAGCAGGCCCATGTCAGCCCTGTCCACAAAAGGTTTCAGCCTGTTCACATGGAGCATCCTATGGGGGCTCCTGGGAATGCCAAGGTCCACCAAGTAGGTGACCTCACCCTTTTGTTCAATGATAGTGTGGGGTCCACTCCATTTATCTTGGAGAGCTGCTGGGGCCACAGGCTCCAACACACACACCTTCTGACCTGGCTGGTAAACAGTCAGGACAGCCTTTTGGTCATGCCAAGCTTTATGCATTCTTAGCTGGCCTCCAGGTAATTACTTGCTTTCTTCATGTACTCAGCCATCCTGGAGAGGAGACCAAGTACATAGTCCACTATTTCTTGTTTAGGAGGTTTGAGCAGTAACTCCCATCCCTCCTTCACCAAACACAAGGGACCCCTAATTGAATGCCCACACAGAAGTTCAAAAGGGCTGTAGCCAACCCCCTTATGAGGGACCTCTCTGTAGGCAAAGAGAAGGCAGGGCAGAAGGACATCCCATTTTCGCCTAAGCTTTTCTGGGAGACCCATGATCAAGCCCTTCAGGGTTTTGTTGAACCTTTCAACTAACCCATTGCATTGAGGATGATAGGGTGTGGTGAATTTGTAATTCACACCACACTCTTTCCACATTGCAGTAATATAACTGGACATGAAGTTTGTACCTCTGTAAGTGAGAACCTCCTTAGGGAAGCCCACCCTGGAAAAATTCCCAAGAGGGCCCTTGCCACCACAGGAGCTGTAGTGGTCATAAGGGAATTGCTTCTGGGTACCTAGTGGCATGGTCTACCACCACTAGTATGTAACAGTGCCCAGATGCTGTAGGAGGGTTCATGGGACCAATGATATCAATACCCACACTTTCAAAGGGAAATCCCACCACTGGAAGTGGTATCAGGGGGGCCGTTGTGGTGCCACCTGCCTTACCACTGGCTTGGCAAGTGGCACAGGAGCAACAAAACTCCTTTGTGTCCTCAGACATGTGAGGCCAGTGAAAGTGAGGGACAAGCCTGTCCCAAGTTTTACTTTGGCCTAAGTATCCTGCCAGGGGAATGTCATCATGTGCTAGGGTGAGAAGGAAGCCACTAAACGTCAGATGTATAACCAACCTCCTGCTGGCACCAGGCTTGGGGTCTCTATCCTCTGAGTAAGGGAGTCCCTCATCCCAGTAAATCCTGTGGGACCCACTGACATTCCCAGCAGCCTCAGCAGCAGTTTGCTGTCTCAGGGGTTCAAGGGAGGGGCAGGTGTGCTGCTCCAAACTCAAGTCTGCCCTGGAAGGGCCCCCTGCCCCCAAAAACTCAACCGGATCAGGCTCAAGTTCATCTGGGGCAGTTACTTTACAGGGACTAAGATCATCTCCCTCAAGAGATTGATCCTCACTTTGAGTCTTGGGGAAGACACAGCCTTACCCCTCCTGCTCTTTCTCTTTGAAGGCACCTGGTCCATTGTTCCAGGATCTAGGGCCTGTTCAGTGGATGTCAGTTTGGCTTGTGACCTGGTCACAGCAAACACATCTGCAGAGATACCCAACATTGCTGCATGAGTCCTAAATTCAACTTCAGCCCAGGCTGAAGTCTCCAAATCATTGCCCAACAAACAATCTACTGGTAGGTCTGAACTTACCCCAACCTTTTTATGGCCAGTTACCCCTCCCCAGCTGAAATTAACAATGGGGAATGGTCAGTCCTGACATTGTTTGCATTGGTCACTTGGTACATTTCTCCAAGTATGATTTGTCCAGGAGACACAGGTTTCTCTGTTACCATTGTGACACTGGCCCCTGTAGGCCATTGCCTCTGTTCCATTGATCAAAGGCTGTTGTCTGTACTTGCCCAGGTTACTGGGACTGACAAGTAAGGTGGCAATGTTTATGCCACTATCACAGACTAGAACAGCCTGAGCTGGAGTTCTGACTAAGCCAAAACGCACCACAGATCCCAAGGTTAACCCCAATCTTCCCTTGCTCCCTGTACCACCACTTGTGCTAGGGGGAGCAGTTGCCTTAGGGGCAGTGGTGGTAGGAGTAGTCTCCTTGGCTTTTGGACAATCAGCATCCTTTGTCCAGGGGGTTTTCATCTTACAAAAGTAACACCAAAGTTTCTTTTTGCCTTTAACCTTGTTTGATTGTGACCCCCCCCCCCCCCAAATGCAGGATTTTGGGGCCCTGACAAAGACTCCTTTTTGTATTCACCCTTGTCCCCACCCTTATCTTGAGTCTTAGAAGAATCTTGCTTCTTCTGGTCACCACTATTGTTCTGGGTTTTCTGCTTCACCCTGGTCCTGACCCATTTATCTGCTTTCTTTCAAAATTCTTGGGGAGAAGTCATATCTGAGTCCACCAGGCACAGTTGCAATAGCTGATTTTGGCAATTATTAAGGATCTGCTCCCTCATAATCAAATTGTACAATCCATCAAAATCATGCACTTTCAATCAATCAATCAATCATGTCACTTATAAAGCGCACTACATACCCGCGAGGGTCTCAAGGCGCTGGGGGAAGAGGGGGGTGGTGCTGCTACTGATCGAAGAGCCAGGTCTTGAGGAGTCTTCTGAAGGCCAGTAGGTCTTGGGTCTGTCGGAGGTTGGTGGGGAGGGTGTTCCAGGTCTTGGCGGCGAGGTGGGAGAAGGATCTGCCGCCGGCGGTCATTTTCCGGATGCGGGGGACTGTGGCGAGGGCGAGGGCTGGTCGAGCGGAGCTGGCGGGTGGGGGTGTAGAAGCTGAGTCGTCTGTTGAGGTAGGCTGGTCCGGAGTTGTGGAGTGCTTTGTGTGCGTGGGTGAGGAGCTTGAAGGTTATCCTCTTGTTGACAGGGAGCCAGTGCAGGTCTCTCAGGTGGGGAGTGATGTGGCTGCGTCGGGGGATGTCGAGGATAAGACGTGCAGAGGCGTTCTGGATGCGTTGCAGCCGTCTCAGGAGCTTAGCCGTCGTTCCTGCGTAGAGGGCGTTTCCGTAGTCCAGCCTGCTGGTGACGAGGGCCTGGGTGACTGTTTTCTTGTTTCGGTGGGGATCCACTTGAAGATCCTGCGGAGCATTCGGAGGATGTTGAAGCAGGATGAGGAAACGGCGTTGACCTGCTTAGTCATGGAGAGGGTGGGGTCGAGGATGACCCCTAGGTTGCGTACGTGGTCGGTGGGTGGCGGGGCTGTTCCCAGTGATGTTGGCCACCAGGAGTCATCCCAGGCTGAAGGGTTGGAACCAAGGATGAGGACCTCCGTCTTGTCCGAGTTCAGCTTCAGGCGGCTGGTCCTCATCCATTCGGCGACGGCCTTCATTCCTTCGTGGAGGTGGGCTTTGGCGGTGTGAGGGTCTTTGGTGAGGGAGAGGATCAGCTGGGTGTCGTCGGCGTAGGAGATGATGTTGAGGTTGTGCTGTCGGGCGACGTGGGCGAGGGGTGCCATGTAGATGTTGAACAGCGTTGGGCTGAGGGAGGAGCCTTGGGGTACGCCGCAGATGATCTTGGTGGCCTTGGATCGGAAGGGGGCGAGGCGGACGCTTTGTGTTCTGCCGGAAAGGAAGGATGTGGTCCAGTCCAGGGCCTTCTCTTGGATCCCGGCGTCGTGAAGGCGTGTTCGTAGTGTGTGGTGGCAGACCGTGTCGAAGGCGGCTGATAGGTCCAGGAGGATGAGGGCTGCTGTTTCTCTGTTGTCTAGCAGGGTCCTGATGTCATCGGTGGCGGCGATGAGGGCGGTTTCGGTGCTGTGGTTGCTGCGGAAGCCGGACTGGGAAGGGTCCAGGATGTTGTTCTCCTCGAGGTAGCGGGTCAGTTGTTTGTTGACGATTTTCTCGGTGACCTTCGCGGGGAACGGGAGCAGAGAGATGGGTCGGAAGTTCTTGAGGTCCTTGGGGTCTGCCTTGGGTTTCTTGAGTAAGGCGGTGATCTCGGCGTGCTTCCAGCTTTCCGGGAAGGTTGCTGTCTCGAAGGAGATGTTGATTATTTTCCGGAGATGGGGTGCGATGGCTGTACTGGCTTTGTTGAAGATGTGGTGAGGGCACGGGTCTAGCGGTGAACCGGAGTGGATGGTGTTCATGATCTCGCTGGTGTCCTCGTCGTTGATGTTGGTCCAGGAGAGCAGGCGGTTGGTGGTTGTGGGGGCAGTGGTCTCGGTGGTTGCCGGGGCGGTCGTGGTGTTGAAGCTGTCGTGGATGTCGGCGATTTTGCGGTGGAAGAAGGTGGCCAGTGAGTCGCACAGGTCTCGCGACGGCTGGATGTCGTTGGTGTTGGAGCTGGGGTTGGAGAGTTCCTTCACGATGTTGAAGAGCTCTTTGCTGTTGTGTGCGTTGTTGTCTAGGCGGTCTTTGAGTGAGGCCCTTTTGGCGGATCTGATGAGGTGATGGTGACTGCGGGTGGCGCTCTTGTGGGCGGCGTAGCTGTCCGCTGTCCGTTCGCGGAGCCAGATCTTCTCCAGTTTTCGGCATGTTCGTTTGGAGGCCTGGAGGTCTTCGGTGAACCAGGTGGCTTTCTTGCTGGTGTGGCTGTTGGGCGGATTCTTGAGCGGGGCGAGGGTGTTGGCGCAGTCGTCGATCCACTGTCTGAGGTTGCGGGCGGCGGTGTCGGGGTTGGAGGGTTCGGCGGGTGGGCTCAGGGCGAGGTTGTGGTTAGCTGGTCTTCCGTGACTCTGCTCCAGCAGCGGCGAGGCATTTGTTCGGTGCGGTGGTGCGTGGTGGGCTTCCTGTAGGTGAAGTGGATGCAGTGGTGGTCAGTCCAGTGGGGTTCGGAGGTGTGGTTGAAGGAGACGTGTGGGCTTGCGGAAAAGATGGAGTCGAGCGTGTGGCCGGCGGCGTGGGTGGGTGTAGTCACGAGCTGTCTGAGTCCTAGGGTGGCAAGGTTGTCGATCAGGGTGGTGGAGTTGGTGTCCTTGTTGTTCTCGAGGTGGAAGTTCAGGTCCCCGAGGAGGATGTAGTCCGTGGAGGCGATGGCGTGTGTGCTGACGAAGTCAGCGATGGGAATCGCTGAACTGTGGTCGGGGTCCGGGGGGTCTGTAGATGAGGGTTCCTCTGAGGGTGGTGTTGGGATCGGTGTGGATCTGGAAGTGCATGTGTTCGGCGGTGCTGAGGGTGTCGTCGGTGTTGGTTGAGACTCTGAGGGTGTTCCTGTGGACGATGGCGATGCCTCCTCCGACTCCGTTGGTGCGGTCTCTGCGGGTGATCTTGTATCCGTCCGGGATGGCAATGGCGATGTCGGGGGCTGAGCGGGATTCAGCCAGGTCTCCGTCAGGAATGCGACGTCTGGGGAGGTTGAGTCGAGAAGGTCCCAGAGTTCGATGGCGTGTTTGCGGGCGGAGCGGGTGTTGAGGAGGATGCATCTGAGGTAGTTGGGTTCTTTCCTGGGCGGTGGTTTGGCGGGGCGGGTGCTGGCGAAGCTGCAGTTCCGGCAGGTGAAGGGCCCTTGGGTGCGCTTCGGAGTGGCTTGGTAGCAGGCGTGATCTTTTCCGGGGTTGAGTGCGTGGAGTGTGCTGGCGTCGTATCGGCGTCTGTTGATGTGGCGGGCGCAGGGGATGCCCGGACCAGGGGGTCTGGCGCTGGGCGCGGTCACGGCGCGGACGGGCGCAGACGGGCGCAGACGGGCTTGCCTTAGGCGCGCCTTCGGCGCGCCAGCGGCGCGCCCGCTGCGCACGTCCGCTGCGCGGCCCGCACAGCGGCCGCCATAAATGGGGAGGTGGGAAGGAGGAGCAGGGAATGGGGCAGCGAATGGGCAGTGAGGGGGCGGGGCCGCAGGCGCAGCGGCGGGAAACAGGCACAGAAGGGAAAGCAGGCACAATCAGGGCATCAAGGGGCACAGAAAGGAAAAAAACGAGCACAATGAGGGGCAGCAAGGGGGCACAGAAAGGAAAAAGCTAGCACAATGAGGGGCAGCAAGGGGGCACAGAAAGGAAAAACGAGCACAATCAGGGGCAGCAAGGGGGCACAGAAAGGGAAAAAAACGAGCACAATCAGGGGCAGCAAAGGGGCACAGAAAGGAAAAAACTAGCACAATGAGGGGCAGCAAGGGGGCACAGAAAGGAAAAACGAGGCACAATCAGGGGCAGCAAGGGGGGCACAGAAAGGAAAAGACGAGCACAATCAGGGGCAGCAAGGGGGCACAGAAAGGAAAAACGAGCACAATCAGGGGCAGCAAGGGGGCACAGAAAGGAAAAACGAGCACAATCAGGGGCAGCAAGGGGGGTACAGAAAGGAAGAACGAGCACAATCAGGGGCAGCAAGGGGGGCACAAAAAGGAAAAAGCGAGCACAATCAGGGGCAGCAAGGGGGCACAGAAAGGAAAACGAGGCACAATCAGGGGCAGCAGCAGGGCACACAGACGGAGCTGTGTGGTGGGGGAGCGACCTACCAGTCAAGGTCAGGGGTCGCTCTCTTCACCACGCAGCGGCCGCCATGAATGGGGAGGTGGGAGGGAGGAGCAGGGAATGGGGCAGCGAATGGGCAGTGAGGGGGCGGGGCCGCAGGGGCGCAGCGGCGGGAAACAGGCACAGAAGGGAAAACGAGCACAATCAGGGCATCAAGGGGGCACAGAAAGGAAAAAAACGAGCACAATGAGGGGCAGCAAGGGGGCACAGAAAGGAAAAAGCTAGCACAATGAGGGGCAGCAAGGGGGCACAGAAAGGAAAAAACGAGCACAATCAGGGGCAGCAAGGGGGCACAGAAAGGGAAAAACCTAGCACAATCAGGGGCAGCAAGGGGGCACAGAAAGGAAAAAACTAGCACAATGAGGGGCAGCAAGGGGGCACAGAAAGGAAAAACGAGCACAATCAGGGGCAGCAAGGGGGGCACAGAAAGGAAAAAGCGAGCACAATCAGGGGCAGCAAGGGGGCACAGAAAGGAAAAACGAGCACAATCAGGGGCAGCAAGGGGGCACAGAAAGGAAAAACAGAGCACAATCAGGGGCAGCAAGAGGGGCACAGAAAGGAAAAAACGAGCACAATCAGGGGCAGCAAGGGGGCACAGAAAGGAAAAACGAGCACAATCAGGGGCAGCAGCAGGGCACACAGACGGAGCTGTGTGGTGGGGAGCGACCTACCAGTCAAGGTCAGGGGTCGCTCTCTTCACCACGCAGCGGCCGCCATGAATGGGGAGGTGGGAGGGAGGAGCAGGGAATGGGGCAGCGAATGGGCAGTGAGGGGGCGGGGCCGCAGGGGCGCAGCGGCGGGAAACAGGCACAGAAGGGAAAACGAGCACAATCAGGGCATCAAGGGGGCATAGAAAGGAAAAAAAAAAAAAAAAACGAGCACAATGAGGGGCAGCAAGGGGGCACAGAAAGGAAAAAGCTAGCACAATGAGGGGCAGCAAGGGGGCACAGAAAGGAAAAAACGAGCACAATCAGGGGCAGCAAGGGGGCACAGAAAGGGAAAAAACCTAGCACAATCAGGGGCAGCAAGGGGGCACAGAAAGGAAAAAACTAGCACAATGAGGGGCAGCAAGGGGGCACAGAAAGGAAAAAACAAGCACAATAAGGGGCAGCAAGGGGGGCACAGAAAGGAAAAAACGAGCACAAACAGGGGCAGCAAGGGGGCACAGAAAGGAAAAACGAGCACAATCAGGGGCAGCAAGGGGGGCACAGAAAGGAAAAAACGAGCACAATCAGGGGCAGCAAGGGGGGCACAGAAAGGAAAAAACGAGCACAATCAGGGGCAGCAAGAGGGGCACAGAAAGGAAAAACAGAGCACAATCAGGGGCAGCAAGGGGGCACAGAAAGGAAAAACGAGCACAATCAGGGGCAGCAGCAGGGCACACAGACGGAGCTGTGTGGTGGGGAGCGACCTACCAGTCAAGGTCAGGGGTCGCTCTCTTCACCACGCAGCGGCCGCCATGAATGGGGAGGTGGGAGGGAGGAGCAGGGAATGGGGCAGCGAATGGGCAGTGAGGGGCGGGGCCGCAGGGCGCAGCGGCGGGAAACAGGCACAGAAGGGAAAACGAGCACAATCAGGGCATCAAGGGGGCACAGAAAGGGAAAAAAAAAAAAAGAGCACAATGAGGGGCAGCAAGGGGGCACAGAAAGGAAAAACGAGCACAATCAGGGGCAGCAAGGGGGCACAGAAAGGAAAACGAGCACAATCAGGGGCAGCAAGGGGGCACAGAAAGGAAAAACGAGCACAATCAGGGGCAGCAGCAGGGCACACAGACGGAGCTGTGTGGTGGGAGAGCGACCTACCAGTCAAGGTCAGGGGTCGCTCTCTTCACCACGCAGCGGCCGCCATGAATGGGGAGGTGGGAGGGAGGAGCAGGGAATGGGGCAGCGAATGGGCAGTGAGGGGGCGGGGCCGCAGGCGCAGCGGCGGGAAACAGGCACAGAAGGGAAAACGAGCACAATCAGGGCATCAAGGGGGCACAGAAAGGAAAAAAACGAGCACAATGAGGGGCAGCAAGGGGGCACAGAAAGGAAAAAGCTAGCACAATGAGGGGCAGCAAGGGGGCACAGAAAGGAAAAAACGAGCACAATCAGGGGCAGCAAGGGGGCACAGAAAGGGAAAAAACCTAGCACAATCAGGGGCAGCAAGGGGGCACAGAAAGGAAAAACTAGCACAATGAGGGGCAGCAAGGGGGCACAGAAAGGAAAAACGAGCACAATCAGGGGCAGCAAGAGGGGCACAGAAAGGAAAAAACAGAGCACAATCAGGGGCAGCAAGGGGGGCACAGAAAGGAAAAAGCGAGCACAATCAGGGGCAGCAAGAGGGGCACAGAAAGGAAAAAACGAGCACAATCAGGGGCAGCAAGGGGGCACAGAAAGGAAAAACGAGCACAATCAGGGGCAGCAGCAGGGCACACAGACGGAGCTGTGTGGTGGGGGAGCGACCTACCAGTCAAGGTCAGGGGTCGCTCTCTTCACCACGCAGCGGCCGCCATGAATGGGGAGGTGGGAGGGAGGAGCAGGGAATGGGGCAGCGAATGGGCAGTGAGGGGGCGGGGCCGCAGGGGCGCAGCGGCGGGAAACAGGCACAGAAGGGAAAACGAGCACAATCAGGGCATCAAGGGGGCATAGAAAGGAAAAAAAAAAAAAACGAGCACAATGAGGGGCAGCAAGGGGGCACAGAAAGGAAAAAGCTAGCACAATGAGGGGCAGCAAGGGGGCACAGAAAGGAAAAACGAGCACAATCAGGGGCAGCAAGGGGGCACAGAAAGGGAAAAAAACCTAGCACAATCAGGGGCAGCAAGGGGGCACAGAAAGGAAAAAACTAGCACAATGAGGGGCAGCAAGGGGGCACAGAAAGGAAAAACGAGCCCAATAAGGGGCAGCAAGGGGGGCACAGAAAGGAAAAAACGAGCACAATCAGGGGCAGCAAGGGGCACAGAAAGGAAAAACGAGCACAATCAGGGGCAGCAAGGGGGGCACAGAAAGGAAAAACGAGCACAATCAGGGGCAGCAAGGGGGGCACAGAAAGGAAAAAACGAGCACAATCAGGGGCAGCAAGAGGGGCACAGAAAGGAAAAACGAGCACAATCAGGGGCAGCAAGGGGGCACAGAAAGGAAAAACGAGGCACAATCAGGGGCAGCAGCAGGGCACACAGACGGAGCTGTGTGGTGGGGAGCGACCTACCAGTCAAGGTCAGGGGTCGCTCTCTTCACCACGCAGCGGCCGCCATGAATGGGGAGGTGGGAGGGAGGAGCAGGGAATGGGGCAGCGAATGGGCAGTGAGGGGGCGGGGCCGCAGGGCGCAGCGGCGGGAAACAGGCACAGAAGGGAAAACGAGCACAATCAGGGCATCAAGGGGGCATAGAAAGGAAAGAAAAAAAAAACGAGCACAATGAGGGGCAGCAAGGGGGCACAGAAAGGAAAAAACGAGCACAATCAGGGGCAGCAAGGGGGCACAGAAAGGGAAAAAAACGAGCACAATCAGGGGCAGCAAGGGGGCACAGAAAGGAAAAAACTAGCACAATGAGGGGCAGCAAGGGGGCACAGAAAGGAAAAACGAGCACAATCAGGGGCAGCAAGGGGGCACAGAAAGGAAAAAACGAGCACAATCAGGGGCAGCAAGGGGGCACAGAAAGGAAAAACGAGCACAATCAGGGGCAGCAAGGGGGCACAGAAAGGAAAAAACGAGCACAATCAGGGGCAGCAAGGGGGGCACAGAAAGGAAAAAACGAGCACAATCAGGGGCAGCAAGGGGGGCACAGAAAGGAAAAAACGAGCACAATCAGGGGCAGCAAGGGGGCACAGAAAGGAAAACAGAGCACAATCAGGGGCAGCAGCAGGGCACACAGACGGAGCTGTGTGGTGGGGGAGCGACCTACCAGTCAAGGTCAGGGGTCGCCTGCCAAGCAACCAACCTTCCAGAGCCTTAATAGCACTATCCACAAAGTCTACCCAGTCCTGATTCTGTGCCTTCTGGGTGTCTCTGAACTTAATCCTGTATTGTTCAGTGGTTAAGCTAAACCCATCATTGAGAGCACTCTTCAAAACTGAGTAATTGTCAACATCCTCTTCTCTAACAGTTAGGAGCTTATCTCTACCTTTGCCTGCAAAGGAGAGCCACAAGATAGCTGCCCACTGCTCTTGAGGGACCTTCTGCACTTTACAGGCCCTCTATAAAGCAGTTATTCATGTGTGGATGTCATCCCCAACATGGTAGGGAGGGAAAATCTTGCTCAGGTTCCTATGGTCAAAGGAATGTTCCTTAATTCTAGGGACACTGTTGCTGCCACCATGGGACTCTAGTCCCAGTTTCTTCATTGCCTTCTGGACTTCTAGGGACTCTCTGTCAAGGGCCAACTGCTCTTTTCTGAGACTAAGCCTGGCTTTCTCAAGTTCAAGCATTTGGTACTCCCTATCCAAAGAGTTCCCTCCTTTACTACAAATGGAGGTCCCTACTGACTGTCTAGAAGTATTGGATTCTGCAGAGGAGGATCTAGACCTCCTTCGTCTACTCTGCACCTTCCCAGGAGGATCAAAGGGGGCATCTCCTTGGCCCGCAGTGTTCTCCTCTGGTATGTCTGAATTGTGCAGGTGGAAGTCATCAGGCTCCACCTGGTCAGGGTTAGATTCCAGGTCAAAGAGGGGTTTCCCTCCTGCCCTATCTTCATTCCCTGGCCCACCCACTCTGTCCTGTTCATCTGACCCAGAGGCTTTCCTCAGGTCATCTAACAGTAACACCTCTACTAGGCGTTGAGTATTGGCACTTCTCCCTGTCTTCAGCTTTCTGGATGCACACAGTGCGTTCAGTTCTTGGAATGAAAGTTCCCTGTATCCAGTAGGCAGAGAGCCACTGGCTTCTCCTTTAGTAGACATACTAAGTGAGGTGTGGTGTTGCACCAACCTAACCTAGTGGGAGCTAAACTCTCTGAGGATGGAGAATGTGGGTGCTAGACCCTTGACTAACCCAACCCTAAGTTCAGTAGAACTTACTTATTCTAAGCTTGTATTTATATGTGCCTAGTACTAGTGATGGTTTTTCAGTTAATCAATACATACATTTATTTGGTAAAACAATACAGGCTTGAATCCCAACCACTGCACACCAATGTGAGAAGCTGACCTGGTATATGATTCCCACTAATGTAAGTGGGCACCTTGTACCAGTCCAGACAACCCTTATGGTGTTTTAGGAGGTCTTAGACAACCTTAAAAAGCTCTCTAAGTGGTGGCTGTGGAGAGCTACCTTCAGGCTTAGTCTTGAAGGAGTGTAAAGCAGCTTGTTTTACCAGAATGCAATCTTATAGTCTGGATTCAATGAAAACGAACCACACAAAGTATTTATCCAAATATGTATTTATTATATAACACTATCAAGTACGTTACAGTATCTCCCACACGGAGATAGACACAAAGCACACAATACTTTAGAAAAGAAATCACAGTAAATAGCACTAATATGCAGTGGGCCCCAGGGGGGGACCAAACCATATACTGAGAAAGTGGTATAAAAACCACGACTCAAGTCAGGACGATGTCCAGAGGACGTAGAATTGCTGGGGATCCACAGAACTACCTAAGGTAAGTAGATAGGGATCCCACGGAGAGCGTGTACAGTGTGTGAACACGACCGCGTGCTCCGTACAAGTCTCTGTGCAAGTCGCGGTTGGATTTTTAAAGATTAGGGACCCTTCCCAGTGGACCCTGAAGAAACCCTGTGGAAGACAGATGGTTGGAGAGCCACCCACCCGTGGATACAGTGGTACCCAAGTTACCTATCCCAGGGAAGCCGGGTGCATAGGTGTGAAATGGCGTTGGAAACCGCAGTCAAACGCAATGGTGGACTTCAGGAAAGTGCAGCTGCTGGAAGAGGAGAAAATGTCCGGAGGAAACCAAACATGGATTCTTGAAGGGGAGTACCTGAAAGCAGAGGGGACAGAGTCTATGTCACTCAGGGATGACCAGGAGACTTGGAAGACGAATGCCCTCCGATGTCGGGTGCTTCAGGGATGATGTCAATGACCTTGACTCTGCAGCTGTGGGGGCCAGGAGATGCTGAGGATGACCAGGAGCTGGATATGAGTTGTCCGACGAAGGATGTCGAGTGCTGAGGAGTCGGTGTCCGGCAGGATCACCAACAAGCCTTGGCAAATGCAACCCATGCAGGAAGTCAAAAAGGTACAAGGTTGAGACCAGCAAGGTCCAGGAGACTCACCAAGAGCAGGGGAGTCAGGGCAGGCCCCAAGCAATCAGGGCAGCCTAAAGGAAACAAATGTGACCCTCAAGTGGACCCACAGGCCGGAAGCACTGGAGTTGCGAGAGGACCTCAATCAGCTCACCAAAAGATGCAGGCCACAATGCACACGATACGGTGTGGCCGAAGATTCTGGTCACTGGAGGTGCTCGAGGTTGGGGCTACTTGGAGCCCAAAGATCTTCTTGCAAAGATGACTGACAACAAGCCTTTGCACTTGCAAAGGGGACCCGGTACTTGGGTTTGGTTATTGCAACCCCCACGAGGACTACAGGCCTCAAACTCGGTGAGTGGGTAGAGCAGGCCACTGGAGCTGTGGAAAACCACCACCTGGATTGCAGAGCCCACAGCTCAGGATCTACAGACCGGTCGACTTAGTTGCAGGCCCTGCGAATGCAGGAGAGTGACTCCTTCACTCCAAGGGAGATTACTTTGGTTGTCCTTGATGCTTCCCAGAACTTAGAAGGTTCCTGTATGATGAACAGGCAATGCAGCAGACTGGAAGGGAGATGAAGTCAGGCCCAAACGAAGTCCAGCGAAGTCCAGAGGGCCCAGACGGTAGAAGTGCAATAGTGTCTGATCTGAATCTTATCCCACGGCGAATCTAGGGACCTGCACCCAGGTAAGCCCTTAAGTACCCTAGGGAAAGGGGTGGGACGATTCAGGGGACTCTCCCAGGGGAGGGTCTGGACAGGGGGGAAGTTTACTCCCATGTCGTTTGTCCAGCTGTGCACCAGAACGGCAGCCAACGGCTCCCAGGACTGGTTTGAACTGGGCTATGCACAGGGACACCAAATGTGCCCCTCATGCAGACTTTCTGGTGCTGCAAGCGCACCCACCCAGCCCTAATACATTAAATCCTAACTGGGAGGTGGTCACACCTCCCTGTGACAGGATGCCTATTGTTCCACCTTCCTCTGCTCGAGCTTGGCTCAGCAGCAGGAGGGCAGAAATGTGTCTGGTCTGCAGCAACCATTTCGTGCTGTCCAGGTCAAGAAGGCTGGTACCGGGAACACTGAGAGCCTAACGGAGGACTCTTCCTGTGCTTGGAATCATACCTCCCACACTGTTTATGGTGTGGGGGTATGATTCCAACATGTTTGATACCAAACATGATAGGATTCGTTGCAGCCGTTTTTGAGATAGTCATCGCGCGATTACGCAGTGCCCCTCTATATAGTATATGGCTGCTTCACTGACAACCCAGGCGAATGGACTCTGTAGGCTGCAGGGGTGTCCTACTCATGCAGGGGCACCCTCTCACTTAGAACCAAGCACCCTGCCTTCAGGATTGCAAAGGCCTGCTATAGGGGTGACTTATAGGTTTTAAGTGCAGTGACCCTTAGATATAGTAAACCTATATCTTTAGTAAGTGGTGCAAGCACCAACTTACACAAACTGCAATGGCAGGCCTGTAGTTCCAAATTGAATGGCCTCCCATGGGTGGCATAATACATGCTTCAGCCCATGGGGGACCTCTGGGGTACCTATGCCCTGCGTACATGGGTACCATATATTAGGGACTGACAAGGGTACCCCAGTATCCAATCTGGGATGTACCTAAGTGCTGAACTTACCAATTTAGGGATAAAGCAGATAGACTGGGGTTCTGATTAGCAGGGTCCCAGTCAGACTAGTCAAAAACAGCATCACATCAAGCAAAAAGTGGGGGTAACCATAAGAAGCAGATCCTACTTTCCTACAGGCTGTAAATGACATTACTGCCTAAAGAGTAGGAAAATAAATAATGCAGCATTAGGATTAAAATTACACTGTTGCCCCAATGCAGAGCTTAAATCTGAGGGGTTATCTTCTTGTGTAATCGACATTGAAGCTCAGGAGTTCCTTAATGTTGACCGAGAGCCCTTTGGGATAGCTTCAGCTTGTCCTTCTTCCCTCTTTATAGCAGTCAAGTTAGGATTCAAAGTTAAATTGGGATCGATGCGCAGTCGTTTTGCTCTTTTTTGTTTATTCTTCAAAGTTTTTCCCTTTTTCCTTCTTCCTGTGGACAGATTTACTTTTACTTTTGATTTTCATTTCCTCTGTTATAGATTGTTCAACTTTTATGCCCTCTCTTTTTGAGAAAATGGGAAAAACTTTACGTTCCATATTTGTTTTTTCCTTTTCTAAACACTGAGAGGACAGAGATGTAGGTGAAAGAACAGGGTCCTCAGGTTCTAAGAACTGCTGTAGCAAGAGGTGCTGATTTTCTTCAAATAAGTCTACGATTTCTTTGTCCTTATTTTTCCTACTACCAAAGGACATGCCTGCCTGAGTGCCAAAGTCCCGGCAATTAAGCTGTGAAACAGTACACGTTTGGGTGGATTTGGTTTGATTAGAATTACAGTCCAGAGGAGGTTGAGAAGAGTACCCATTGCAGGGATTAGTCTTATAAGAGGGAAGAGGGGTAGCTTTACCATTTGAAGGTCTTTGGTCAGAAATAACAGATTTGGTCAGAGACAGAAGAGAATCCAAAATATGTTTTAGAGTTATTTACAGATTTCCCGATTATGGCCAGAATGGATGACAGGACTCTTTCCAGGCAGAGCAAGGATTCAGACATCAGTATTTTTTTCTCTGGATCGCTATTTAGTAGATGAGGACTCAGGGACAAATCAGGGGTGACGGACGCCCTTGAATTTAATATAGATGTTCCACTGGGTGTACTACTAAAGAACTGCATCTTAGTGGTAGGAACAGAGGGAAAATCTTGTTACTGACTTGAGTTTCAGAGAAGTGAAGTATTAGTGTGTGGCTTAGGAGTCTGAAAAACCTTTGGGATAGGATTCAGACTCACATTAATATCTGGGAAAGTAAAGTCTTCCTGCGGGGGACCTTCCTCTCTGAGATCAGGGCTTATTTCAACCAGAGATCGAATCACTCTGTTTCCAGGTGAGTAGACGGTAATATTTGCCAAAAGCGACTTTTCTGTGTATGCCCCAACCTTTCCGGGATGAGATACAGGCTTACTCTCCATAGTTGCCACGTTATTTAGCCCTGAATCTCTTTTACAAAAGAAGGTGAAAATAGCATTAAATCCCTTTAGCGTGTTTATCTGTACCGATTTGTTCCTTAGGGGATTAGCTTTGGTTTTTTACAAGCTCTTATGTAAACCAATTTTCCGGAATGCAATTTTTTTGCAGTCATAACTCCACCTGGGTCTCAGTCTTGTTCTTGCAGGGAGGTGAGTGAGCCTAAAATGGACACTCACAGACCAACCGCAAGCCGCACCCAGACCTCCTCGACAGGCATGGGCTCTCACTTAGCAATTATGTCTACTACCACCACACTCAGGACTCCCCCTATCTCTTGTGTAACTCCTGAGCACTGCGCACTGATAGAAAAGGCCTCCTAGTCAAAGAAAAAAGGAACCCCACGTCTTCTCCTCCTTCCTTGTGTCTTGCTCCGGAGAGTAGCAGGAAGACATGTTACAACAATTTTCCTGGGCCGTTTGTGCCACTGCGTACCCAAGTCTTGTCGCCTTGCTCCTAGCCACAGGATTTATTGAGCTTCAAGGCTCGCACCTAGCACCCCTGTCTATGCCCGCAAGCCGCACCCAGCCCTAGCCGGGCCACTTCTGCGGGGGAGCGGTGCACACACTTTCGGCAGCCAACTACAAATGTAGACAGGGTGTTTGGAAATTGGAGGTCTGCAGAATCTTATAGGGACTTCTCTAAAGGCAAGGTTGTCCTGGAATATCCTGGTGCAGCGAGATTACAGAGCAGGGGAATCCATAGCAGCAGCGTCAGTAGTAACAGCAATTTCACAGAGATTTCGTAAAGATTCCGCAAAGGGAGTGATTTATTCAAATTTCTAAACTTCCTGAACTGTCTGTATTGATTCTTTTACAGGTGTAGGTGCTTAGCTAGAACTTAGCTGTTTTTAAAGCTGCTTGCTAAGTGCCTTTTAGGTGACTGCTAATTATTAAGGGGGGAGGGCACTTTACGCTTGACCCAGTATCAGTTCGACCAAGTGGGATATCCGAGCCCCAAAAAACAAACTGTAACCATTAGGCCCCCACTCCTCCACTACTCCACAGGCATTACCTCCGGGTGCCGATGTAACTGGATGTAACTGGATCCGGCAGCTGCCCTGGCGCTCACCAGTTCGCTCAGCGCTGCTCACCACAGGCTGCAAGATATGTAACAAAGGCGAGTGGGGCTCACCAGGTGGCCGCAAGCCGCACTCAGGCCTAGCCGGGCTGCGTCCGTGGATCACCCAGGGCACCCTCTCCGCGGCAGCCGACTACAGCCACTGCACTCGTGATGTTGTTGAACTGGCCTGGAGGTGTGAAGACTGAGAGGGGCCCCCCTATAGGAAGCCTGAAGCGGATCAGGAGCTCCAGGCTCCGAGCACTGGTCTTGAACGCAGGCCGACTGCTTGCATCTGCTCACGTCTCACATGACTCGCTCTGACTCACTCGCATCTGCTCACATCTCACATCTCAGAGGCATGCTCATGTCTCACATCTCAGAGGCAAGACCTCTGACCTCCTGGTCAGGGAACTCTGCTTTCCCCTTGCGCAGCTCTGTCATTGCTCCGCTGCCCCCAGCACCGCTCTGGTCACAGGTAGGTGTTTGAGGTCCTCCTCCACCCGCAGGCTCCTGCCTGCGCCTCATCCCTGGTGGTCCAGTGGGAGAGCCTTGCTCTTCTGCTGGTCCGCTCTGCCAGCCTTGTCTGTCTGCCTTTTGTCTGTCTGCCTCTGTCTGTCTGTCCCTTGCTTTTTCTGCCCTGTTTGTGCACTTCTGCCTTTTTGTCTATTTGTGCTTTGTGCTTTTGCCTTTTTTTGTGCTTTGTGCTCTTGCCTTTTTTGTGCCTTGTGCTTTTACCTTTTTGTCTATCTGTACTCTTTGTGTCCATTTTGTCTCGTATTGTGCCCTTTTTTCACTCTCCTCTTGCTGTTTTTCCCGCTGCTGCTGCCCCGTGGCCCCTCCCCCCTCCTGGTTCCTGCTCACACCTCCCAGCTGAGCTCCCTCCCCTGTCCCCTACTTAATGGAGACCGCTGTGCGGCCACGCAGCGGGCGCGCAGCTTGGGTGCCCCAAGGCAATCCCGTCTGCGCCCCGACCGCGACCAGCACCAGGGACCCTGATTCTTCGACTTCCCACCACTACGACCCAGCCGCACTCCATGTACTCAACCCCGGAAGAAACAACTGCCAGCTGTCAATGCCGAACACCACCTACCACCAGTTCTCCTGCCAACACTGCTGCCGCACCTTCACCCACCTCCCGACCAACATGGCCACTGCCCACCCACCAGACACCAGCGCACCCAAACCCCTGACCTGCATCCTCCACAACGTATACTCCCTGCACAGACACGCAGTGGAAATCTGGGACCTCCTCGACACCCTGTCGCCAGATGTCGCCTTCCTCACAGAAACCTGGACCAACATCACTTCCGCCCCCGACATCGCTACCGCCATCCCCGATGGATACAAGATCCAGAGGAAGGACCGCCTCAACCACCCAGGAGGAGGACTCACCATCGTAAACAAGAACTCCCTCCAACTCACTACATCCAGCACAAACAACTCCTTGTCCCCCACGGAACATCTCTATTTCCAGATCCAGACCAACCCCTGAACGACCCTACGCGGCACTCTCGCCTACAGACCTCCGGACCACAAACCGTGTTCACTGCAACCATCACTGACCTCATTGCGCCCCATGCCATCGCCTCCATGGACTACGTTCTCCTCGGAGACCTGAATTTCCACCTTGACAACCTCAGCGACCCCAACTTCACCGCCCTCCTGGAATACCCCACCAACATCGAACTGAAACAGCTCATCACCACCTCCACCCACAAGGCAGGACACACCCTCGACCCCATCTTCGCAGGAGGGAACAACATCCTCTTCAGCCACACTATGCAACCCCTCTGGATGGACCACCACTGCATACAGTTCTCCTTCTCAAAACCCACCGCACACAAACCTACACCACACCCCGCGCAGGAATTGGAGCAAGGTCACTGAAGAGCACCTCAACTCCATCCTCAACCAGGCTCCCCCTCCAGCCACGACCAACGTCAACTCTGCAGCCAACGAACTCCACAGATGGATCACCGACTGCGCAGACAAGCTCGCCCCTCTCCAGATCTCCAACAGACAACGCCCCACAAAAGCCACCTGCTTCACCACTGACCTCCGAGAATCCAGATGCACCTGCAGATGTCTCTAGAAAGTATGGAGAAACAGCAAAACCCCAGAAGCACGGACCAGCTACAAGAACGCCATGACAGAACACCACCAACGCATCAGATCCACTAAAAGGAACTTCATCCAGGACAAGATCTTCGCCAACTGCAGCAACTTGACGTAGCTCTTCAGCATCCTACAGGAATTCACCAAACCCCCCAGTGAAGCCTCAGACGTCAGGCCCTCCCAGGACCTTTGCAACAAACTCGACTCCTACTTCCATCTCAAGATCAAGTCCCTCTACTACAACTTCAATGAACAGATACTAGACACCGAGGCCACACCTACCTCTAGCAACACCAGCCAGCCCACCATCTCCGCCTGGACCCCAGTCACTACAGAACACACTGCCACGACCATGAAGAACTCAGGAGAACTGAAGCTCAATGCCGAGAAGACTGAAGCTCAACGCAGAGAAGACAGAAGTCCTAGTCCTCTGTACCACCCCTTCTGCATGGGACAGCACCTGGTGGCCGACTGCCCTCGGAAGCCTACCTACCCCCTCAGACCACGCCAAGAACCTCGGCATCGTACTCGACTTATCACTCACCAGGAACCGACAGGTCAACGCCGTCACCTCCAGCTGCTTCAACACCGACCGCATCCTCTGCAAGACCTTCAAGTGGATTCCCCTGAGTCAAGGAAGACAGTCACCCACGCACTCATCACCAGCAGACTGGATTATGGAAACACACTCTACACCGGCATCAACAAGTCCCTACTCCGCAAACTCCAGACAATACAGAACACCTCCCAGGCTCGTCCTCAGCATCCCCCGACATGAACACATCAGCCAACACCTACAAAGTCTCCACTGGCTCCCCGTGGAGAAAAGACTCACTTTCAAACTCCTCACTCATGCCTACAAATGCCTACACAACAACGGACCCAAATACCTCAATGACAGAATCAACTTCCACGTACCCAAAAGAAACCTCCGATCTTCCAACCTCGCACTGGCCGAAACCCCGCGCATCGACAGAGCCAGAGCAGGCGGAAGATCCTTCTCTCACATTGCAGCCAAGACCTGGAACGAGCTACCCGCAGACATCAGACACACCCCCTCCCTGAACACCTTCAGGAAGACCCTCAAGACCTGGCTCTTCGGCTAAACAGATCTGCGGACCCCCCCCCTCAGCACCTTGAGACCCTCACGGGTGAGTAGCGTGCTTACAATTCCATGATTGATTGATTGATTGAGGAGCCCCCACGGACCCCTGCGCACCACACATCTTCCACAGAGCCGCCGCCGCTATAGCACCCAAACTGCGATGCACCATCCACTCCACCTTCGAAACCTGCACATTCCCCGACAACTGGAAACACGAGGAAGTCAAGCCCCTCCTCAACAAGTCATCTGCAGACCCGACGGACCTCAAAAACTACAGACCCATCTCTCTCCTCCCCTTCCCAGCCAAAGTCACCAAGAAGATCATCAACATACAGCTCACGAACTTCATCAAAGCTACCTCCATCCTCGACTCCTCCAAATCCGGATTCTGCAGCAACCACAGCACTAAGACCGCCCTCCTAGCCGCCACAGACGACATCCGCACTCTCCTCGACCAGGGCCCCACGGCGGCTCTCATCCTACTAGACCTCTCTATAGCGTTCTACACCGTCTCCCACCGCACACTCACTGCCATCCTCCACAACGCTGGCATACAGGGAACCGCCCTCAACTGGATCCGCTCTTTCCTCACCGGCCAAACCCAAAGAATCAGACTCCCGTCCTTCCTCTCCGAACCCACAGAGAACAGCTGCGGAGTACCTCAAGGATCATTGCTCAGCCCCATGCCCTCCAACATCTACATGGCCCCCCTCGCCGCCATCGTCAGACAGCATGGACTCAGCAGAGTATCCTACGCCGACGACACCCAGCTCATCCTCTTCCTCACAAAGGACACCGACACCACCAGACTCAGCTTCCAGGAGGGAATGAAAGGAGTTGCATCCTGGATAAAGAGCAGCTGCCTGAAGCTCAACTCGGAGAAGACAGAAGTCCTCGTCCCCGGACCCACCCCCTCTGCATGGGACAACACATGGTGGCCCACCACCCTCAGCAACCCCCATACCCATGGACCACGCCCGCAACCTCGGCATCATACTCGACTCCTCCCTCACCATGACCTGACAGATCAACGCCGTCTCCACCACGTGTTTCAACACCCCCCGCATCCTCCGCAAGACCTTCAAATGGATCCCCCTGAATACAGAAAGACCGTCACCCACGCACTCATAACCAGCAGATTGCACTACGGAAACGCTCTCTACGCTGGAATCAACAAATCCCTGCTCCGAAAACTCCAGACTATCCAGAATACCGCAGCCAGACTCATCCTCAGCATCCCATGACAAGACCACATCACCCAGCACCTACAAGACCTCCACTGGCTCCCCGTCGAGAAGAGAGTGACCTTCAAGCTACTCACTCACGCCTACAAATCCCTCCACAACACCGGGCCCAATACTTCAACAAAAGAGTCTCCTTCTATGCACCCAAGAGAAGCCTCTGCTCCGCCGACCTCGCCCTTGCCAATACTCCCCGCAAAAAAGGGTGGTAGAGCCTACTCCTACATCGCGGCAAAGACCTTGAATGAACTTCCGCTCACCATCAGACCCACCCTGCAAGCCTTCAGGAAGAGCCTCAAGACCTGGCTCTTTGGGTGAGACGGAGCTGCATGACTCCCCCCCCCCCCAGCGTCTTGAGACCCTCGCGGCTGAGTAGCACGCTTCACAAATACCTGATTGATTGATTCAGCCGGACCACCTCACGTTTCACAATATCCGACGTGTGAGGCTGTAAAGTGACTGAACACAGTTTATAGGTATTATTATTAACCAATGTACTAATTTGATCAACCACTAAATGTTCAAATGGGACCTCTATAAGGGGAATGCATTTGACCAGAACCAGTATAGGTTGGCTTTCAAAGGGCAACTTAATGGTCAATATGCAGAAATAGTTATCATGCGGTTACCACCACGATCTTCTGAAATGGAATAAGTAACAATAGTGTAATATTTGTAAGAATGTATGTAAGGAGAGGTGGAATTCCAATGTCCCCGGGCTGTTGATTTGGTAGAGGAGTGTGAGGATCTCATCAATGGCATACCAAGGGTACCATGGACTGCAATGGAAGAGTAGAAATTAGGTACTAAAAAAACTACAATTGCAGTGTAGTAGCCCTCATATACCTCTAGCGTCCATTCTTTCACATTGGCTGCATTAATAAGAAATGTAAGCTTGGGCCTCAACCCTGCAATTAGATAGTAGGGGGGAAGATAGATAGGGCTGTTGTCACATATTACAAGTGGGCTGGTTTATTAGTAGGCACTACACTTCAGAATAGAGTGAAATGCATTGGTAGACATATATTTGAACCTTAGCAGTTGAGAATTAGTGAGAGCTGCTGGACATGGTTAAGGTGCACTGGCAGAGCGATGTGGAGTCTCCAGGGTTTGAATGATAGGCGGTGATGTTGGTCCAGCATGAGGACATAAGGTGCATTAGCATTTTATCAGCGATGATGTGCAACCTGTACATATGTAGATTGAGGTGCACCTGTAAAGATCCACTTGTGTAAGAGTCCCACAATTTGAACCAATCAGGTTTAAGAACAAATGATTCAGTTTCTGATTTCACATTTTCCACATTATCCCACAGATTCACATATGGCAATTAATTTCCATCTCTGGTGCTCTTCAGACACCTCAATAAATAGTACAAGTGCTATTACTTAATATACAAGAACAGGTTCTTATAATGAAGACTAATAATTAGGTCCCAATAGGTTAGACCTTGGAAACAATGTGCATTCAGGGGAACAGTGTGCTACGGTACTCCAAAGAAAAGAAACATCATTTTGTACCTGAAAAGTGGAATTACATCTCAAAATTTTGTTTGCAAAGTTGCTTATGCATGAATCGTCTGTGTGCAGGGTGAGACAGAAGTGAAAATATGACTATGTACTGAAAGGTGGCTGCAAACAGCATTAGCCATTTTGGGCTATATTAGCCAATGTTAGAATAAATGCAATCAGCTTCTCGTATGTGATTATTTGTTGTGATAATACTATTATACATTTAAAAAATACCTTTGTCAATTCCCCCTCTGATGGTTTTTCATCACAATCTATACTTCATTTACAAAGTCCCTTTAGACTATTGTTTTTCTGATTTCAATTTCTTTCTTCAAGCTCTTCCAACTCCTTCATTCTGCCATACACAACAGAATTAATAATTTCTATCTTGTCCTCTCTTTTCCTTTTGCTTCTTCTGCTCACTGCTGACAGCTCCTTCTCCCCCTAAAATTAAATCCTTTCTTGAAGAGAACAAATCCCAAATATTTAATTTGAAGAACAAGTAACAATTACACAAATTAAAACAACTATTATGGGCCTTATTATTTTCACAAGTAATATCTCTACTTTTACTTTTTACCCATTCATCATCCTTTGAAAATGCTTCTCCAATTGCACAAGCCCATGATTTAACAATCTCTCAGGCACCTTGTTTTTCCAAAGCATTTTCTTCAAGGGTGATGCTAGTAATGTTCATGATATAGTTATCAATCTTCCTACTGTTATCAGGCACATAAGTATAACATTGCTGTACTGACAAAATGTGACGGACTCTGCCTCCTTTTGCCAATATTATATCTAACTCAAGCCTATTTTGCATAATCATAGCACGTACAGCCATTAATTCCTTGTTAATGCTTGTTAAAGCACCTTCTGTATTAGTAGACAATCGATCTACTAATGTGGAAAGATTTCTAATCTTCATGTCATTCAACGCCACAGCAATGGAAGGGTTCTAAGTACCAAATATATCTCTGAACACTTGACCAAAATATCTTTCTCCCATCTCAAAGTTTTATCACTCTTGTCACTAATCTTACTTATATTATAAAAACGGGGAAATACTAGAGCTAAATAGCAACTTGCTACCCAATTACGTGGAAGTTTAAAATAAACAGTCTTACTACACAAGTGATAAATCCGTTTATGAATAGATTTACAGGGTGCGTGGATGTGGCCAAGTCAGGGATGAAGTGAGAGGCTGATTCCTCCCACTCCGCTCCATACTGGCTCAGTTGTTTCAAAAAGCATCCCCAACTGGAGTTCCTTTACTCATTAGATCATCCAGCAGAATCTGGGAGCCTTCTTGCTCAATCTCCTCAAGTCTGGGAGATATGCTGATCTCTACACAGCACGACAGGTGGAGCTAAACACCGGCTGCATGGGCCCAGGAGAGATGTGCCTGCCATCTTGAAGTTCGCTACAACCCTCTCCTCCAGCGACTATGCCCTGCGTTTCCGCTGGAGTTCTGGAAGGGTGCTCCAACTTCTGGACTGCTGTTGTCTGTCCTCCAGGATACACCAAGTACCCTTCTAGCCTTCTGGGTGCAGATTGATGGTGGCCCCCCAATGCAGGGGGATGGGCGCCCGCCCCCTCGGCTTCAGCTGGGTGTCCGCCTACACAACAGCCCTGGTGACCATCCAGAGTCTAAATACTTTTGGTCCACCACTTGCAGCAGCAGAGGCACGACAGGGATAGCAAAGTGATCGACTGGCACAGAGACACAGGATTCATTTTAAATTGGGGCCTTTATCTGTGGGCCGAAGGTGCAACACGGACAACCCATCCTTGAGGGCCAGAGTGTCTCCAGCAGATTTCCCGGGTGGACTATTCCTTACCATTAAATTTGCAGGCCAGATCCAATACAGAGCAGTGATTGAGGTGATTTGGTGTATAGGCCCTGCACCCCAATTAATTAATAAGAGGTTCTCAACCTTCTCAGGAGTGAATGTAGATCACTGCCTATTTTTACCCCTAGAAATAACGAGGCTCCAATATCACAACTCAACCACAGCAAGGCTGTCTTTTAATGAGACGTCCATGAGCCAGAGCATCAAAATGCCGACCATATCGCTCCCTATCAAACTGGGCCCTTGCCCCTCCAATTCATCTTGCAGTCCACTCCCAGATTTATCTGTGATTTTCAAGAGCCAGAAAGCACTATTAACACCTGCATGAAGCCACCCCAATTCCTGGCTAACGAGGGTCCCCACCCTCGGAGTACTTCCAGATCTTCTTTGTCCACCTGCAAGACCTTACACCTCAACCCCAGAACATTCAACCTCCCTCTTTCCAGCATTGTGTGGTACAATCTCAATACACCATACTATTCTGATGCCAGTGGCAGGTTCACTCTCGGTGCCTTTTGCTGCTTAGACCACTTGGATAGCCTAACACCTTCCCCCCAGCATGGTTAGAGGTAAAGCACAAAAGAGAGTTCTGTTGCAGACATGTGGGGTCACTCTACTGTAGGATCAGGAGCACGATGTAAACAGAACCCTCCATCACATTTCAATATATATATGCCACTTTTCAACCAAAATATGCACAGAGATTGCATCTATTAAAACAAAATTCAAAGGCTGCATTGACGAAAATTGTAAGATGTGGAACGTTCAATAGTTGCCCACTCGGAGGTCCAGGAAATGCTTTGGCACAGTTTTCAAACCCCAAAAGACCAGCATTTTCAACTTCAAACAAAGCAAGAACATTTGGAATACAGGAGCAGGCGCAACAGCATTAGAATCTGGGGCATTTCCAACATCCTCAAAGGTGCAGAAGTTGAAGATAATATGACCTTCACTAGAAATCTGTTCCACACCATCAGGAATACACCCGAGGTACAGCCTCTCCTGTCTAGACCATGCTTATGAACTATGGCCAACTCAAATTGTGCCAAAAGCACCCCAGACATACTCACCCACATTCATTTCTTTGAGGATAAGGAAGCTATCATACACATCACCAGGAGCAAAGCAGACTTGGTTTTTTAGAGCGTCAACCATTCAGCTATTCCAGAATCTCAACTATCCTGCTCAGGAAACATAGGAACTTCCATGATCATCTGAGAGAACAAACTCTGAAATACCAATAGGTTCACCCTTTTAGCTTGATCCTTTAGTGTAATGGCAAAAGGAGACAAATACAATCCTTCACTGTGGAAAGGTTGTTACTGGGACTCAGATCCCAGTGACAATGCCCAGAGCAAATCCCCATCCAAGATCACGTAGTGATAGCCCCAGATCCATGGAGGAAGAAAGGGCAGACGTCATCTCACACCTACAAAATATGAAGGTGGAATCTGAATATCTCCTCCCTTCTACAGGCAGAGGAGACCCACATGGTTGCCTAGATGTGCAGCAACAATAGCATTGCACTAACTCTGTTGGGGACTACTAGTAAATCTGATGAGGTAGTAAGGAACAGGATGCCATTTACACCTGTTGTGGCTTTTGCTTCTCACCACCCTCTCTCCTTGAGAAGTTTACTGGACTACTCCTAGGTTCTGCATCCTCCTACTAGTATCTTCATCTTGCGAGGGTCACAACAGGTGGCAGGCTCCCCTTACAACAGATGGTTATTATTGGTTTGGCCCAGTTGACCAACGGTTTGGATTGGTACATTGGGTTTGATTTTGTTTTGTTTATATACCCAGTACAGCATTAGGGGGATATGGGAATCTGGGAGGGTGGGGGAGACTATCTTGTTTGCACTAATAGTATATTTAACGGCAAGCCCATAACCCCTTATACACATAAGAATGGCTGATGTCAAGTGGCTCAAACTCCTCCCACTAAATCTCCATGGTCTTAACTCACCTAATAAGCGTAGACAGATTCAGAGGTATCTCTTGCACCACAATGCTGATATAATCTTTTTACAGGACACCCACTTAATTACGAAAGATCATGTCCGTATGTGTCATCCATAGTCCCCACATCCGTACTGGGCCTCCCGGCGACAAAAACAAGGAAGGTTGCCATACTTTGCAAGGCTCACATGGGCCAAAACCTCAGTCAGTTATTAGAGACAAAGAAGACTGCTATTTTAAGCTTAAGATTCAAAGGACTGGGACCGCATTGATCTTGCTAAACATTTCTACCCCAAACACCGCACAAGACTCCACACCCTGTTGAAAGAACAGTTAATTCCATGGGGAATATTGTGGTCAGACAGACTTTAACAGAGCCTGGGACTCAGTTAGAGGAACCAAAACACCTATCATTGAATGGGTGCAATGTCAAACCTTTACTCTTCAGGTCAAAACACATACTGACACTTTGGCAATAAAGGAGTCAGAAAAACAACAGGCTTCCATGATTTTTACCAATCTCTCTATAAGCAGGGAGGTGAATGCCTTGCAAACATTCAGGCATACATGATGTCATGTGACTTGACACCTCTCCGTCTCCCTCAAAGAAAACATTTAAAAGCTCCAATAACACCTGAAGAAATTTACAAGGTGCTCAAATCTATGCCAACGGATAAGACTCCGGGGCCGAACGGTCTCCCGGTGTACTTCTATAAGGCCTTTCTACCACTTTTTAAAGACCCCCTCGCCACTTTATTTAACTCCTTTGATCAAACCATGAGCCTCACCCCAACAATGTGTGAAGCAGAGATTACTTAGGTACCTAAACCGGATAAGACCCCCACTAATTGCGCATCCTATTGCCCCAAAATGTTGCTAAATACTGACACAAAAATATATACCAAGATTCTAGCACAGCGGTTAGGATGCCTACTGCCTGGTCTGATAGATTTGCAACCATCAGGGAGCTGACAACCTCAGATGCCTTTCATATCTGGTTGAAAAAGGTCATAGATATCACATTCCATCTTTGCTCCTCTCTTTGGATGTGTAGAAGGTGTTTGACCGAATTAGCTGGGCCTTCCTTAGGGTGGTTTTACAAAAGATTCAGATTGGTGGTAAGCAAATCATGGTCATGTATGCACCCTCCACAGCATTCATTAGGCTAAATGGCCAATGCATGAACCCCATTAAGCTTGAGAGGGATACTAAGCAGGGGTCCCCTCTCTCCTCTTTGCTATTCACCCTAGTAGTAGAGCCTCTAGCCATACATATCAGAAACTCACAGAACATAGTTTGGATCCCTGCCAGGGACTGCACTCAGAAAGAAAACCTGTTTGCTGACAATCTTCTTTTGACTTTGACTTTGGGTTTCAGACAATCTAGAATATCTTGTTTGCTGGCAACCTCTATTCTTGTTCTGGTTAGGGCTAACAAATGTGGTCAAAATGAATATCCTCCTTAGAATATTATATCTGTTCTAGTGCCTCCCTAGCCCAATTGTTACAGCTGACATAAATACTCTCCAAAATAAACTATGCACATTTACTTGGGGAGGTGGAAAACCCTTCATTTCTAACAAAGACCTTATTCTTCTGAGAGAGCGATTTGCCCTTCCATCTATTTATTCTTCCATCTACCCCTAACTGAAGACAGATTATTAAAACATTCCCTCCCCTTTTTAACCTCCCCCTTTTTCTAATAGATGTTGACCCCCGGGTATTGTTGGGTTGGAGGGTACGTTTATTCTAATTCTTTGTTATAGCATCTCTTGAAGGAGCTCAGTTGTTATCCCAGTGATGCTATCTAGATTGTGCTAGGCTATTCTTATCATCCACCTCCACTAACTATGCTCCATGATGATGTCTTGGGATGTCCAATGGTATCATTTTGTCAGATGATATTGCAATTGATGTCTTATTCTTAACTTTGAAAATACCAAATAAAAAGATTTGAAACAAGAATAGGTTTACTCCCAGAATATATATAATTGTTCCTACTGAAAAAAACACTGGTATAAATATATTACATGACAAAGGATATGTGAGAGGAAGCTGTTGATTGGCCACACTCTCTGCTACTGGAGGTAGGGGAGCAGATAAATTGCAATCATTGGCATTCATAATATTTGAATACTATTTTAACAATCTAAATCTACACCCTTACTAAAATTGCTTACCAAACTATCTTTATGCATAATTTTTTTATTTGCATCATGTCAAAGCGATGTATCCCAACAATAAACCAAATCCGAATGTTAATATTGTAATCACCAAAATGAATTGCAAGAATTTGCAGCAATTCTTCTTGATATTTGCCATGTTTCTTATACAAAAAGTTTAAAAAAATAAAATAAAAAATCTAACCACTAATAAAATCAATAACTTCGACTGGTTTAAGGACAAAACAAAAGGCTCTCAAAAATGTTCGCCAAGTTCAAGAATATCAGTTCAATATTTTTTCAAGAAGTCATTCAGGAAAGATTATTTCAACTTTTGACCAGTTCATACTCATGGAGGTACTTAAAGAAATTATTGCATAGTCTGGCAAATCAATGACTTCCTCATGTGATTGTTCAGTTTGCTGGAAATAGACTAGATATGACAGTTCAGGAGATGCATGCTTTCTGCTAGGCACTCTTAGTCTCTTTGATCTTTTGGTTGTTCACCATCACTGTCACTTTGTTCCACTTGCACTGTTTCCTCTTCGATTGTTTCAAGTCTTCCTTTTTCCTTTTTTCTACACCTCTTGTTATGTTATGTTAGCGTTATTTGTAAAGCGCACATACACCAGTCGATTTCATGGAACTGTAGTGAGGCCAGTCAGGTAAGACTGCTGTGGGCAAAGGTTTAGTTGTATGCTTAGATGAATAACCAAGTTTTTAACAGTTTCCTGAATTTACGATAACAAGCGACAGATCTGATCTCTGGGGGGAAAGAATTCCAGATATTGGGCATGATAACTGAAAATCTGGCTCTACCAGTCTTTTTCTTTTTAAATGTGGGTACCAACAGGTAGTTCAAGTATGTGGAGCATAAAAAGTGCGGCTGGGGGTGTACTTCTGAATCTGGGGGGTGATAAACACCGGGTGTTTATTATTGAGTGTTTTGAAGATGATGCAGCCTGTTTTGAATATTGTTCTTTGTGCCACCAGTAGCCAGTGAAGCTTTTTCATCAATGGGGTAATGTGGCACCGATTGGGTTTGTTTATATATAAGTCGGGCTGCCTGATTCCAGATGATTTGTAGCTTATTGATGAGGCATTTGGGGGATCATTGTATAGGGAACTGGCGTAATCTATCCTTGAGATGACAAGTGTGATAACAGTTGAATGAGGTCCTCCAGGGTTAAATATTTAGCTATTTCTTGATTCTCCAGAGCATAAAGAAGGATGAAGAGATAACTGCTCCAATTTGTGGCTTCATATATAGTTAGTCATCAATAATCACTCAGAGACTGATTTTTTGGGGATTGGGAGTTCTCATCTCGGAGGGCTAGAATGATACTGTCCAGTAATCAATTTGGATTTTATCCGAATTCAGTTTGAGGTGATAACTGTTTATACAGTCGCGGATGAACAGCATTGTGGTTTTAAAGAATTCCATGGATTCTTGGAAGTTGTCAATTCTAAACAGTAACTGCATGTCATCCACATAGTTGTAGATCATGCGCTTCCTCTCTTTAAGAGAGTGGATTAGTGGTCAGATGTAAAGGTTGAAGAGGTGAGGGGAAAGGGATGAGCACTGTGGGACTCCGCAGTCCAGCTGGACCTCAGAAGAGTTATAAGGAGTTAAGCGGACCGTCTAGGTGCAGTTATTTTAAAAGGAGATGATTCAGTCCAATGCTGTGCCCCATAATCCTGCAACATCTACACAGTCCACTAAAAAGTTGTGGTGAGCTGTGTCGAAATGTGTGGATGGGCCAAGGAGGACCAGTGCCTGAGTGACTTCTTCATCGCATTCTTTGCACAAGTCATCTCTCACAGAAAGGATGACTGCTTCTGTAGAGTGAGATGGGCGGAAGTCTGCCTGACAAGTGTCCAGGAATTCAATTTTTTCCTGGAAGGTGCGGATATTTTTCCATGTGTGCCTCTACCTTAGTCAAAAATGGCAGCAGGGGTCTAGGGCGGTACTTTTTGAGTATTAGTGGGACCTCTCCTATTTTCTTCTTTAGGGGTACTACGATGGCTTCTATGAATTTGTTCAGTACTGTCCCTGTGCTGATAGAGTGATTGAGAAGTGAGAGGGCTGGGTCCAGGAAATTTGAGAATACTGGTTTTGAAATATTAGGTGGACAAATGTCGTTAGGGGATCCTGATATTACTTTAATTAGCAGGTCCTAGAGGCAGTCCTTGCTGATAACAGGAAATGAAGAAAGGGTGATTGGGTTCGTGTCTGCATGCATCAACTTGGTTTCAAGGGAACTTTTAGGGATGCTTTCTTTGATAATCTTTATTTTATCTATAAAGAAATTATTGAATGAATCGCAGAGAGACGGGTTTGGATTAATGGGTTATATGACTCTATCCGGATTTGATAATTCAGAAACGATTCCAAAAATCTCCATGGATATATTTTGGGATAAGACTATTTTGTTAGTAAATAAGGTGGATTTGGCATGTAGGATGAGGGTTTTGTATTCTTTGAGGTATTTTACTTATATTTCCTGTGCTTTCAAGGAGTAGTTTTTCCGCAATTTAAATTTGTAGCATCAAAGTTCAAGCTTGGCTGCTTTCAGATTGTATGTAAACCATTTAGAGTCTCATGTTGTCTTGGTTGGTTTGCAGGATGTGATAATTGTCAGGCAGGATGGTGAGGATGTGAGGAGTGGACTCTTCGGCGAGCCAAGTTTCTGTGAGTAGTAGAATGTCCGGTGATTCGGTGTCTAGTAGGTTGAAGATTTCTATTTGATGCATCATCATAGAATGAGTTTTTAAATAAATAAGTGTTAATTTATTGGTTTTGGGATCATGGGTGCTGAGACTGATATTGGTGGTTTTAATGGGTGGCAATGTTCTTTTAGTTTCTATGTAGTCGGGTGCAGCGTTACAGGTTTTTAAGATTTCTAATTTATCTAATTTTTGCAGGACTGAGGGGTCTGTTTTGTAACTTATTGAGTGAAGGAGAATAAGTGAAATTTTGGATATTTTGGGCATAGTGCCTGGCCCCTGGGCCCGGTCGTACGAGAACGTCAGTGCGCACCCTCTGTGCACATCCGCGCGGCTTCGGTCACTGATTAGCTTTTTGATTGTTTCCCCCCCTAGGAGCTAACGAGGCCAACCTTTCTCACAATGCAGTCTATCAATTGACGTGCTTACAACTGGCTCTGATTCACAGGGCTCATTTTCATCTTCAGATCTTTTTTTGACCACTGCTGATACTCTCATTTTGTTTGCCACAGGTTGAGGATGGGTTTCAATTTGATCATCTTCACCCCTCCCGACAGTCGAAAACTCACAAGGGGTTCAGGAGAAACAAAGCTTTAATCTTGGTCTCTCTTTCCTTCTCTGATCTTGAGACTCTGGAGTGTCTTGACTTTGATATAGCCCCTGTATCTCTAGGTCTTGTTCATATTGGGGTTGCTGACACTCATTCTGTAAGGACCTGGCTTATTCTCCTTCTTCTGAGTCCTCGCATTAGTCTTGGATTCAATTCAGTGAGTCAGTGGCTGTTGTCACTACTTCTTCATCAACCCATCTCGCCCTCTTCGTGTGTGACACTTAAATCCACTATGGCACTCTGGGCCATTTTGCAGCAGTGCTAGTCACAAGGATCACCTGGTGCATATCCTTCGAACAAGGCTCTGAAGAAGTGTTGCAAACATGCTTTTTCACCAAAAGCCCATCACCAGGATTGAGGTTATTGCACTTCTCCTGTCTCACTCGTGGTGTCGCCAAGTCAACCTGACGAGAGGTACAAATACACCACATCAGTCAGTCCCCTACAATATTCAAGAACAATGTCATCTGGGATATTTACAAGTGCAACTGCAGGGACAGAAGAAATTCTCATTGCTATCCCCATCAGCACTACATAAGGGAGTGTCCTGTTCCTCTATTTGGTGTGCTTCTGAGGCTCATCAAAACAAGAGGGAGTGCATCGGGCTAGTTTACCTTTGCAGTCCTGGATTTCAGCGTACTGTTAACTTGCTCAACAACTCCTGATACTTCTGGTCTGTAACTATGGTGAAACGTCTGAACAGTTTTAGAGCTATACAAAGTAACTTCATTATTTCATTCTTAAAGTGTGTCCCACTGTCCAATTCTAAAGAAACTGGCATGCTGAATCTAGGGATCAACTCCCTCAATAGTAGTTTGGCTACATTGAGGCTATCATATCCTCTAGTTGGGTATACTCTGATTCACTTGGAGAAAAGGCACACTACTACAAAGATATACCTCAGCCCATTACACATGGGAAATTCCACAAAGTCCAACTGCATAAAACTGAATGGGCCACCTGTCTTTCCTATGTGACTCGTGTCATGACTGATTTCTTGCCGGCATTTAGTTGCTGGCATGTAATGCATCGTTGACACAAATTCTCAGCCAAGAATAGGAAATGGGGATTAAACTAGTACTTTTGAAATGTGCTAATCATACTATCCCTCCCACCATGAGTAGGACCATGCAGGTGTTGGACCATTACAGACAACATCGAATTTGGTAACAGAGGCCAACTTTCATTTGAAATCCAAGTCTCACTTGCACGTTCCATACATACTGCTTGCGTTCATTTCTCCTTTTCACCTTCAGATGCATCATGTTGGAGTTCCTTGAGCTCACTAAATGTCTGGACCATTGTCAACAACATACTGTTTGTATGGTAACTGTCAGTTTTACATGGTTTGTCTACATTGAATGAGCTGGACTTAAAAGCACAGTATTTTGCCAATTCGTAGGCATATCTGCTGCCCAATGTGATGATGTCGTCTCCTCCCTTCTGTGTGAGGCACTTCACAACAGGGATTTCCCTAGGCAACTGCTATGTTTCAAGAAGATATAGAACATACATTCCGTTGTGGATCAGTGAATCGGAGGATATCATAAAAACCATTTGCCACCATAACTGTCCAAAATCAGGGACCACACAAAACTGTACTGGCTATCAGTGTACATGGTAATACTCAAATCATTGCCCACAGAGCACGCTCTTGTTAAGGCAATCAATTCAGCTACTTGTACTGAGGTTACATTGCTCAAATAGGATGCTTCCACAATACCAACTGTGACGCAAACTGCATATGCTGCTTTCAAGATTACGTCTGGGTCCCTCAACGAAGAACTTCTACAAATAACGTCAAATCATCCACTTCAGGTGGTAAATCCAGTATGTCCATTCTTGGCTTGCTGTATAATTCTGTGACATCCACATAGTCGTGGCCAGAATTTTCTTTCATCATCATGATCTGGATTGGGCAAAAGTGTGGCGGGATTCAAAACATTGCGTTGTCTGATGGAAATGTTTTGAGCTACCAAGATTACTTGTTCATATTTACTCAAACAGTGGTTTGTCAAATGCTGAGTTCAAGTAGAAGTCAGGAAAAGTAGGAGTCCACTGACGACAGTAGCTAACCATTCACAGGAACATAATCACTTCTCTTTATGTTGTGGGTGGCTTCATTACCAGATTTGTAGAGATACGTTCTTTGCACACCTTTCTCATTCCTTTTCCAATGTAATGTCCAAAATAGATGATCTCTTTCTGACAGCATTCCAATTTATAAGGAAACACCTTGGGTCCATTTTCTGCAAGATGATTCAACAATAGCATTGTATCTAATCTGCCTTCAACGCAACTAATAAGCCGTCAATGTATTGAACTAGAACTGAATTACAGGGCAACTCTAAAGTCTCCAGATTTTTCTTTAAAATCTGATTAATATCAAAGGGCTTTCAGTAAACCCCTGAGGAACTCTACATCAAACTAGAAATTGGTTCAAAAATGTAAATGCAAAATTAAACTGACTATCCTTGTGAAGAGGGATGGAGAAAAATGCTTGCCGCAGGTCTATCACTTTGAACTATTCTGCATCTGATGGAATTTGGAAAAGAATTACAGCAGGATTTGTTACCTATGGACAAAATGGGATGTCAATTTTGTTAATGTTTTTAAGGTCCTGCACTATTTCCATTTTTTATTTGCTTTTTGAAGTTCCATAGTCATGGAATTTCAGGTACTGCCCAATACTTCATTAATAAAACCCTGGTATATCACATGTTTAATCACAGGTGTCATTCCTGATACTGACTCTGGAGCAAGATTATATTACAGTGTTAATGGATAAACCACATCTGGTTTCACATTTGTTTTCACTGACTCTACACCTTTTATCAGCTCAATTTCTTTACCTATAAAATCCCAAACTTTCTTACCTAATGTACATTTTAAATCAGGTGGTAATTCTTCCTTTGTCAAAACAGGGAAGAGAATTCTGACTCTTGTGATTTTATCTTGAAGTCAGTATTTGTCTTGGATTTCAGTTGCCACTCCATATGGTGTACAGACAATTGTGAAATTCATCTTGCACGAAAGATTTCTTCCAAACAAATTAACAGGATTTGTGCCAAATGTTACGAATTAATCGATATCTTCAATGGGCCAGTCTTTACAGGGACATTTGCTGGAACTTGATTGGTTATCTACTTATTGGAAATACAACTTGGATTGCTTTTCCGGAGAGGGGTAGGTTTGGAACCTAGATCAGATGAACGGTGGAGTGAGTAGTAACTGAAGCAATCAAAAATGATACTGGATGGAGGTTCACGTCACCTTATACAAAAAGAACAATTGATGGACAGATTGCAGAACATTCACCCCAGTACAGAGATCTGGGCCTAAATCCATAGTTTTTTTGCTCACCATGCCATTCCAGTTTGGACCCAGCCATATGCAAATCAGTCTTGACCCTGCGCCCAATGGGAACAGTCCAGCCCGAACTGCCAGGCCAGGTCCTCCCTGGACTTGAAACAAGCATCCTAGGACCGGTTTCTCTTGCCTACTCCAGTCCTTCTCCCCCCTATGCACCGTAATTGTGATTAAGTCCAGTAGAACTTTCAGAAGTTTCTAAAAGCTGAGGGAAGCCATCAGCAATTATTAAAGGGTTCTGTTGAACTCTGGGACCTTGTTGGAAATTAGTTGTCTTATTTTGCCTATTTTGCTGCATCACTGGGGCTCGTGGCATTGTTTTGCCTTATGTGATCTCTGATTCTGCATGTTTTACACAGGGGCTCTTTGGGCTGTGCTGGCTGACTGCATCGCCCCATTCTGAGACATTACATTCATGTTTTGAAATTGAGAATTTATCTGTGCGTCATTTTCAACTCTGTTACTATTTAGTCATCACTCTCATTTCCAATATCCTATCTTACAATAATGGCATGATGTGCTTTTTTTAAATGCTAATATTCTTTTTTTTAATTTTTTAATTTTTTAATTATTGCAAAGAGTAAACATAAGAAAAAAAAACACAGACTGAGCTTCAAAGAGGATCATAATACATTAAATAAATGAATATGTAGGAAATACATACAAGAGAAAAGAAAAGGTACAATATTTTGATAATATTCAAGACCATTATAATCCTACTTTAGTCTAATTTAGCATAGGCCCCCAAATACGATAAAACTTCTTTCCAGAGCGGACACCTCTACTCTTAGCAATAGACATCTCTCTTTCAAAAACCTCCCTTAGCATTGCCCACCATTCATACGCTCTGGGTGGAAGTTTGGAAATCCATGCGCAGGCAATGCAAAGTCTTGCTGTTGTTATGATGATCGATATGAAGGATCTTAATCCCAAAGCCACCTCTGGCTTATAGCCAAGTATCAATTCTTTATCCGTTAAGTGTATATTAATTTTTAAGCGATTGGTTATTATACAAAAACATCCCTCCAAAAAGCAGTCAGACCTGGACAAGTAATAAACATGTGCAGAATGTCGGCAACAACCAATCCGCACTTTGCGCATTTACATTTGTCATTCGTATTTATGCCATTAGGATCAATCCATTTAGTTATTCGTTCTGGGGTATAATAGAGCATATATACGGTTTTGAACTGTTGTAACTTTAAATTAATAGAGTGTGCCGCAATATTTAAGCTCTCTAATGATTCTTCTATGTCCCCAGGACCTACATCCTGTCTCAGTATCGCGCTCCATATAGATGCTATTTTAAGACTGTCAGTCTCCCATATTTGCGAGAATAGTTGGTAAGCCTTACTAATAGTCAATTTTCCCCCTAGGTGTAGATACGTCAGTATATCTGATCCCGTAAGATGTCTTATTTCTCTACGCCCCATAAGCAGTCTCTTATCTGTAAATATTTATAGAACATGTTCCTAGGGATACCAAATGTCTTCTGAAGATCTAAAAACGTACAAAACCCAGTGGCATTATATAAGTGACTAAGTTGGATGATACCATATATATTCCAGGATTTGGCTTGCGTATCGTGAAAGATTTCCGGGAGCATCGGATTGCACCATAATGGCATGTTGAAGTGCATCAGAGGCAAGGTACACATGGGGGCCGATTCCGATCTCGGCCGGTAGGGCTCCGAATCGGATTCGGCTTTACCGGATCCGATTCGGAGCCCTGTTTCCCGACCGAACCGTACGCGGGTCCGGCCGAGCGAGTACGATGCGAAATCGCCGACCGACTCGTCCGGGCGTCCCGACCGCTCCGACCGACTCGCTCCCGGCTCGAACCGCTCCGACCGACTCGCTCGGACTCAACTCGCACCGCGCAATGGAGACGTTTCCCGGCCGGGTAAGTACACGGCGCGCCGCGAGCAGTCCGACCGAGCCGCGCACTCCGGCTCGTAAGAGCTGTTGGAGCCGTACTTTGGGGGTCCGTGTCGGACCCCCTGTACGCGTAGCCGCGCGAGTCGCACACAGGGGGGACCCATGGGTCCCCCCTACCTGTGCGTGTACGGCGCGAATCGCTTCGCCGTGTACCCGCTGTAGGGGGCACCCTTGTCTGACTCGCACCCATTGAGTCTATGGGAGCCCGCGTACGCGTTGTACGACCGGCTCCCATTGACTTCAATGGGAGTCCGACCGACTCGAGTCCGATAACATACGGACGCATCGTACTCGTTCGGTCGGACTGCACGGGTCCGATTCGGTCGGAAATCTCTCCGGGTCCGGCTCGGTCGGAGAAATTTCCGGCCCGAATCGGAATCGACCCCTTAGTTGTGATATCCCGCCATATGTATACTATGTCCCTCAGGGTCTTAAACCGTACTCTTTTAAAATAGTTTGGGTCGTTATTCCTGTATAAAAACATAGTACTATCATTACCAACAGCAAGATTATAGCAGCAATATTGCCTATTAGGGACAAGGAGGTCACAGAGTCGCCCTATGAAAGAAGCCCAAAAGTATAATTTAAAATCAGGTAGTTGAAATCCTCCATGTCTGTAAGGTAGTTTTAAAAATTTGATAGCACGTCTCGGTTGTTTATAGCTCCATATAAAGCTGCTAATAGCCCCCTCAAGTTTTTTAAAGAAATAATTCGGGACACGTAGCGGTATAGCCCTAAATAAATACAGGAATTTGGGCAAAACAATCATCTTGATGATATTGCAGCGTCCTATAATACTAATAGCAGAACCTTCATTATCAGATAAGAAATTGCTAATACTCTCCTTCATAAAAGCTTGGTACTCTATGTCGGTCAATAAAGAGCGAGGAAAAGAGAATTGTCGTATTTGTTTGTTAGATGAATTAGATATAAGTGTCAGCATCAAAGGATTGTGATCTGAAACTATCTTAGGACAGACTTCACATTTAACTATATTAGAGATAGAGTTATTAACAAATATCATATCAATTCTTGAATAGTGTCGGTGTGGTATACTATAATAAGTGTAGCCAGGTACTAAAGGATACAATAAACGCCATGCGTCTTTCAGATCGTGCAATCGAGCCATTTCCACTATAGCAGCCCTGACCTTCCTCATTCTGATTGAAGCGCCTTGATTAGTTGAATCTATATGTGGATTCATAGTGCAATTAAAATCACCCATAATTATTAAATCCCCCTGCCATTCAAAAAGATCTAAAGATAGTGACTCAAAAATAGATGGATCGTCCAAATTTGGACCATACAGAGCACAGAGTACATATTTATGGCCATTCATTAGTAGCTGCACAATTATCCATCTGCCTCGATTATCATAAGAAGTTCTGAGCAAAGTATAATCAAGCCGTTTATCGACTAACATAGCAACACCTCTGATAGAAACCATCTGTGAAGTGCAGACAACTGTCTTATAACCCAATTGTTTTAACAAATGTCTGTCCTTATATGCCAAATGTGTTTCGATCAGAGCAATGACATGGGGTTTATAATTCTGGAGTTCTGCTCGCACCATCTGACGTTTGCTCTTTGAGTTTAATCCGGCAACGTTCCAACATAAATACTTAATTAGCCCCATTTATAAATCATATGAGAACCTAATGCCATCAATGCATATCTCTGCCCATTGTCTTTAACATCAATCTTTAATAGGCAGGAAAGCCCTGCGGCCAGGAATTTATAAGCTTCTAAGCTATGTATGCTAACAGTACTATAGCTGTAAGCATTAGAGTTCAGATCAAAAATTCTACCAGTAATTACTCCTTCTGGCATTTTTGCGAAGAGTCCTACAATCCATTCAATAAAATTAGACAAACAAAGAATTATTTCAGCCATAATTTGATAAAATCCTAAACTATATATATTGACAGTATTATTACTATAGGCGATAAAGCTCAGTTTAGAAGTTATTCCACTGTTTACTCCTTTTGACATTTTTAACTTAACCCCCTCCACCCAAACCACCCAGAACTGCACCCAGACCCTCCCCTCCCACCCCACCCGGTTTGATACCGCCGTTGTTAGCTAGCAACCGCGGCTGCTCCCGCTCCCGATATTACTATTTCGGAGATTTTACTGACAACCCGAGAGGAAATAAGAAAACCTGAAGCTAATCACCGCTTGCCGTCCGCTACAAGCTTGCAGAGTTGCAAGGTGGACTTCGCGTGTAGCGCGACGGTGCTCATTCAGTGTTTACTTCCCAAGTCTTCAGAGTCCATATTGCTGGCAGGAGCAACACTACCAGTGGATGGGTATGGCTCCCCCTCGAGGTCGAAACCAGCGCGCTCCTGCTGTCTCTACCGCTACACCCGCTCCTGCTCTTTCCTCTGCTTCTGCTTCTCCGGTTTTGCCGGAAAACAAAAAGACTAAGTTTGCAGAGCTGTCTGGTCAGCGCGCACTTACCGTAGGGAGAGGAGAAAATTCCCAACTGGGGAAATCTGTTCTTAAATTTCTTCAGTCCGGCAAGGCAGCTGGCGTTATACAGGCGTGCGCTCCTCCTTCACAGGAACAATCTATGGCAGTGGCTTTGATGGAGGCGGTGCAGACAGAACAATGCTACGAATGCGACAGTGCTGCAGCTTCTTTTTCTACGTCTTCTAAAGATCAAGGCAACGGCTTGGCGAATTCTGTAATAACACAAGGTAATGCCTCTCTATTACTACTAAGCTGTGGTCAAATTACAAATGGGGCTAACGGGCCGGCCGCTGAAATTCAGCAGGACATTGATTTGTGCAATCAACTAGAACTTGACTTAACTGTCTCTCAACAGGATACTGCAAACGTAGGTAGTGGCAGCGGTTTTGATACTTATAGTAACTCAGTCACGACCTACAAGGAACAATGTAGTGAGCGTTCGACTGAAGATATTCAAATTACCACCTTATTGAGCGGTAAAGAGGTTGCTGGTGGAGATGAAAGCTATAATGAAGCTGAGGGAGGTAACGACCCTGGGGGAAACATCCCAAGAAAAAAGGATCTTGCACATACAGCGGAAGGGGAAGATTGTCGCATAGTAACGCCGAGAGCAGTTCACCGGGATACGGCTTTGCCAGGAAACGAACTAACTGACAAGGGTATGCTAGCTACTTCTCCCTCAGTTCCCACCTCCACTATTACAGGGGACTTGGGTTCCATGGGCAGCAACTCGAATTGCAGCATTAGAGCAATTGATGCTCTGAAAAAACAACAGACGGACACTGTCACTGGACTCAATATGGGGGTGAAGCAGAGAAAAAAACAGAAAGTCAAAGAGCAATCTGAATCATACTCTAACGTGTCAAAACTAGCGGATAATGGCGGCTGCTCTAAAAAAAATTAGCCCTCTTCGAAAATGGGTCACTGCTAAGGGGGATGTTAAAACCATTATATCAAGATTATCTGGGTCATCTCCTAGCAGCGACGCGCAACAATCTGTCAATATTAGCCCCGGCTCTATCGATCAAGCCAATGTTATTTCTGGTGGCTCACCTTCGGGTGGTAGCATGGAAGGTACTGGGCTAGATTCATCTTCTCCAGTAACTTCTGTTACTTTTATAAAAGAGGGAGAGCAACGGGTTGTTATTACCGGGAGCCTTCCTTATCCACTATCCTTCAAGCGCTTCATGAACAAAGAGCTGAGATCCAAAGCAGCTTTAACCAGGCTAGAACGGATAGCTGTTTGATACAGCAGGGTTTGTCAGAGGTCTCAGCTAAGGTAGCTGACCTCACACATGAAATAACAGAGCTACAACAACGCTTGTCGAATGCTGAAGATACTGTGGCGGCAACAGCAAATACAACCAAAGTACATGAAACCCAGCTCTTATCTCTTAAAAACAAGGTCGAAGATCTTGAAAATAGACAATGTAGGAATAATCTACGACTTTTTGGTATTTCTGAAGAAAAAGAGGGGGCTGACTCTCGTGCCTATATTGTTCAATTATTTCAGAAGTCATTTCCAGATCTCTCTGACTGGGACTGGGACTCCCAGATTCAACGGGCCCATAGACTTCCTCTGTTTCTGAGTCGAGATGCACGAGCAAGCAGACAACATCCCAGGCCTATGATTATTTATTTTGGGAACTTCTTGCTTAGACAAGCTGTCTTCTTCCGGGCTCGCCCAGGTACGACTAATTCATTTGCATTTTCTGTGAGATCAGACCTCTGTAAGGAAACAATGGAACGACGCTGGAATCTACGTCAATTGATAGACCCTATGAAGGCAGTTGGTGCTCAAGTGTTCCTTCAAGAGCCAGCAAGACTTAAAGTTATACGTGGTGGACACACATGGATGTTCTATACAGCTACTGAGGCCCAACAAATTCTTAATTCTTGGAAGTCTTCGGAAAAGCCGGCCTCTTAAAACTTGAACATATATTTGGTTGGCCCCTCTTTGGCGATCTTAAGGGGAAGGGAAGAAAGAAAGAAAAAAAAAAAAGGGGATTTTTTTTTTTCTTTCTGAATAGATAATTGTTTAGGAGACTAGGTGGATTTATCTAGATAGGAGATGATTGTTAAATAGGGATAATAACTTATAAGACAAAAAGTATGATTATATTTAGGATAGACTTTATGATTATGACCATAGTATATGATAATGTACCTTTGAACGGCTGCTTGTTGGGGGTCTTCCTTTATTTATGACAAGGGCCAATGTCAACAGGTAGCGGGTAGCTTTCGCGGTTGCATAAGCTCTAGTTGGCTGTCAGGATCATCGACAGCCTGGATAGGGTGGTTCCTTCTAAATGCTAATATTTGCATTCATATTAGAAGTGTAAAAGAAATGTCTTTCTCCTTGAAGAACAACATTTCCTCTTCGTGCATACTGAACACCATATTGGACACCAACTTCTTGAATATCCATACTTTTACTCAAAACAGAATCAAAGTTTGACATGGGCGAATTTCTCTCTGCTTCTCTGAGTGAGCTTTGTCCGTGCCAACGTGTACCTTTCCTGAATTTTTCTTTGTTTTGCATTATAAGTGTTGCTACAATATTTCATGTATTTTAATATCTCGCCCAGGGATTTCATCTGCCAACACATCATATTCTGATGTATCTGAGAACTAAGGTCTGGGTGCAAACCAAACACAAACAATGCCACAAATCCACTAAAGCTTTCCCAAGCCAGATCCTCAACTCCCCTGTACTGTCTATAGATCTGTATTAGCTTCTCATAATAAGCATGTACTGACTCCTTTGGCTCTTTCATTGCCTTTATTATTTTAGACCAATTTACCTCCCTCTGTAGAACCTTCAATTTCAAATGCTAAATTACTGCTCTGCATTTGTTCATCAATTCTGTGTCGGTTTTTTTTTCCGGGCACCTCTTTCCAGCTCTTCTGTTGGCCAATTCATAACCCCTTTACATTCAGTCCATATATTTTGGGAACCACAATATTAAACAGGGTGTTCAAATCTTCTCAAGGTATTTTCAAAGTAGGAATGACTGTTTCAAATTCTGTTAACCAGTCATCAGGTCCTCTACCAAACAGTGGGAAATTCTTTGCAAACAAAATAAGATCAGGCAGACTCCAAGGTACATACACTTCTCTCAAAGGAATTCCGTAATCACCCTAATCTCAGACTCACTCAAACCAGTGTCACCTTCAGCTGCAGTCAATGGGGCAGATTTACAAGAAGGTGCCGCAGTGTGGCACCGCAAGCCCTTTGGCTGCTCCACGCTGCGGCACTTTCAGAGCACAGGAATGCAACATATTTACAAGGATATGTCGCATTCCTGTGCTCTTCCCTGCGCTGGCGCACAAACTGCTGCCATGCGCCGGCGCAGGCACCCTTGCACCATGGGGCAAGGATGCCTGCATCATGTGGAGATTGTTTTTGTGCAGGAAGGGGCACCTTCCTGCACAAAAACAATCACAACAGGCATTTTCCTCTTTCAATGCGTGCTGTAGAATGCAGCTCGCATTAAAAGAGGAAAAAACGAGGAGAAATGAAAACATTTCTCCTCATTGTGCCTCGCTACGCCACCCCTAGGGTGGTGTAGCATTCAGACGCATTTCCAGGTTTACGAATCCTCGTAAATCTGGAAATGTGTCTGGTTCCATGGGTGTTGCGTGGGAACACCCACAGCAACACCCATGGAACGCCCCTTTCACTCAAAGTGCTGCATGTAAAGGGGCCGTATTTACAAGGACAGGAAAAGCCACGCAGGGTGGCTTTTCCTGTCCTTGTAAATATGGGGCAGAGAAATGTGCTGCCAGTACATCACAAAAAGTGACATACTGGCAGTGCAAGGGGCTTGTAAATCTGCCCCAATGTCTTTTTCTTTTTTGCATTGTCCTCCTTCTTTCTTTGCCCATTGGTGCTTACATTTCTTCAACTTTCCCCATTCTCTGGTGCAGTTCACAAATTTTTTGTTATGCACTCTCAGTCTTGTCAATGTCTTCTTTATTTTTACGTCGCTCATTACCATTTTTAAATTCTTTCTTTTTATTAAGTCAATCTCATACTCTTTAGCCAGACTTTCCAGTTTCTCATGGGCCTCGCTGGCATGCCTAGCTGCATCTTTACTCAAGTATCTGAACTCAGCCTCATCATATGTATTCGATTTCTCTATATCAATTGTGTCTCAAAATCTCTTCAAATTCTGTCTTTATTCTCATTATGTCAATTTCTTTTGACACTCTCTCTCTCCAATCTGTGGCTGTCATTCAGTGACTGTAGCAGTAGTAAACAGTTTATTGTTTACAAAAATGCTTATCCATGAATCGTCTGTGTGCAGGGTGAGACAGAAATGAAAAGATGCCTGTGAACTGAAAGATGGCTGCAAAAAACATTAGTCATTTTGAAATCAAGGTCTAAATTAACTAGTGTTAGAATAAATGCAATCAGCTTCACATGCATATTAATTCTTATTGTGTTATTACTATCATACATCAAAATAATATTTGTCAGTATCTACGGGTGATCTATTGCTGAAGCAACTGAAGCCGAAATGCCAATTTGGGTTACCTGTCCCTTGTACTCAGGTATTATTCCCTGGGCCATGAGGAAACTTATGGCAACTACATATTTTCAACATCTTCACAGCCTACATGCTCTATCTCTGGGTCACAGTGCTCTCTCCATCCAATTGTTAAGATTTTAAGCAATTCTTTTCAAACATGTTATTTCCCTCCTATCTCCATCTTGCAGGAACAAATCCCTGCAGGAGCTTTTCCTTATTAGGGTTCCTGTGGGTCTTCTGAGAGCCAGGATACCAAATGTGTGGGTTTTCAATGTATTTTGTTTGCTCACAGACAATAATCTGGGTGCAGTGCAGGAGAACAATTTCAAAACCAAGTGAAGCCAAAAACGCAAGTATAAGTTACCCTTCCTTTGGTCGAAGGATTCACTCCCTGCACCACAGGGAAACATATCACTACCTTATACTATTAAAATTGAAACATCCTATTGATTATTTTGCTAGGTGGCAGAGTTTCCTCGCTCTAGCTGGCTGGCTGGAGAAAGAGCATAGTGGAACATTTGACACATTTCTAGCTTTTGTTTCCAAATCATGGTGTTTTCTTCCAGTCTTCCTTAAAAAAAACATATTGCTTCCAGCGCATGCTTTACATTCGTGTTCATCTGGGTTTCTTGAGTGTGAGGATACCAAACACAAGTCAGTCTTCAATTGAATCAAGATCGCTGGGAGAGATGGATCAGACAATTTGAACACTACATGCGTGTCACATGCAAAGACAACACAGACCAACAAAACATAGACCTGTTTTTAAACTTTGTGGGTGATAAGGTTGAAGACCTGCTATTAACATTCCCTCCAAAACAGATATCAACATATAAAGGCATGTTAAAGTGTCTCACTGACAAATTTGACCCTTAGAGAAACGTAGACTTCGAGAGATATACATTAAAAACAACATGCCAACTGGCAGAGGAGTCTCTTGATGACTTCGTGATCAGACTGCACAAACTGGTTGCATACTGCAAATTCGATAAATTCGACAACGAGCAAGCAATACGACTGTGCATCATCAAAGGCTGTCGGTCAGTTGACTTTCGCGCCCGAATACTAAAAGAACCTTACACACTGGAGAAAATACTGACACTGGCCCGTGCAGAGGCCAGAGCAACAGCACATGCCAGACAAATGGAACACGGGAGAGCGGAGATGGTGGAACAAGCTAATCGTATGGCTGGGAATGCCAGAAGGCGTGACAAAACACTGCCGCTCCAGAAGCAGAAACAAGACAGAACATGCTATTGTTGTGGACTCAAATGTTGGTGCCTCACCTGCAATGGGTCACAAGTGCCAGAAATGCAACAGGGAAAATCACTTTGCGAGTGCCTACATGAGCGGGCAATTCAAAACAGAGGGAGGGAGACCAGCAAAACAACGAACGACGACAAGCAGATAAACACGGCACATGGACACACAAAACCGCAGTCCATCAGCTGACTCGGATGGAGCAAATGCACACGAGGCCACAGAACGACTGTATCTGATGTCAGACGTACCAACACAAGGTCGCACACCCGAGCACATACAACTAATGGATAAACTACAGATAAAGAAAACAGAGACGGTGGACATTAAGGTAGGCAACCACACCACAAGCTTCGTACTAGACAGTGGTGTGACATGCATCATCATGTGCATGTCAGAATATGAAAAGATGAGGCACAAGCTGCCGCTGTCACCGTCCATCGTTGATGTCTTCACATGGGGCTCAAGCAAACCGGTGGTAAACATAGGGAAGTTCGTAGAGACACTGACCAACAAAGAAAGGTTGATAAAAGAAGAAGTGTATGTCCTATGCAGAGACATTCTAGCACCATGTCTACTAAGCAATGTCACAGCGCAGGTGATGGGTGTCCTAGCCAAGAAATATCACATGTCAGAGCAACACAACATACTTAGAGAACACCCGGCAATACTACAAGGACTATGGGAAAATGAAAGACACACAAATAACACTGCACATCAACGAAGCAGTCAAGCCAGTGGCTCAGCATCACAGAAGAATGCCTGTACACCTGCAACCACAAGTGGAAGAAGAGATAAAGAGCCTACTGGCGCAAGACATCATAGACAAAACTTACAGGGTTTGAAATTTATTAATTCTATCACCATGAGATAATTGATAGACATGTTTTCTCGTTTTATATCAACCTGTAGATAATTGAAAGATTCTATTTCGTGAAACCAGGGCCTGCAGAGGCACAGACATAATTGACTGCCTGCCCAGGGTACCAGAGTGTTTTTAGAAACCTCCATTTTTAGTATTTACAGGTAATTAGCAATATGTTTTATCATAGATTGCTAGGAGCATGCTTTTAATTAAGGAAAGGGAGACTACTCAATGAATGTATAACTAAATACAATTCTTCCTTTCCGTTTCACTTTGTCTTTGACAAAAAATTCTTTTTATGTACACCCCTCTTTTTATGTACACTGCTCTTTTCACATCTCCAACAATAATCGTGACCAATGTCCATCTTGCATAGAACTACTATCATGTAATGATGCCCATGATTTTGTCTTTTTCTTCCAAGATGTCTAAATCTTTTTCACATGTTGGGTTGAGAATGAATACCACTAACCTCACACAATGGGTGATATCCTTTTTGAAAATGCTTAGTAGTGGCACATTCGCTTGTTTTATATGTATATATTAGGAGAAATGTAAGATATCTCTTTGGGCTTTTTGCATAAGTGAAAATAATTAAAATCTAAATATTCTCCACGTTATCGTTACAGATCTGTTCCCCCCTCCTTCCACCCGTTATAAATCATAAAATAACAGGTCCTGAAGAAGATGGTTTAGCAATTAAATCATTCCATTGAAACGTACGTCGACCAGTTAGAGTGAGACATCCCAGTTATCAGCACAGCAATCGAGGGTTGATTTTTTCACCCGGATTTTTCCATCTGTGCATGCAGTGTTGTTCTGGGGTGTAGAGTATGAGTGTATTGTGTGTCAGTGATGTGGTTGTAGAGTAGACAGAGGTGTGACTGTGTGTGGGGGTGAGTTGAATCATATTTTTTAGTTAGTTGTGAACTCATAGGTGTTGAAATCAATTGTGTTATATGTATTGTATTATTTGAATCATGAAAACAGTCATATTTTTGTAAAAAATGGTGATATTAATTGTAAAGAGTCATGTATTTTTTTATAATGAGAAATATCAGATAAATAAGTAAAAAAGAAAAAAATGAAATAAAATTTGTAAAAATGACCAATTGTCTTGTGTGGAGAATAATGTTCTTTATGCCCTATTTTTGAGCTTTGAGAAGCCATTAATGAAAGAAATTTAGGTCTAGAGGGATTATTACCTTTGTAAGTTTTGATTATATTTCCCCCTGTTCCCTGACCTGCTAAATAATCTCTCCTTAGGGGGGTGCCTTGCTAACTCTGCAAGACATCATAGAGCCAGTGATGGACCAACTCCATGGGTATCTCTTAAAGTAGCAGTACCCAAAAAAACCACATCAAAAATTTGCATCTGCGTCAATATACGCATCCCTAACACGGCAATTGAGAGGGAAAGACACCCAGGGCCTCACTTAAACGACATGATCAGCTGTCTCACTGGAGCATGTAGATTCTCAAAGCTAGACCTATGCAAAGGGTACCATCAACTGGAGCTTGATCGGCAATCACGTTACATAACAACATTCTCCACTCACATGGGTCTGTTTCGCTACAAGTGACTCAGCTTCAGAATATTATCCACTGCGGAAATCTTCCAAGAGACAGTGAGAGTGATAAGGCCCGTAGAGAATAGCCTAAACTACAGCGATGATATCCTGGTATTCGGATGCTCAGATGAGGGGCAAGACAAGGCCCTATGAGAAGTCTGCAGCCACGTCGGCCTGACCCTGAACGAGGACAAATGTGAGCTGCGAAAGGGAGAACTAGTGTTCTTTGGACACATATTTTCAAAGAAAGGAATGAGGCCAGATCCTAACAAAGTGGAAACTCTGCAAAAAACAAGACCCTCAACAGACGTAGCAGAAGTGAAGTCATTTCTTGGGCTGGCTCGCTACTGCGCTCGCTACATTAAGGACTTTGCCACAGTGAGCACCTCATTTTGGAAACTAACAAAGCAGGGCCAGAAATTTCTCTGGACCACTGAATGTAACAGGGCTTTTGAAGCCATTTGACACGCAGTCACAGCAGTGGACCACCTTGCCTACTTCAACCCTTCGCTATGCACCGAGCTCACTGTGGATGCCAGCTGGTGGGGCTAGGAGCCATTCTTGCACAACACACGCCAGGAGGAGACTCGCCCAGGCAAATTATCACCTATGCAAGCAAGAGTCTAACAGACATAGAAAGGGCATACTTGCAACTGAAAAAAGAGAATTAGGGTGGGGCGTCAACAGCAAGCAAGGAAGTCGGACAGCCCCTTCTCAAGTGAACCACTAACAATAACAAACGTCAAGGAGCCCATGATAACGGCGGCAGCAGGCCCCTATCACATCACCAGAAACAGCTCACACTTCAAGGGACTCAGGACATCAGATGAGGAAGATGGAGTGGCAGCGTCTAAGGGCAACGCACCACCATCAGAGAGGAATCTGTAGACAGCATAGAAGGGACACCACACAGCAGTGAGAGACGAGACCGCATTGAAGAGATACCGAAAGAGGGAAGAGAAATGTCCTGCCCAAAGAGAGTGAGCAGAAAGCCAAAGAGACTTATTGAGGAACTGTAGTGATGAGGGCAGCCAGCCACCACCACTAGTGACAAAGAAAACAAGGACGATGAGAGTATGTCAGTAATGACAGTGTTTTCTTTCTGTCTCGTGTCCTGCCTTTGTTTTCTTTCTTTCTCTCTCTCTCTTTTCTTCTTTGTTTCTTTTCGTTTCCACAAAAGGGGGAGATGTTGGAGTGTGGTGCAGAGGGCACTAGGACCATGCACAAAGGCGAAGGGACGGGCCAGCCACCGGACACCACTTTCGGTCCGGGAAGGGGGATGGGGCAGTAAAACGAGATAAGGGAAGGACCAGGAAGTGCCTGCAAGCACAGCAGACAAAAGCAAATAAAGAACACGAAGATCCCTACCTGTGTCCGGTGTACTCTTGGGGTACGGGGCAGATGCAGGACACGACAGTAGATAAGCGAGGTGCTGTGCAAGTGGGCAATTTCTTAAACATCTGAGGCTGAAATGCTAGTTTGGTGTATCTGCTTTTTGTTTGCAGCTTTGATCCCCTGAATCATATAGATGCATACCAACAGAATATATTTTCAGATTCAACACATTCCTTTTTTTTACATTTTATTATTTTATTTAATAATTTGGGAACAAATACAGAGTATCAATAAATGACAATGCAATATAACTCCTATGGTTGGAAAATTCCTTTTGCTTTACACTCCCAACAGATAATATACACCCGTCATGAAAACACAAGTAAATAAATGGTGTATCAACCTCTACGTTAGGTTCTGGCAATAGTCCAAATCCACATCATGCCGTGGCTCCTTTCCTTGACATCACTGCCCAGTTATGTGCAATCCCTGTCTTTACTGATTCCCAGACCACTTAGCCTCGGGTACATCGCGCACCATGTTTCGTCCACCTTGGTCCCCTAGATACAACACTTTGTATAATATCTCATTTCTACCAGCAGGATTTCCCCCATCCAAATGTATCATCTCTCCAATACATGCAGGATGCTTACCACGCACCCCAGATTTGTTCAAATTTTCCTATGCATCCCCTGCCTTTGTATATCTCTTTTTCCAACATCTTAATGTCCTCCATACCATTTTCCAGTTCCTATTTTGGGGAGGAGACCCATCACCAAATTCTTTAGCTATATCCCACTTGGCAATCATGCATCCCATGTTAACCATTGTTTTTTGACTTCTCGTTAAGTCCAAGGGGCCCAATATACCTAACAAGGCAAGTCAGGGCTGCAGTTCGAGGGGGATCCCGACTGCATCATCCAGCCACGTGTGCACCCCCTCCCAGAAGGGACTCCGTTTAGGACAGGTCCATAAGGTGTGTAATAGTGTGCCTTCCGTTCTACAACCTCGCAAGTACTGCCCATGGTCCGCTATCCCAATCTTATGGAGTAAAACCAGTGTGTAATAAGTCCTGTGTACAATTTGAAGTTTAATTTGGCGATAACTCACCTTTATCGCAACTGCCGCAGGAAACCCAAGTGACGTCTGCCAGTCCCCTTTGTCCATTTCCCCCATGTCTTGCTCCCACTGTCCCTGCAGTTCCATAAGGGGGCCCTGTGTGTTCCTAGTAAGGGTGCCATACATGAGAGAGACTAGTTTTTTTCTCAACGCAGCCATCTAGCGATCTCCTCTCAAGGGTGGAGTCTTCCTACATTTCCTCTTCTTTAGGAATGTATTCCTGAAGGGTATGCCTGAGCTGCCTATAATCTCAACCACTGTCTTTGGCATCTCATATTCCTTCTGTAGATATTCAAATAGGACTATGCCATTCATGTCCCAGACATCCGCAATGTGGAAAGCCCAATGGCGTCCTATCCCCAAAAATCCCCCAGTATAGACAGTGTGCCAACCTGTGCCACCTCCTAATACTTTTGTATATTAGGTAGGGCAATGCCATGCTCATATTTGCTGCGCTGGAGGACTTACATGGCTATCCTAGGTTGTCCCCCCACCCACAACAGCATCCTGGCCAGTGCGTCCACCCTTGTGAAGAAGCGTCCGGGATCTTATGTGGGCAATTTTGAAAAACATAGAGAAGGGTGTAGTGCTATCATTCTAAACATGGCCGCCCAGCCCATATTAGACAATGGCAGCATATGCTAGTGTTGTGCATCCCCCTCCAGTCTCTTGTCCATGGGCATCAGTTTTGCCTCATAGTAGGCAGTCTCAGTCTTGGTAATCCAGATCCCCTAGTACTTGAATTTCCCAAGCTCCACTCACAGTGGAAGCAGCATTGTCTTCCCCTGTTCCCAGCGCCCACCGGATACAGCAGGGAATTTTCCCAGTTAACCTGAAAGTTATAGTATCTACCACATGCCCTAAAGATGTCTTCCAATTGAGCCAGTGATTGTTCCAGCTTCGTCAGGTATAGTAAGATTTCATACACGTATAAAGAAATACACTCCTCCCAACTTTTGTTGCCTGGCCATCCCCACATCTGGGTGTCTACGCGCACCCATGCTGCCTCTGTTGCCAGCACGAATAACATCTGCGACGACTGGCAACCCTGTTTGGTGCCCCTCTTCACTGGGAATCCCCAGGATATTCGGCCTTTAAGTTTGACCCTAGCTCTGTTTTTTTGTATAGCAGTTTTACCCATCAAATGTAGGTAGGTCCAAATCCCATTTTAACTAAGAGTCGAAACAGGTAAGTCAAATGCCTTATCGACACAATCACCCTATCTTTCTACCTCTGCAATGTTATTATGCAGTCTCTGTAGTTGCAGCTTAGTTGACTGGCCAGGCATGTATCCATTTTTATCTGGATGCACTAAGTTATTTGTCACCTCTTGCAATTCAGTAGCTAACACTTTTGCCAACATCTTTGTATCAGCGTTCAGCAATGATATGCGCCTGTACGATTCACATCTATCTCAGGGTTTCCCTTTCTTGGGCATCAGGACCACAGTCACTGTTCTCTGATCCTCAGATTGTTCCTCCCCTTTAAATGCCTCTACATAATCAGTGTGTGGCGGGCCTGCAGTCTGCCTGGACAGCTTGCGGAGGAGCTCTATAGGTAACTCCTTGGGCCTTTCCTGTCTGCATGTGTCCCATTGCCATTGCTATCTCCTGCTCTGTTATATCAGGTTCCAATCTTTTCTCTGTTCTGGCCTTCAGCCCCTCACTGGTCAATGATCAATCGCTAATAAAATACAACACTTCTTCATCTGAGGCCAGGGATCTAGCATTATAAAATGATTCCATATAATTTGCAAACGCTGCTGCCACTCACTCACTATCTGTCACTCATTGCCCCGAATCCAGAATGACTTCCCTCACTTATAGGCTCTTTCTCTCCTTACTCCCTATCCACGGCAACAATTTAATTGCCTTGTCCTCTGCCTCATAAATGCGCTTTTCCCGGGCAAGGTATTCCATTTTTACCTCGTTCCGGGCAACCAATTAGTACTACTCCTGAGTCAGATCTAAACCCCTTGTCAACTGGGGTGTGGGGCTGATCGCATATTCCCTTTAGAGCTGTCCTTCCATATCTGTCAGTCTACTAAGGCGTTTCCTTTTATCTCCTATTTCTACAGTGATAACCCCCTTATTGTGGCCTTGTATGCCTCACATAGTATAATTTGACCTTCTATAGTTCCTTTATTTTCTTTAAAATAAAACTTGGTAGCCTTGTCTAGTCTTCGGAGTTCCTGCCTGTTGGCAAGACACCCTGTCACTATCCTCCATTCCCTAGTTCCATTTAGACCCTTAGCAGAGTTCGTGACCCTCAGTGAAGAAGGATCGCTTAACCCTGTGATAACTATTGTGCCTCAGAGAAGTTATGATGTGTCTCCTGTGGTGAAGAAATAGTCCAATCTAGATTACATATCGTGCATGTGTGAATGAAATGAGTATGCCCTCTCCAGTCCCCTGAGTACCCTCCAGATATCACATAATCCCAGCACCTGCGTAAAGCCCTTCAACTTCCCTTTTGTCACCTCTCCCTCGCTTCTAGAGCTCATCCTGTCCAGCTGTGTATCAGGAAGAAGGTTAAAATTCCCACCCAAGATCATGAGAGCCTGTGGTGTGGTTGTTAGGAGATGGACTTTCTTACCTAAACTCACCGTCTGCAGTCCTGGTGGGGCATACACGTTCAACAACAGAATGGTCCTACCCTCCCATTCTCCCATCAGGGCAGCATAACAGCCATTAACATCCATCCACATACAGTACACATGAAACAGCACCAATCTTTTAATAGGAATCGCTACCCTCCCTAGAGCTGGAGGTGTATTGTGAGGAATGCGCTATCTTTTATCTCCTCCTCCCCAGGCTACAGTGTTGATTATCCATGAGATGTGTCTCTTGCAAGAACACTATGCCAGTTTTGTATCGATTGAGTGCCCTGGTGACCAGCCCTCTCTTTACTTTATTGCCCAACCTGTTAACATTCCATGTTAGCAACGTCAACTGCTGTGTGTACGTCATGGTGTCTGCATTTCCCCCACCTCCAATGCCCTCCTAACATACAATTGATCTCACCCATTGCTTGCCCTGGTAGATTGACACTCTGAGTCTCTATAAACTGCAAAACACACAAGATGATGGACGGAATGTTGCCCCATTAACTACCTCCTCCCTACCTTACTGTGGCATGATCTCGCAACTGACCATCCTCCAAATTTGTGGTATGTACAACCCCAAACTATAAATAAGTTAACTTCTTGTCGCCATTTGGCTGTGATGCAATCAGTGGCTTTTGTGTGAGCCACAGATCATATTCCTATTATCCCAATGTCTCAGTCAATAAGTGTCTCTCACTTTCTTGCACATAGCCCCGCAATCCGGGGGGCCTAGGGTCTACGTAGGATCTCATCATAATGCACAAACATCTGTCCTTCTGCAGGTTTGATCTCGGGCAACCTGGCCGGGACCACACTCCACACTATGAGCCATCCTTCAGTCTCATCAGAGACATCAGAGTGAGCTTTGGCAGCATCTCTTCCTTTGTATCTGGGTCGGTTTCTGTGTGCTCAGAGCCGCTACTCACCTGTTCTGAAGCCAGTTGCCTCCATTTGCAATCAGTCAGGGCAGAGTTACTTTTCTTGAGCTCCTGCACAGTTTTCTCCTGTTCCTCTCTTGCTTGTTCCTTGGTCGGGAATGACCTTGTCTTCCTTTCCTTCCGCTGTCTGGAGGGTGCTGTTTTCCATCCAAGGTTTTTTGAAGTGTTGGGCAGCAGGAATGACAATAACCCCACGTGTTCCAGCCATGTCCATGCCTCCTGAATCCATACGATAAAATGTGCCTTGTCCCCACGGACAACCCTCTACTTTGTAGGGAATATGAGCAAGTATTTTGAGTTCAGTTATTGGAGGACTATTTTGAGTGGCACAAGTGCTCCTCTCTGCCGCTGGACCAGTGTAGTGTATTCTGTGTAGAGATTGACTTCTCGTCCTCCCAGCAGCCAGGGGCCATGTTTCCTAGCAATCTGCAGAATTACATCCCTGTTTCTGAAGTTCATAAGGCATATTGTTATAGGGCACAGATCCACCCCCGGCACTGGTGGCTTTGCTGGCATGCAATTTGCCCTCTCAACTGAGAAGAATCTTGAGGGCTGTCCCTTTGGTACAGTCTCTGACAACCATTTCTCAACCAACAGTTCCACACTGGGTCCCTCTGTCCTCTCCGGTACTCCTACTAGTCGCACGTTGTGTCATCGCGACCGGCTTTCCACGTCTTCCACCGGGCCTGTTAGCATTTCCATCTCCTTCTCCATGTGTGCGCATTTTATCATTAGGTCCTTGACATTCGGGGGAAGGTGGTAAGTTGTGATTCCATCTCTTGCACTCGTTCAGTCAGTTTTTTATGATCCTCCCTCAACAGTTTCACCTCTGTGACTACTGTGGCAATCTGGCCTTCTAATGCCCATTTCGTATCCTTTAATGCCTCCAATAACATTGCTCTATGTTTGGCCCAGGGGTCTCGTGAGCTGTCCATTTGGTAATGTGTAGCATTTGCTGGCTCTGCCATTTCTCACTGCTGTCCACCACGTGGTACACAAGTCCTGCCTATCCCCCCTGAGGTTCCCAGCTCACAAGTATGTTGATCTACCCCGCTACTCCTGTCAAAACGAAGTAACCTTACTTGTCCTCAGCCGTCTGAGTGCAACCAATCACTAGCCTCAAGCAGTTATTATGCACCCAGTAGTGCCCCCATGGTACCGGAGAGGCCCCTCCCCTCTGTCTGTCATCTCTCAGGGCCCCGGCACCTTCTCTGTCTTCTCAGATCACTCAATTGCGCAGCTGATGAGGGGTGACTGGGTGGAGATAGGTGTCCTCAAGGCCCTCTATCTCTCCGAATGCAGGTGATGTGAGTGGGAGGGTTCACCAACAGACCACCTGTCTGAAGTGCTGGCCCTCCTCTGGTCACATCCTCAGTCCTCTCTTTCTAGTAGGGTCTGTTCATAAACTGGTCACATTCAGGGCTCCCCCCACTGTAGTATGTGCCCTCAGAGCACTACAGTCCACACGTTTTCATCTGTGGAATCACCAGCCCTGCACTTTCACTACCTTCTCCAGTCTCCTTCAAGGCCCAGTACAGTGAGGTCCAGCTCTCCCTCGTGCCCCGGACCCCACCACCTTTACCACTGGTTGCTTTGTCTATGCAAGACCAGTTTTCAGGCCTTTCTGCCATCACTCAACTCACCACAACAGTCCAGTGACGTGGGCTTGGGAGCTACACTGGGACTCTACTGGGTGACAGAGAGGAGTTGTTCTGCTACGAAGGCACTGCCGATCCCTTGATGCTGCCAAGTTGGGAAGTGTGCGCACCAGTCCAGGCTGCACCACAGTATGATTGCGGCCACAGTCAGTTGATGTAAGTTTCAGGCCAGCCCCCTTTGTAGCAGAACAGCTCCTCTCTGTCACCCAGTAGAGTCCCAGTGTAGCTGCGCTCACCACTGCTCAGCCTCCACCACTTCTCCCACTGCGGCTGACTTCTAATCAGGCCATGGATCCTCCCAAGCCCCCTTCAGTCACTCTCGGGAGGTAAGGAAAAGCAGCGGCTTGCCATTTTGTCTCCGTGCAGCCAGGGTTCCTTCATTTTAAATTTGGGTTGCGGGGCAATTGTGGGCCAGCTCTGCTTCCAGGGTGACCCCAAACGATTCAGGGCCCCCCGCCCCACCGTTACAGCGCCATCGTGTCCGTTACATTCAGGAATCTTGCCCCTGAAGCCCCCGTTCAGTGGGAGCTCCTCACATCACGCCTTTCTCCATGCTTGGCCAGACCATGCTGCAAGAATCAACACATTCTAAGAAATTCTTTAATTTGATGATAGACCACCCTCATCTTGATTGACTGGAGGATAAAACTCACTCAGAATTTCACCAATTCTTTTCAAAACTTGGAATTTCCTTTAAGTCTTCCTCATGCAAGAACATATCCATATCAATACTTGACCTACATATGGGTTACCATGGCCTTCCTGAGTACAGCAATACCAAGGAGGCCTGTGTTTATATTACATTGGGGTGCCAACAAAACGGAGAAGTGGATACTGTGCAGGCTTTCATTTCAGAAGCAACAGAAGCTGAAATGCAGGTTTAGGTACCTGTCTTCTGGGTGGAGGGGGTCATGGGGTTGGCACCGGATTAGGATGGCCACATTGTGAAGAAGGTCCACAGCAGTCGAAAGGAGAAACTGGACTGGCCCACAGCGATAATTCACCTGTATGGCACATCTCTAGGGAACAACCTGTCTTGGGAGGCAGTCCTGCATACAGTGTTTGGCTTTTAACTGCCGTTCCCACATGGGGTGCAGAGCTTTTCTTCATGATGGTGTGAGCGCGTGTAAGGAAGATCGCACCCACCATTTTGAATACAACAATATGAGGTACTTTGTCCATCATGCTTCTTCTGTTTGCTGTTTTTGCTCTGTGCAGTTCTCCTTATGGAACAATTCAAATTCTTGCATCTCTCATATACGAATAATGCCTCAACATGTATTTTACTCTAGTTTCAAATTACATGCGCTCTTGAATCTGTTTGAGTGGTATTTCATGGTGCTTTTCAAGCTGCCCAGTGATGGATGGAGCACATGTAGGGAAGATTGCACCCGTTGTTTTGAATTCAACAACGTGAGGTACTTTGTCTATTGCACTACTTCTAGTTGTTGTTTTTGTTGTATGCAGGACCGCTTATTCAACAATTCAAATTCCTGCATTACTCATATACTGTACTCAGTGTGTATTTTGCTCTAAATGAACATGACATGAGTTTTTGTATCTGTTTGAGTGCTATTTTCTGGATCTTTTCAACCTACTGAATGTCACTATCCTAATTTACATATGTGTTTTCTTTGCTTATTCTTTTATGGGTAGAACTAAGGGCTCAAAAGTAATCAGCAATTTCCATACCACAAGCAAAAAATGATCCACTCTCCTTGCAAACATGGAAGATACTTTGCATATTCAACAAAAATCCGATATTTTGACACCTTCTTTGGCAATTGCATCTACACCTATGGCAGACTTCAAACCTGGTTTTAAAAATGGTGCATTTCTAGTACTACACCTCATAAGAGAGTTAAAAAAAGATAGACCTCCTCCAAATAAATCTTCTTTTCCAATCTCAGTGGAGCTCATTTTGGATGAAATTGGAGCTCTTAAGCCTTACATAGAGGAAACAAATCAAAAGTCTCAAAATGTAGATGATAAATGGTCTATGATGGATAACAGAGTCACAGAGGTGGAACATAGAGTTGGAGAGTTACAGGAGGTCAATAAAGACATTAAACATCTTCAAGTTGAGTTTGCACAACTCAAAACACATGCTGAAAACCTTGATCATCATAACCGCAGATACAACATTCAAATCTATGGTTCGGCAGATAGTTTGGAGGGATCTGATCCCTTACCTTTTTCAGATATTTCTACCTAAAATTCTCGAAATGCCAGTGTCTACTTCTCTAAACATTCAAAGGGCTCGTAGACTGGGCCAATGTATTCACGTTGCATCTTCTTCTCAAGTGGTGTCATAATCCTATTTTTGGAATATAAAGATTTACTTAAAGTCATCAGAGCTACTAGCAGTAAAGGTAGAGTTTCCTGGTCTGGAAACAATTTACTTTTCTCAAGATTTGGCTAAATCTACTGCAGATTGACGGAAAAGATTCTTAGAATTGCGCCCAGCTTTTCGTTATTTAAAACTAGATTTGGCATCTTTCATACATGCATGTTTAATGTGACTTACAAAAACAAAACTATAATGTACAAAGACCTGGATCTATTGCAGAAATTCTTGGATACTTCTAAAGAACAACACATGCATATTTTGAGAATTTCACCCTCCTGAAATATTTAGTTATTTTATTCTCTTGCAGTTGTTTTTTGTGATATGTGTTAATATGCATTTATAACAGATGCAATACCTACATCTTGTTGTCTGAATATATATATATATACATACATATATATATATTCACTGAAAAAACCATAGGTTTCAGGGACGTTATAGTCAGTTGAACATTTCACTAGTACAAAACCAGAGAAATTAGCCCGTTATAGTTAGTTGAGCTAACTATAACTCCCCGCAATGCACTGCTGATGACGTCACATATTACATCATTCATGACATGGTCAGTGACATCACTGATGACATCTCAAACTATGGTTTTTTCAGGGAATTTCAAAGGTTTTTAAATGATAATTTCTAACTATAACGTCCCTGAAACCTATGGTCTTTTCAGTGAATTTCAAAGGTTTTTTAAACGCTAATTTCTAACTATAACATCCCTGAAACCTATGGTTTTTTCAGTGAATTTCAAAGGTTTTTTAATTGCTAATTTCTAACTATAACGTCCCTGAAACCTATGGTTTTTTCAGTGAATTTCTAAGGTTTTTTAAATGCTAATTTCTATCTATAATGTCCCTGAAAGCTGTGATTTTTTTCAGTGAATTTCTAAGGTTTTTTAAATGCTAATTTCTAACTGTAACATCCCAGAAACCTGTGGTTTTTTCAGTCAATTTCTAAGGTTTTTTAAATGCTAATTTCTAACTACACCTAGATAGGTAAGACATGTGCAGAAAGAGAAAGAAAGGCGCAGACAGAAGCAAGAGAAGTGCAGAAAGAAGCAAGAGAAGTACAGAAAAAGGCAAAAAAAAGTGCAGAAAAAAGCAAGAGAGGTGCAAAAAGAGGAAGAAAGGTGCAAAAAGAAGCAGGAGAAGTTATGAAAGAGGCAAGAGGTGCAGAAATAAGCAAGAGAAGTACGGAAAGAAGCAAGAGAGGCACAGAAAGAAGCAAGAGAGTTGTAAAAAGAAGAGAGTGGGATGCAGAAAGAGGAAGAAAGGCGCAGAAAGAGGCAAGAGAGGTGCAGAAAGAGGCAAGAGAGGTGCAAAAAGAAGAGAGTGAGCAGCAGAAAGAAGCAAGAGAAGTGCAGACAGAGGCAAGAGGGGTGCATAAAGAGGCAACAGAGGAGCAGAAAGAGGCAAGAGCGGTGCAGAAAGAAGAGAGGTGCAGAAAGAGGCAAGAGAGGTGCAGAAAGATGCAAGAGAGGTGTAGAAAGAAGCAAGAGTGCTGCAGAAAGAGGCAAGAGATGTGCAGAAAGAGGCAAGAGAGGTGCAGAAAGAGGCAAGAGAGGTGCAGAAAGAGGCAAGAGGGGTGCAAAAGAGGCACAAGAGGTGCAAAAGAGGCAAGAGAGGTACATATAGAAGAGAGTGACCTGCAGAATGAGGGAAGAGAGGTGCATAAAGAGGCAAGAGAGGTGCAGAAAGAATAGAGTGAGCTGCAGAAAGAGGCAAGAGAGGTGCAGAAAGAGGCAAGAGGTGCAGAAAGAAGAGAGTGAGCTGCAGAAAGAAGCAAGAGAAGTGCAGACAGAGGCAAGAGAGGTGCGGAAAGAGGCAACAGAGGTACAGAAAGAGGGAAGAGAGGTGCAGAAAGAAGAGAGGTGCAGAAACAGGCAAGAGAGGTGCACAAAGAGGCAAGAGAGGTGCAGAAAGATGCAGGAGAGGTGTAGAAAGAGGCAAGAGATGTACAGAAAGAGGCAAGAGATGTGCAAAAGAGGCAAGAGAAGTGCAAAAGAGGCAAGAGAGGTACAAAAGAGGCAAGAGAGGTACAGATAGAAGAGAGTGAGCTGCAGAATGAGGGAAGAGAGGTGCAGAAAGAGGCAAGAGAGGTGCAGAAAGAAGAGAGTGAGCTGCAGAAAGAGGCAAGAGAGGTGCAGAAAGAGGCAAGAGAGGTGCAGAAAGAAGAGAGTGAGCTGCAGAAAGAAGCAAGAGAAGTGCAGACAGAGGCAAGAGAGGTGCATAAAGAGGCAAGAGAGATGCAGAAAGAGGCAAGAGAGGTGCAGAAAGAAGAGAGGTACAGAAAGAGGCAAGAGAGGTGCAGAAAGATGCAAGAGAGGTATAGAAAGAGGCAAGTGTGGTACAGAAAGAGGTAAGAGATGTGCAGAAAGAGGCAAGAGAGGTGCAGAAAGAGGCAAGAGAGGTGCAAAAGAGGCAAGAGAGGTGCAAAAGAGGCAAGAGAGGTACAAAAGAGGCAAGAGAGGTACAAAAGAGGCAAGAGAGGTACAGATAGAAGAGAGTGAGCTGCAGAATGAGGAAAGAGAGGTGCAGAAAGAGGCAAGAAAGGTGCAGAAAGAAGAGAGTGAGCTGCAGTAAGAGGCAAGATAGGTGCAGAAAGAGGCAAGAGAGGTGCAGAAAGAAGAGAGTGAGCTGCAGTAAGAGGCAAGATAGGTGCAGAAAGAGGCAAGAGAGGTGCAGAAAGAAGAGAGTGAGCTGCAGAAAGAAGCAAGAGAAGAGCAGACCGAGGCAAGAGAGGTGCATAAAGAGGCAACAGAGGTGCAGAAAGAGGGAAGAGAGGTGCAGAAAGAAGAGAGGTGCAGAAAGAGGCAAGAGAGGTGCAGAAAGAGGCAAGAGAGGTGCAGAAACATGCAGGAGAGGTGTAGAAAGAGGCAAGAGTGGTGCAGAAAGAGGCAAGAGATGTACAGAAAAAGGCAAGAGATGTACAGAAAGAGGCAAGAGATGTACAGAAAGAGGCAAGAGAGGTGCAAAAGAGGCAAGAGAGGTACAGATAGAAGAGAGTGAGCTGCAGAATGAGGGAAGAGAGGTGCACAAAGAGGCAAGAGAGGTGCAGAAAGAGGCAAGAGAGGTGCAGAAATAAGAGAGTGAGCTGCAGAAAGAGGCAAGAGAAGTGCAGACAGAGGCAAGAGAGGTGCATAAAGAGGCAACAGAGGTGCAGAAAGAGGCAAGAGAGGTGCATAAAGAAGAGAGGTGCAGACAGAGGCAAGAGAGGTGCAGAAAGAGGCAAGAGAGGTACAGAAAGATGCAAGAGAGGTATAGAAAGAGGCAAGAGTGGTACAGAAAGAGGCAAGAGATGTGCAGAAAGAGGCAAGAGAGGTGCAGAAAGAGGCAAGAGAGGTGCAGAAAGAGGCAAGAGAGGTACAGATAGAAGAGAGTGAGCTGCAGAATGAGGGAAGAGAGGTGCAGAAAGAAGAGAGTGAGCTGCAGAAAGAGGCAAGAGAGGTGCAGAAAGAGGCAATAGAGGTGCAGAAAGAAGAGAGTGATCTGCAGAAATAAGCAAGAAAAGTGCAGACAGAGGCAAGAGAGGTGCATAAACAGGCAACAGAGGCGCAGAAAGAGGCAAGAGAGGTGCAGAAAGAAGTAAGTGCAGAAAGAGGCAAGAGAGGTACAGAAAGAGGCAAGAGAGGTGCAGAAAGATGCAAGAGAGGTGTAGAAAGAGGCAAGAGTAATGCAGAAAGAGGCAAGAGATGTGCAGAAAGAGGCAAGAGAGGTGCAGAAAGAGGCAAGAGAGGTGCAAAAGAGGCAAAAGAGATACAGATAGAAGAGAGTGAGCTGCAGAATGAGGGAAGAGAGGTGCAGAAAGAGGCAAGAGAGGTGCAGAAAGAAGAGAGTGAGCTGCAGAAAGAGGCAAGAGAGGTGCAGAAAGAGGCAGAAGACATGCAGAAAGAGACAAGAGAGGTGTAGAAAGAGGAAGAAAGGTGCAGAAAGAAGCAAGAGAAGCGCATAAAGAAGCAAGAGAGGTGCAAAAAGAAGCAAGAGAGGTGCAGAAAGAAGAGAGTGAGGTGCAGAAAGAGGCAAGAGAGGTGCAGAAAGAGGCAAGAGAAGTGCAGAAAGAGGCAAGAGAAGTGCAGAAAGAGGAAGAAATGTGCAGAAAGAGGCAATAGCAAGAGAAATGCAGAAAAAGGAAGAAAGGCGCAGAAAGAAGCAAGAGAAGCGCAGAAAGAAGCAAGAGAGGTGCAGAAAGAAGCAAGAGAGGTGCAGAAAGAAAAGAGTGAGGTGCAGAAATAGGCAAGAGATGTGCAGAAAGAGGCAAGAGAGGTGCAAAAAGAAGAAAGAGAGGTGCAGAAAGAAGAGAGTGAGGTGCAGAAAGAAGAGAGTGAGGTGCAGAAAGAGGCAAGAGAGGTGCAGAAAGAGGCAAGAGAAATGCAGAAAGAGGAAGAAATGTGCAGAAAGAGGCAATAGCAAGAGAAATGCAGAAAAAGGAAGAAAGGCGCAGAAAGAAGCAAGAGAAGCGCAGAAAGAAGCAAGAGAGGTACAGAAAGAAGCAAGAGATGTGCAGAAAGAAGCAAGAGAGGTGCAGAAAGAAAAGAGTGAGGTGCAGAAATAGGCAAGAGAGGTGCAGAAAGAGGCAAGAGAGGTGCAGAAAGAGGCAAGAGAGGTGCAGAAAGAGGCAAGAGGGGTGCAAAAGAGGCACGAGAGGTGCAAAAGAGGCAAGAGAGGTACATATAGAAGAGAGTGACCTGCAGAATGAGGGAAGAGAGGTGCATAAAGAGGCAAGAGAGGTGCAGAAAGAATAGAGTGAGCTGCAGAAAGAGGCAAGAGAGGTGCAGAAAGAGGCAAGAGGGGCAGAAAGAAGAGAGTGAGCTGCAGAAAGAAGCAAGAGAAGTGCAGACAGAGGCAAGAGAGGTGCGGAAAGAGGCAACAAAGGTGCAGAAAGAGGGAAGAGAGGTGCAGAAAGAAGAGAGGTGCAGAAACAGGCAAGAGAGGTGCACAAAGAGGCAAGAGAGGTGGAGAAAGATGCAGGAGAGGTGTAGAAAGAGGCAAGAGATGTGCAGAAAGAGGCAAGAGATGTGCAAAAGAGGCAAGAGAAGTGCAAAAGAGGCAAGAGAGGTACAAAAGAGGCAAGAGAGGTACAGATAGAAGAGAGTGAGCTGCAGAATGAGGGAAGAGAGGTGCAGAAAGAGGCAAGAGATGTGCAGAAAGAAGAGAGTGAGCTGCAGAAAGAGGCAAGAGAGGTGCAGAAAGAGGCAAGAGAGGTGCAGAAAGAAGAGAGTGAGCTGCAGAAAGAAGCAAGAGAAGTGCAGACAGAGGCAAGAGAGGTGCATAAAGAGGCAAGAGAGGTGCAGAAAGAGGCAAGAGAGGTGCAGAAAGAAGAGAGGTACAGAAAGAGGCAAGAGAGGTGCAGAAAGATGCAAGAGAGGTATAGAAAGAGGCAAGTGTGGTACAGAAAGAGGCAAGAGATGTGCAGAAAGAGGCAAGAGAGGTGCAGAAAGAGGCAAGAGAGGTGCAAAAGAGGCAAGAGAGGTGCAAAAGAGGCAAGAGAGGTACAAAAGAGGCAAGAGAGGTACAGATAGAAGAGAGTGAGCTGCAGAATGAGGAAAGAGGTGCAGAAAGAGGCAAGAAAGGTGCAGAAAGAAGAGAGTGAGCTGCAGTAAGAGGCAAGATAGGTGCAGAAAGAGGCAAGAGAGGTGCAGAAAGAAGAGAGTGAGCTGCAGTAAGAGGCAAGATAGGTGCAGAAAGAGGCAAGAGAGGTGCAGAAAGAAGAGAGTGAGCTGCAGAAAGAAGCAAGAGAAGAGCAGACCGAGGCAAGAGAGGTGCATAAAGAGGCAACAGAGGTGCAGAAAGAGGGAAGAGAGGTGCATAAAGAAGAGAGGTGCAGAAAGAGGCAAGAGAGGTGCAGAAAGAGGCAAGAGAGGTGCAGAAACATGCAGGAGAGGTGTAGAAAGAGGCAAGAGTGGTGCAGAAAGAGGCAAGAGATGTACAGAAAAAGGCAAGAGATGTACAGAAAGAGGCAAGAGATGTACAGAAAGAGGCAAGAGAGGTGCAAAAGAGGCAAGAGAGGTACAGATAGAAGAGAGTGAGCTGCAGAATGAGGGAAGAGAGGTGCACAAAGAGGCAAGAGAGGTGCAGAAAGAGGCAAGAGAGGTGCAGAAATAAGAGAGTGAGCTGCAGAAAGAGGCAAGAGAAGTGCAGACAGAGGCAAGAGAGGTGCATAAAGAGGCAACAGAGGTGCAGAAAGAGGCAAGAGAGGTGCAGAAAGAAGAGAGGTGCAGACAGAGGCAAGAGAGGTGCAGAAAGAGGCAAGAGAGGTGCAGAAAGATGCAAGAGAGGTGTAGAAAGAGGCAAGAGTGGTACAGAAAGAGGCAAGAGATGTGCAGAAAGAGGCAAGAGAGGTGCAGATAGAGGCAAGAGAGGTGCAGAAAGAGGCAAGAGAGGTACTGATAGAAGAGAGTGAGCTGCAGAATGAGGGAAGAGAGGTGCAGAAAGAAGAGAGTGAGCTGCAGAAAGAGGCAAGAGAGGTGCAGAAAGAGGCAATAGAGGTGCAGAAAGAAGAGAGTGAGCTGCAGAAATAAGCAAGAAAAGTGCAGACAGAGGCAAGAGAGGTGCATAAACAAGCAACAGAGGTGCAGAAAGAGGCAAGAGAGGTGCAGAAAGAAGTAAGTGCAGAAAGAGGCAAGAGAGGTACAGAAAGAGGCAAGAGAGGTGCAGAAAGATGCAAGAGAGGTGTAGAAAGAGGCAAGAGTAATGCAGAAAGAGGCAAGAGATGTGCAGAAAGAGGCAAGAGAGGTGCAGAAAGAGGCAAGAGAGGTGCAAAAGAGGCAAGAGAGGTACAGATAGAAGAGAGTGAGCTGCAGAATGAGGGAAGAGAGGTGCAGAAAGAGGCAAGAGAGGTGCAGAAAGAAGAGAGTGAGCTGCAGAAAGAGGCAAGAGAGGTGCAGAAAGAGGCAGAAGACATGCAGAAAGAGACAAGAGAGGTGTAGAAAGAGGAAGAAAGGTGCAGAAAGAAGCAAGAGAAGCGCATAAAGAAGCAAGAGAGGTGCAAAAAGAAGCAAGAGAGGTGCAGAAAGAAGAGAGTGAGGTGCAGAAAGAGGCAAGAGAGGTGCAGAAAGAGGCAAGAGAAGTGCAGAAAGAGGAAGAAATGTGCAGAAAGAGGCAATAGCATGAAAAATGCAGAAAAAGGAAGAAAGGCGCAGAAAGAAGCAAGAGAAGCGCAGAAAGAAGCAAGAGAGGTGCAGAAAGAAGCAAGAGAGGTGCAGAAAGAAAAGAGTGAGGTGCAGAAATAGGCAAGAGATGTGCAGAAAGAGGCAAGAGAGGTGCAAAAAGAAGCAAGAGAGGTGCAGAAAGAAGAGAGTGAGGTGCAGAAAGAGGCAAGAGAGGTGCAGAAAGAGGCAAGAGAGGTGCAGAAAGAGGCAAGAGAAGTGCAGAAAGAGGAAGAAAGGTGCAGAAAGAGGCAATAGCAAGAGAAATGCAGAAAAAGGAAGAAAGGCGCAGAAAGAAGCAAGAGAAGCACAGAAAGAAGCAAGAGAGGTGCAGAAAGAAGCAAGAGAGGTGCAGAAAGAAAAGAGTGAGGTGCAGAAATAGGCAAGAGATGTGCAGAAAGAGGCAAGAGAGGTGCAGAAAGAGGCAAGAGAGGTGCAGAAAGAGGCAAGAGGGGTGCAAAAGAGGCACGAGAGGTGCAAAAGAGGCAAGAGAGGTACATATAGAAGAGAGTGACCTGCAGAATGAGGGAAGAGAGGTGCATAAAGAGGCAAGAGAGGTGCAGAAAGAATAGAGTGAGCTGCAGAAAGAGGCAAGAGAGGTGCAGAAAGAGGGAAGAGGTGCAGAAAGAAGAGAGTGAGCTGCAGAAAGAAGCAAGAGAAGTACAGAAAGAGTCAAGAGAGGTGCAGAAAGAGGCAAGAGAGGTGCAGAAAGAGGGAAGAGGTGCAGAAAGAAGAGAGGTGCAGAAACAGGCAAGAGAGGTGCACAAAGAGGCAAGAGAGGTGGAGAAAGATGCAGGAGAGGTGTAGAAAGAGGCAAGAGATGTGCAGAAAGAGGCAAGAGATGTGCAAAAGAGGCAAGAGAAGTGCAAAAGAGGCAAGAGAGGTACAAAAGAGGCAAGAGAGGTACAGATAGAAGAGAGTGAGCTGCAGAATGAGGGAAGAGAGGTGCAGAAAGAGGCAAGAGATGTGCAGAAAGAAGAGAGTGAGCTGCAGAAAGAGGCAAGAGAGGTGCAGAAAGAGGCAAGAGAGGTGCAGAAAGAAGAGAGTGAGCTGCAGAAAGAAGCAAGAGAAGTGCAGACAGAGGCAAGAGAGGTGCAGAAAGAGGCAAGAGAGGTGCAGAAAGAAGAGAGGTACAGAAAGAGGCAAGAGAGGTGCAGAAAGATGCAAGAGAGATATAGAAAGAGGCAAGAGTGGTGCAGAAAGATGCAAGAGATGTGCAGAAAGAGGCAAGAGAGGTGCAAAAGAGGCAAGAGAGGTGCAAAAGAGGCAAGAGAGGTGCAGAAAGAGGCAAGAGAAGTACAAAAGAGGAAAGAGAGGTACAGATAGAAGAGAGTGAGCTGCAGAATGAGGAAAGAGGTGCAGAAAGAGGCAAGAAAGGTGCAGAAAGAAGAGAGTGAGCTGCAGTAAGAGGCAAGATAGGTGCGGAAAGAGGCAAGAGAGGTGCAGAAAGAAGAGATTGAGCTGCAGTAAGAGGCAAGATAGGTGCAGAAAGAGGCAAGAGAGGTGCAGAAAGATGAGAGTGAGCTGCAGAAAGAAGCAAGAGAAGAGCAGACCGAGGCAAGAGAGGTGCATAAAGAGGCAACAGAGGTGCAGAAAGAGGGAACAGAGGTGCAGAAAGAAGAGAGGTGCAGAAAGAGGCAAGAGAGGTGCAGAAAGAGGCAAGAGAGGTGCAGAAACATGCAGGAGAGGTATAGAAAGAGGCAAGAGTGGTGCAGAAAGAGGCAAGAGATGTACAGAAAAAGGCAAGAGATGTACAGAAAGAGGCAAGAGATGTACAGAAAGAGGCAAGAGATGTACAGAAAGAGGCAAGAGAGGTGCAAAAGAGGCAAGAGAGGTACAGATAGAAGAGAGTGAGCTGCAGAATGAGGGAAGAGAGGTGCACAAAGAGGCAAGAGAGGTGCAGAAAGAGGCAAGAGAGGTGCAGAAATAAGAGAGTGAGCTGCAGAAAGAGGCAAGAGAAGTGCAGACAGAGGCAAGAGAGGTGCATAAAGAGGCAACAGAGGTGCAGAAAGAGGCAAGAGAGGTGCAGAAAGAAGAGAGGTGCAGACAGAGGCAAGAGAGGTGCAGAAAGAGGCAAGAGAGGTGCAGAAAGATGCAAGAGAGGTGTAGAAAGAGGCAAGAGTGGTCCAGAAAGAGGCAAGAGATGTGCAGAAAGAGGCAAGAGAGGTGCAGATAGAGGCAAGAGAGGTGCAGAAAGAGGCAAGAGAGGTACAGATAGAAGAGAGTGAGCTGCAGAATGAGGGAAGAGAGGTGCAGAAAGAAGAGAGTGAGCTGCAGAAAGAGGCAAGAGAGGTGCAGAAAGAGGCAATAGAGGTGCAGAAAGAAGAGAGTGAGCTGCAGAAATAAGCAAGAAAAGTGCAGACAGAGGCAAGAGAGGTGCATAAACAGGCAACAGAGGTGCAGAAAGAGGCAAGAGAGGTGCAGAAAGAAGTAAGTGCAGAAAGAGGCAAGAGAGGTACAGAAAGAGGCAAGAGAGGTGCAGAAAGATGCAAGAGAGGTGTAGAAAGAGGCAAGAGTAATGCAGAAAGAGGCAAGAGATGTGCAGAAAGAGGCAAGAGAGGTGCAGAAAGAGGCAAGAGAGGTGCACAAGAGGCAAAAGAGGTACAGATAGAAGAGAGTGAGCTGCAGAATGAGGGAAGAGAGGTGCAGAAAGAAGCAAGAGAGGTGCAGAAAGAAGAGAGTGAGCTGCAGAAAGAGGCAAGAGAGGTGCAGAAAGAGGCAGAAGACATGCAGAAAGAGACAAGAGAGGTGTAGAAAGAGGAAGAAAGGTGCAGAAAGAAGCAAGAGAAGCGCATAAAGAAGCAAGAGAGGTGCAAAAAGAAGCAAGAGAGGTGCAGAAAGAAGAGAGTGAGGTGCAGAAAGAGGCAAGAGAGGTGCAGAAAGAGGCAAGAGAAGTGCAGAAAGAGGAAGAAAGGTGCAGAAAGAGGCAATAGCAAGAGAAATGCAGAAAAAGGAAGAAAGGCGCAGAAAGAAGCAAGAGAAGCGCAGAAAGAAGCAAGAGAGGTGCAGAAAGAAGCAAGAGAGGTGCAGAAAGAAAAGAGTGAGGTGCAGAAAGAGGCAAGAGAGGTGCAGAAAGAGGCAAGAGAAGTGCAGAAAGAGGCAAGAGAGGTGCAGAAAGAGGCAAGAGAAGTGCAGAAAGAGGCAAGAGAGGTGGAGAAAGAGGCAAGAGAAGTGCAGAAAGAGGAAGAAATGTGCAGAAAGAGGCAAGAGAAATGCAGATAAAGGAAGAACGGCGCATAAAGAAGCAAGAGAAGCGCAGAAAGAAGCAAGAGAGGTGCAGAAAGAAGCAAGAGAGGTGCAGAAAGAAAAGAGTGAGGTGCAGAAATAGGCAAGAGAGGTGCAGAAAGAGGCAAGAGGGGTGCAAAAGAGGCACGAGAGGTGCAAAAGAGGCAAGAGAGGTACATATAGAAGAGAGTGACCTGCAGAATGAGGGAAGAGAGGTGCATAAAGAGGCAAGAGAGGTGCAGAAAGAATAGAGTGAGCTACAGAAAGAGGCAAGAGAGGTGCAGAAAGAGGCAAGAGGTGCAGAAAGAGGGAAGAGAGGTGCAGAAAGAAAAGAGGTGCAGAAACAGGCAAGAGAGGTGCACAAAGAGGCAAGAGAGGTGGAGAAAGATACAGGAGAGGTGTAGAAAGAGGCAAGAGATGTGCAGAAAGAGGCAAGAGATGTGCAAAAGAGGCAAGAGAAGTGCAAAAGAGGCAAGAGAGTTACAAAAGAGGCAAGAGAGGTACAGATAGAAGAGAGTGAGCTGCAGAATGAGGGAAGAGAGGTGCAGAAAGAGGCAAGAGATGTGCAGAAAGAAGAGAGTGAGCTGCAGAAAGAAGCAAGAGAGGTGCAGAAAGAAGCAAGAGAGGTGCAGAAAGAAGAGAGTGAGCTGCAGAAAGAAGCAAGAGAAGTGCAGACAGAGGCAAGAGAGGTGCATAAAGAGGCAAGAGAGGTGCAGAAAGAGGCAAGAGAGGTGCAGAAAGAAGAGAGGTACAGAAAGAGGCAAGAGAGGTGCAGAAAGATGCAAGAGAGGTATAGAAAGAGACAAGTGTGGTACAGAAAGAGGCAAGAGATGTGCAGAAAGAGGCAAGAGAGGTGCAGAAAGAGGCAAGAGAGGTGCAAAAGAGGCAAGAGAGGTGCAAAAGAGGCAAGAGAGGTACAAAAGAGGCAAGAGAGGTACAGATAGAAGAGAGTGAGCTGCAGAATGAGGAAAGGTGCAGAAAGAGGCAAGAAAGGTGCAGAAAGAAGAGAGTGAGCTGCAGTAAGAGGCAAGATAGGTGCAGAAAGAGGCAAGTGAGGTGCAGAAAGAAGAGATTGAGCTGCAGTAAGAGGCAAGATAGGTGCAGAAAGAGGCAAGAGAGGTGTAGAAAGATGAGAGTGAGCTGCAGAAAGAAGCAAGAGAAGAGCAGACCGAGGCAAGAGAGGTGCATAAAGAGGCAACAGAGGTGCAGAAAGAGGGAAGAGAGGTGCATAAAGAAGAGAGGTGCAGAAAGAGGCAAGAGAGGTGCAGAAAGAGGCAAGAGAGGTGCAGAAACATGCAGGAGAGGTGTAGAAAGAGGCAAGAGTGGTGCAGAAAGAGGCAAGAGATGTACAGAAAAAGGCAAGAGATGTACAGAAAGAGGCAAGAGATGTACAGAAAGAGGCAAGAGAGGTGCAAAAGAGGCAAGAGAGGTACAGATAGAAGAGAGTGAGCTGCAGAATGAGGGAAGAGAGGTGCACAAAGAGGCAAGAGAGGTGCAGAAAGAGGCAAGAGAGGTGCAGAAATAAGAGTGAGCTGCAGAAAGAGGCAAGAGAAGTGCAGACAGAGGCAAGAGAGGTGCATAAAGAGGCAACAGAGGTGCAGAAAGAGGCAAGAGAGGTGCAAAAAGAAGAGAGGTGCAGACAGAGGCAAGAGAGGTGCAGAAAGAGGCAAGAGAGGTGCAGAAAGAGGCAAGAGAGGTGCAGAAAGATGCAAGAGAGGTGTAGAAAGAGGCAAGAGTGGTACAGAAAGAGGCAAGAGATGTGCAGAAAGAGGCAAGAGAGGTGCAGATAGAGGCAAGAGAGGTGCAGAAAGAGGCAAGAGAGGTACAGATAGAAGAGAGTGAGCTGCAGAATGAGGGAAGAGAGGTGCAGAAAGAAGAGAGTGAGCTGCAGAAAGAGGCAAGAGAGGTGCAGAAAGAGGCAATAGAGGTGCAGAAAGAAGAGAGTGAGCTGCAGAAATAAGCAAGAAAAGTGCAGACAGAGGCAAGAGAGGTGCATAAACAGGCAACAGAGGTGCAGAAAGAGGCAAGAGAGGTGCAGAAAGAAGTAAGTGCAGAAAGAGGCAAGAGAGGTACAGAAAGAGGCAAGAGAGGTGCAGAAAGATGCAAGAGAGGTGTAGAAAGAGGCAAGAGTAATGCAGAAAGAGGCAAGAGATGTGCAGAAAGAGGCAAGAGAGGTGCAGAAAGAGGCAAGAGAGGTGCAAAAGAGGCAAAAGAGGTACAGATAGAAGAGAGTGAGCTGCAGAATGAGGGAAGAGAGGTGCAGAAAGAGGCAAGAGATGTGCAGAAAGATGCAAGAGAGGTGTTGAAAGAGGCAAGAGTAATGCAGAAAGAGGCAAGAGATGTGCAGAAAGAAGTAAGTGCAGAAAGAGGCAAGAGAGGTACAGAAAGAGGCAAGAGAGGTGCAGAAAGATGCAAGAGAGGTGTTGAAAGAGGCAAGAGTAATGCAGAAAGAGGCAAGAGATGTGCAGAAAGAGGCAAGAGAGGTGCAGAAAGAGGCAAGAGAGGTGCACAAGAGGCAAAAGAGGTACAGATAGAAGAGAGTGAGCTGCAGAATGAGGCAAGAGAGGTGCAGAAAGAGGCAAGAGAGGTGCAGAAAGAAGAGAGTGAGCTGCAGAAAGAGGCAAGAGTGGTGCAGAAAGAGGCAGAAGACATGCAGAAAGAGACAAGAGGTATAGAAAGAGGAAGAAAGGTGCAGAAAGAAGCAAGAGAAGCGCATAAAGAAGCAAGAGAGGTGCAGAAAGAAAAGAGTGAGGTGCAGAAATAGGCAAGAGAGGTGCAGAAAGAGGCAAGAGAAGGGCAGAAAGAGGCAAGAGAGGTGCAGAAAGAGGCAAGAGAGGTGGAGAAAGAGGCAAGAGAGGTGCAGAAAGAAGCAAGAGTTGAGTAGAAAGGCAAGAGAGGTGCAGATAGAGGCAAGTGAGGTGCAGAAAGAGGCAAGAGAAGAGCAGAAAGAGGCAAGAGAAGAGCAGAAAGAGGCAAGAGAGGTACAGAAAGAGGCAAGAGAGGTGCAGAAAGAAGAAGAAAGGTGCAGAAAGAGGCAAGAGAGGTGCAGAAAGAGGCAAGAGCGGTGCAGAAAGAAGAGAGTGATCTGCTGAAAGAGGCAAGCGAGGTGCAGAAAGAGGCAAGAAAAGTGTAGAAAGAGTCAAGAGAGGTGTAGAAAGAGGCAAGAGAGGTGCAGAAAGAGGCAAGAGAGGTGCAGAAAGAGGCAAGAGAGGTGCAGAAAGAGGCAAGAGAGGTGCAGAAAGAAGAGAGTGAGCTGCAGAAAGAGGGACGAGAGGTGCAGAAAGAGGCAAGAGAGGTGCAGAAAGAAGAGAGTGAGGTGCAGAAAGAGGCAAGAGAAATGCAGATAGAGGCAAGGGAGTGCAGAAAGAGGCAAGAGAGGTGCAGAGAGAGGCAAGAGAGGTACAGAAAGAGGCGAGAGAGGTACAGAAAGAGGCAACAGAGGTGCAGAAAGAAGCAAGAGATGTGCAGAAAGAGACAAGAGAGGTACAGAAAGAGACTAGAGAGGTGCAGAAAGAGGCAAGAGAAGTGCAGAAAGAGGCAAGAGAGGTGCAGAAAGAGGCAAGAGAGGTGGAGAAAGAGGCAAGAGAGGTGCAGAAAGAGGCAAGAGAAGTGCAGAAAGAGGAAGAAATGTGCAGAAAGAGGCAAGAGAAATGCAGATAAAGGAAGAAAGGCGCAGAAAGAAGCAAGAGAAGCGCAGAAAGAAGCAAGAGAGGTGCAGAAAGAAGCAAGAGAGGTGCAGAAAGAAAAGAGTGAGGTGCAGAAATAGGCAAGAGAGGTGCAGAAAGAGGCAAGAGAAGGGCAGAAAGAGGCAAGAGAAGGGCAGAAAGAGGCAAGAGAGGTGCAGAAAGAGGCAAGAGAGGTGGAGAAAGAGGCAAGAGAGGTGCAGAAAGAAGCAAGATTTGAGTAGAAAGGCAAGAGAGGTGCAGATAGAGGCAAGTGAGGTGCAGAAAGAGGCAAGAGAAGAGCAGAAAGAGGCAAGAGAAGAGCAAAGAGAGGTTCAGAAAGAGGCAAGATAGGTGCAGAAAGAAGAAGAAAGGTGCAGAAAGAGGCAAGAGAGGTGCAGAAAGAGGCAAGAGCGGTGCAGAAAGAAGAGAGTGATCTGCTGAAAGAGGCAAGCGAGGTGCAGAAAGAGGCAAGGAAAGAGGCAAGAGAGGTGCAGAAAGAGGCAAGAGAGGTGTAGAAAGAGGCAAGAGAGGTGCAGAAAGAGGCAAGAGAGGTGCAGAAAGAAGAGAGTGAGCTGCAGAAAGAGGGACGAGAGGTGCAGAAAGAGGCAAGAGAGGTGCAGAAAGAAGAGAGTGAGGTGCAGAAAGAGGCAAGAGAAATGCAGAGAGAGGCAAGGGAGGTGCAGAAAGAGGCAAGAGAGGTGCAGAGAGAGGCAAGAGAGGTACAGAAAGAGGCGAGAGAGGTACAGAAAGAGGCAACAGAGGTGCAGAAAGAAGCAAGAGATGTGCAGAAAGAGACAAGAGAGGTACAGAAAGAAGAGAGTGAGCTGCAGAAAGAGGGACGAGAGGTGCAGAAAGAGGCAAGAGAGGTGCAGAAAGAAGAGAGTGAGGTGCAGAAAGAGGCAAGAGAAATGCAGAGAGAGGCAAGGGAGGTGCAGAAAGAGGCAAGAGAGGTGCATAAAGAGGCAAGAGAGGTGCAGAAAGAAGAGAGTGAGCTGCAGAAAGAGGCAAGAGAGTTTCAGAAAAAGGCAAGAGACGTACAGAAAGAGGCAAGAGAGGTGCAGAAAGAGGTAAGAGGTGTAGAAAGAGGCAAGGGAGAAGCAGAAAGAGGAAGAAAGGCAAAGAAAGAGGCAAGTGAGGTGCAGAAAGAAGCAAGAGAAGAGCAGAAGGAGGCAAGAGAGGTGCAGAAAGAGGCAAGAGAGGTACAAAAAGAGGAAGAAAGGTACAGAAAGAGGCAGGAGAGGTGCAGAAACAGGTAGAAAGGTGCAGAAAGAAGCAAGAGAAGTGCAGAAAGAGGCAACAGAGGTGCAGAAAGAGGCAAGAGAGGTGCAGAAAGAGGCAAGAGAGGTGCAGAAAGATGAGTGAGCTGCAGAAAGAGGGAAGAGAGGTGCAGAAAGAGGCAAGCGAGGTGCAGAAAGAGGCAAGAGAGGTGCAGAAAGAAGAGAGTGAGCTGCAGAAAGAAGCAAGAGAAGTGCAGAAAGAGGCAAGAGAGGTGCAGAAAGAGGCAAGAGAAGTGCAGAAAGAGGCAAGAGAGGTGCAGAAAGAGGCAAGAGAGGTACAGAAAGAGGCAAGATAGGTGCAGAAAGAGTCAAGAGAAGTGCAGAAAGAGGCAAGAGAGGTACAGAAAGAAGAGAGTGAGCTGCAGAATGAAGCAAGAGAAGTGCAGACCGAGGCAAGAGAGGTGCATAAAGAGGCAACAGAGGTGCAGAAAGAGGGAAGAGAGGTGCAGAAAGAAGAGAGGTGCAGAAAGAGGCAAGAGAGGTGCAGAAAGAGGCAAGAGAGGTGTAGAAAGAGGCAAGAGTGGTGCAGAAAGAGGCAAGAGATGTACAGAAAAAGGCAAGAGATGTACAGAAAGAGGCAAGAGAGGTACAGAAAGAGGTAAGAGAGGTGCAAAAGAGGCAAGAGAGATACAGATCGAAGAGAGTGAGCTGCAGAATGAGGGAAGAGAGGTGCACAAAGAGGCAAGAGAGGTGCAGACAGAGGCAAGAGAGGTGCATAAAGAGTCAACAGAGGTGCAGAAAGAGGCAAGAGAGGTGCAGAAAGAAGAGAGGTGCAGACAGAGGCAAGAGAGGTGCAGAAAGACGCAAGAGAGGTGCAGAAAGATGCAAGAGCGGTGTAGAAAGAGGCAAGAGTGGTACAGAAAGAGGCAAGAGATGTGCAGAAAGAGGCAAGAGAGGTGCAGAAAGAGGCAAGAGAGGTGCAGAAAGAGGCAAGAGAGGTGCAGAAAGAGGCAAGAGAAGTTCAGAAAGAGGAAGAAATGTGCAGAAAGAGGCAATAGCAAGAGAAATGCAGAAAAAGGAAGAAAGGCGCAGAAAGAAGCAAGAGAAGCGCAGAAAGAAGCAAGAGAGGTGCAGAAAGAAGCAAGAGAGGTGCAGAAAGAAAAGAGTGAGGTGCATAAATAGGCAAGAGAGGTGCAGAAAGAGGCAAGAGAAGTGCAGAAAGAGGCAAGAGAGGTGCAGAAAGAGGCAATAGAGGTGGAGAAAGAGGCAAGAGAGGTGCAGAAAGAGGCAAGAGAAGTGCAGAAAGAGGAAGAAATGTGCAGAAAGAGGCAATAGCAAGAGAAATGCAGAAAAAGGAAGAAAGGCGCAGAAAGAAGCAAGAGAAGCGCAGAAAGAAGCAAGAGAGGCACAGAAAGAAGCAAGAGAGGTGCAGAAAGAAAAGAGTGAGGTGCAGAAATAGGCAAGAGAGGTGCAGAAAGAGGCAAGAGAAGTGCAGAAAGAGGCAAGAGAGGTGCAGAAAGAGGCAAGAGAGGTGGAGAAAGAGGCAAGAGAAGTGCAGAAAGAGGAAGAAATGTGCAGAAAGAGGCAATAGCAAGAGAAATGCAGAAAAAGGAAGAAAGGCGCAGAAAGAAGCAAGAGAAGCGCAGAAAGAAGCAAGAGAGGTGCAGAAAGAAGCAAGAGAGGTGCAGAAAGAAAAGAGTGAGGTGCAGAAATAGGCAAGAGAAGTGCAGAAAGAGGCAAGAGAAGTGCAAAAAGAGGCAAGAGAGGTGCAGAAAGAGGCAAGAGAGGTGGAGAAAGAGGCAAGAGAGGTGCAGAAAGAAGCAAGAGTTGAGTAGAAAGGCAAGAGAGGTGCAGATAGAGGCAAGTGAGGTGCAGAAAGAGGCAAGAGAAGAGCAGAAAGAGGCAAGAGAGGTTCAGAAAGAGGCAAGATAGGTGCAGAAAGAAGAAGAAAGGTGCAGAAAGAGGCAAGAGAGGTGCAGAAAGAGGCAAGAGCGGTGCAGAAAGAAGAGAGTGATCTGCTGAAAGAGGCAAGCGAGGTGCAGAAAGAGGCAAGAAAAGTGTAGAAAGAGGCAAGAGAGGTGTAGAAAGAGGCAAGAGAAGTGCAGAAAGAGGCAAGAGAGGTGCAGAAAGAGGCAAGAGAGGTGCAGAAAGAAGAGAGTGAGCTGCAGAAAGAGGGACGAGAGGTGCAGAAAGAGGCAAGAGAGGTGCAGAAAGAAGAGAGTGAGGTGCAGAAAGAGGCAAGAGAAATGCAGAGAGAGGCAAGGGAGGTGCAGAAAGAGGCAAGAGAGGTGCAGAAAGAGGCAAGAGAGGTACAGAAAGATGCGAGAGAGGTACAGAAAGAGGCAAGAGAGGTGCAGAAAGAAGAGAGTGAGCTGCAGAAAGAGGGACGAGAGGTGCAGAAAGAGGCAAGAGAGGTGCAGAAAGAAGAGAGTGAGGTGCAGAAAGAGGCAAGAGAAATGCAGAGAGAGGCAAGGGAGGTGCAGAAAGAGGCAAGAGAGGTGCAGAAAGAGGCAAGAGAGGTACAGAAAGATGCGAGAGAGGTACAGAAAGAGGCAACAGAGGTGCAGAAAGAAGCAAGAGATGTGCAGAAAGAGACAAGAGAGGTACAGAAAGAGACAAGAGAGGTGCAGAAAGAGGCAAGAGAGGTGCATAAAGAGGCAAGAGAGGTGCAGAAAGAAGAGAGTGAGCTGCAGAAAGAGGCAAGAGAGTTTCAGAAAAAGGCAAGAGACGTACAGAAAGAGGCAAGAGAGGTGCAGAAAGAGGTAAGAGGTGTACTAAGAGGCAAGAGAGGAGCAGAAAGAGGAAGAAAGGTGCAGAAAGAGGCAAGTGAGGTGCAGAAAGAAGCAAGAGAAGAGCAGAAGGAGGCAAGAGAGGTACAGAAAGAGGCAAGAGAGGTACAAAAAGAGGAAGAAAGGTACAGAAAGAGGCAGGAGAGGTGCAGAAACAGGTAGAAAGGTGCAGAAAGAAGCAAGAGAAGTGCAGAAAGAGGCAACAGAGGTGCAGAAAGAGGCAAGAGAGGTGCAGAAAGAGGCACGAGAAGTGCAGGAAGATGAGAGTGAGCTGCAGAAAGAGGGAAGAGAGGTGCAGAAAGAGGCAAGCTAGGTGCAGAAAGAGGCAAGAGAGGTGCAGAAAGAAGAGAGTGAGCTGCAGAAAGAAGCAAGAGAAGTGCAGAAAGAGGCAAGAGAGGTGCAGAAAGAGGCAAGAGAAGTGCAGAAAGAGGCAAGAGAGGTACAGAAAGAGGCAAGAGAGGTGCAGAAAGAGTCAAGAGAAGTGCAGAAAGAGGCAAGAGAAGTGCAGATAGAGGTAAGAGGTATAGAAAGAGGCAAGAGAGGTGCAGAAAGAGGAAGAAAGGCACAGAAAGAGGCAAGTGTGGTGCAGAAAGAGGCATGAGAAGAGCAGAAAGAGGCAAGAGAGGTGCAGAGAGAAGAGAGTGATCTGCAGAAAGAGGGATGAGAGGTGCAGAAAGAGGCAAGAGAGGTGCAGATAGAAGAGAGTGAGCTGCAGAAATAGGCAAGAGAGATGCAGAAAGAGGCAAGAGAGGTGCAGAAAGAGGCAACAGAGGTGCAGAAAGAGGCAACAGAGGTACAGACAGAGGCAACAGAGGTGCAGAAAGAGGCAACAGAGGTGCAGAAAGAGGCAAGAGATGTGCAGAAAGAGACAAGAGAGGTGCAGAAAGAGACAAGAGAGGCAGAAAGAGGCAAGAGAGGTGCAGAAAGAGGCAAGAGTGGTGCAGAAAGGAGAGTGAGCTGCAGAAAGAGGCAAGAGAGGTTCAGAAAGAGGCAAGAGATGTACGAAAAGAGGCAAGAGGGGTGCAGAAAGAGGTAAGAGGTGTAGAAAGAGGCAAGAGAGGTGCAGAAAGAGGAAGAAAGATGCAGAAAGAGGCAAGTGAGGTGCAGAAAGAAGCAAGAGAAGAGCAGAAGGAGGCAAGAAAGAGGCAAGAGAGGTACAAAAAGAGGAAGAAAGGTGCAGAAAGAGGCAGGAGAGGTGCAGAAACAGGTAGAAAGGTGCAAAAAGAAGCAAGAGAAGTGCAGAAAGAGGCAAGAGAGGTACAGAAAGAGGCAAGAGAGGTGCAGAAAGAGGCAAGAGAGGTGCAGGAAGATGAGAGTGAGCTGCAGAAAGAGGGAAGAGAGGTGCAGAAAGAGGCAAGCGAGGTGCAGAAAGAGGCAAGAAAGGTACAGAAAGAAGAGAGTGAGCTGCAGAAAGAAGAGAAGTGCAGAAAGAGTCAAGAGAGGTGCAGAAAGAGGCAAGAGAAGTGCAGAAAGAGGCAAGAGAGGTGCAGAAAGAGGCAAGAGAGATGCAGAAAGAGGCAAGAGAGGTGCAGAAAGATGAGTGAGCTGCAGAAAGAGGGAAGAGAGGTGCAGAAAGAGGCAAGCGAGATGCAGAAAGAGGCTAGAGAGGTGCAGAAAGAAGAGAGTGAGCTGCAGAAAGAAGCAAGAGAAGTGCAGAAAGAGTCAAGAGAAGTTCAGAAAGAGGCAAGAGAAGTGCAGAAAGAGGTAAGAGGTGTAGAAAGAGGAAAGAGTTGCAGAAAGAGGAAGAAAGGCGCAGAAAGAGGCAAGTGTAGAGCAGACAGAGGCAAGAGACGTGCAGAAGGAGGCAAGAGAGGTGCAGAAAGAAGAAGAAAGGTGCAGAAAGAGGCCAGAGAGGTACAGAAAGAGGCAAAAGTGGTACAGAAAGAAGAGAGTGAGCTGCAGAAAGAGGCAAGAGAGGTGCAGAAAGAGGCAAGAGAGGTTCAGAAAGAGGCAATTGAGCTGCAGAAAGAGGCAAGAGAGGTTCGGAAAGAGGCAAGAGACGTGCAGAAAGAGGTAAGAGAGGTGCAGAAAGAGGTAAGAGGTTAGAACGAGGCAAGAGAGGTGCAGAAAGAGGAAGAAAGGTGCACAAAGAGGCAAGTGAGGTGCAGAAAGAGGCAAGAGAAGAGCAGAAGGAGGCAAGAGAAGTGCAGAAAGAGGCAAAAGAGGTACAGAAAGAGGAATAAAGGTGCAAAAAGAGGCAAGAGGTGCAGAAAGAGGCAAGAGAGGTGCAGAAAGAAGAAGAAAGGTGCAGAAAGAGGCAAGAGAGGTTCAGAAAGAGGTAGGAGAGGTGCAGAAAGAAGAGAGTGAGATGCAGAAAGAGGTAAGAGAGGTGCATAAAGAGGCAAGAGAGTTGCTGATAGAAAGGAGTGACCTGCAGAAAGAGGGAAGAGAGGTGCAGAAAGAGGCACGAGAGGTGCAGAAAGAAGAGAGTGAGCTGCAGAAAGAGGCAAGAGAGGTTCAGAAAGAGGCAAGAGACGTGCAGAAAGAGGCAAGAGAGGTGAAGAAAGAGGTAAGAGGTATAGAAAGAGGCAAGAGAGGAGCAGAAAGAGAAAGAAAGGCACAGAAAGAGGCAAGTGAGGTGCAGAAAGAGGCAAGAGAAGAGCAGAAGGATACAAGAGAGGTACAGAAAGAGGAAGAAAGGTGCAGAAAGACAAGAGAGGTACAGAAACAGGAAGAAAGGTGCAGAAAGAAGTAAGAGAAGTGCAGAAAGAGGCAAGAGAGGTGCAGAAAGAGGCAAGAGAGATGCAGAAAGAGGCAAGAGAGGTGCAGAAAGATGAGAGTGAGCTACAGAAAGAGGGAAGAGAGGTGCAGAAAGAGGCAAGCGAGATGCAGAAAGAGGCTAGAGAGGTGCAGAAAGAAGAGAGTGAGCTGCAGAAAGAAGCAAGAGAAGTGCAGAAAGAGGCAAGAGAGGTGCAGAAAGTGGCAAGAGAAGTGCTGAAAGAGGCAAGAGAGGTGCAGAAAGAGGCAAGATAGGTACAGAAAGAGGCAAGAGAAGTGCAGAAAGAGGCAAGAGGTGCAGAAAGAAGCAAGAGAGGTATATATATATGTATATATTCAATCTCCTCTCACTCTTACAAGGACGGAATCAGCACTCGGGTTGTAGTTTGGAAGTATTTAATCTACAAAGGACGCGATCCACACATTTCGGCTAGTCGGAACCTTGATCACGATACAAGACGTCATTGTAGCTTCCTTATTTAAATGTAGAAATGGCGCCAGTTGCCAACATTAACAAAGTACTACATATTCCATTAAACCAAAAAGCTGTCAGCCATATTGGCCTGGTCACGATGCGAAAAGTCAGGAATTCATACAATAAAGAAAAGAAAACAAGTGGTAATATGTACACAATGTAATTTCAGCATATCTTGCCCTGTGACCGCCGTACCTGTATGTTCGTCAACGTGACTTGTTCATAATAAACATACTTACGATTGCAAACATCAACATAAACAATGGACTACACATTACTTTAAAGTGAAAGGCTTTCGGCCATATTGATCTGGGCACATTGCATATTATAGAGGTTCTTACACAAAAGAAAAGAAATAAAAAGGGGTGTTATTATACACACACTATCCCTAAATAAAGTTCTAGTGATTATAGTTCCATTCCATTCACAGCTCATTTGAGATGTCATGAGTGATGTCTTGAGTGATGTCACTGACCATGTCATGAATGATGTAAAGTATGAGGTCATAAGCAGTGCATTGCGGGGGCGTAAGTTATAGTTAGATCAGGTAACTATAACTGCTGAATTTCAGTGGTTTTGTATGAGTAAAATCTGAGTTTAGCTATAACGTCCCTGTAATCTTTGTTTTTTTCAGCGAATTTCTAGGTTTTTTTTAATGTTAAGTAAGATGCCTATCACAACGGTTGGTGGGGGGTTGGAAGCAGGGCCTGGCCTGGCATTGTGCTGCCCACCACCCAAGCTTGCTGCTCATGCCTCCCCTCCTCCTTGCCATCCATTGCCCAAGTCCATGCCCCTGCTCCCTCATTACAGCCCTGTGTGGCCGTTGTTCTGCCACTGGCCTTCTCACCTTCTCTGAACAGTTAGCTTGCTGCCCCATCCACTTTCTACTATCCTCTGTTGTCTGAATCCATGCACTAGCCTCCTCCCTCCTATCATGCATGGTCTGATGTGCTGCCACTGCCCTCCATTTAGCATGATGTCCCAGTCCACTCCTCCTGCCCATCATTGCTCTCCTGCTTAGCCTCTGTGCTTAGCTTGCTGCCCCTACTCTCCTTCCCCCTGCCCTCCGATGTCTGTGTGCATGCCCCTGATCCATCCTTTTTGCCCACCATGTTCCATGGACCTGCCCCTCCTATCTACTCTGAGTTTTCTGTTGAGCTGCCACTCCCCTCCCACCTGCCTAGCATTGTCAGATGACTGTAACCTCTCCCTGCCACCTCCACCCTGCCTTTCCACGTTCCATGCTCCTATCCCCTTCCTCCTGTCCTGCATGGTCCATTTTACTGCCACATACTTCTGCCCTTCCTGGTCTGTTGAGCTGCAACTGCTCCTCCTGCCTGCCCGCGTGGTATGTTGTGAGGCTCCTTCCCCTGAACTCTCTTGTCTGTGTCCAGCTCCTACCCCTCCCTTCTAACCTCCATGATCCTTTGTGCATGCCCCCGCACCCTCCTTCTTGCCTATCATGGCCAAATTGTGCTGCCACTAACCCTCTTGCTTGCCATGCATGGTCTTCTGTGCTGCCACGGCCCCTCCCACCTTCACTGTGTAGTCAGCTAGCTGCCCCTGACCCCCTCCCACCTTCCCTCCATGGTCTGTGTGTATGCCATTGTAGTCTCACTGTTGCTCTCCCTGGTGTGTTGTGCTTCTAGTGCCCATCCTGCCCCCTTGCCCCCTGCCCTCCCTTTTCATATGCAGACCCCTATTCCCTCTCTCCTGGCTTGTCTGTTCCATTGTCATGCCCCTGATCCCTCCCGCCTGCCCTTTATGGTCCGTTATGCTGCAGCTTTCTTTCCTGTCTGTCCAGTATGGTCAGCTTGCTGCCATTGCCTCTTTCCCCCCTGTTCTCTGTTGTCCATGTGCATGGTCCTGTCCCCTCCCTATTGCTTTCCATGGTTTGTTGTGCTGCAATGCCGTCCCGCATGCCCTGTGTGATGTATTGTGCTGCTGCAAACCCTGATGCCTTCCCTGTAAGGTCAGTTAGGTGCAGCTGACCATGTCCCTCCTGTCCTCTGTTATCCGAGTCCATGTCCCTACCCCAATTCCTTCTGCCTTCCATGTTCCAATGTGCCATACTAGCTAACATTTTGAACTTGGTAAGAGGAAGATTTTGAAGAAAAAAAACTGGGGAATTGATTTTTCCCATTGACTTGCATAGAAAAAGAGGAGATTGTAGACAAGAGACAGATAAAATAAAGCCCATTTGGGCTTAAAAACATTGGGCATTTCCTGCCTGAATCGTCTCTGTTGGCATGTATGGTTGTACTACCACTGCCTCTTCCTTCTGCCATCAATGGTCTATTATATTGCCACAGCCTCTCTTGCCTGTCCTGCATTGTTGGTTTGTTGCCCATGCCCCCCTTTCCACTGCCCTCCAGGTTGTGCTGCCACTGCCCTTCCTGCCTGCCAAGTGTGGTCAAATTGTTGCCTCTGCACCCTCCTACCTGCCTTCAATTTTCCAATTCCGTGCCCCTGACCTCTGCCTCCCAACAGTATCCTAATGAACAACTAGATTGCTAACATTCTATATTTATTACAAAAGTGTGGCACGCCTGACGTCATCTTGATGTAATCAAAACTGTAATACCTAAAGCATTTCCTTTAGAAATTATAGAAATGAGAGGGTCTTATTTGCATAGAAATTATGGTTAGTGCTCTAAAAAACTAAAATGAGAACATATTTTCTGAGTTCTCAAATAGCGACAAAGCACTTTTAAATTATTTATTGTTATGTTTTATTATCCAATTGACCACTTGATTAAATGTTACGCTTAGGGGAGAGAATGTGGTGTTACTTCCAGACCTGCAGACTTTGCAACTGGGGAACCATGTTGGTGTTTCTGCTTCAGCTCGACATTCTGTGATTCTGGTCAAATCACTTAATCTCCCCATGCCTACAACCAAAATGAGTTTGTCCTTGTATGATGTAACCAATGCTCATGTAAAGCACTCCAATATCTGACCAGCCTTCACTATATAAAACTGCATAAAAACAAAGGATAAAAAGTGTTTTCCACACTTCTGTCATTGGGCTATACGTGGGCTACATCTGGGTGATATTTGTGCTACATTTGGGCTCCTTTTTCTCTAGTGGCCATCTTGGGAGACTTCAATTAAATTCATTAAACTTTATTCGATCTGATTTAGAACCATAGATCATAAAAGTGTACAAAAAAACAATAAATCCTCTTTCTTAATACAATACAGTGAGAATTAATTAAAACCAGTAGGTAAAAACGGGTGTTACAAAGCCCGGTTCAGAGCAACTTCAGGTTAACAGAATAGTAAAGTTCAATGTTTCGCAAGATCAATCTCATGTACTTTGTGCAAAATACGCAATAAGGGGTCCAAGTAAGATGCAATGCTCCAATACCTGACCAGTCTGCACTATATAAGACTGCAAAAAAACAAAAAATAAAAAGTGTTTTGCACAATTCTGTCATTGGGCTATATGTGGGCTACATCTGGGTGATATTTGTGCTACATTTGGGCTCTTTTTTCTCTGGTGGCCCATCTTGGGAGACTTATTTGTTATGAAGTTTCCTAATTTCCTCATTTACTGCAGTCTCCTCAGTAGGAAATGCTTTCAGTTTTTACTTTGATTCCATCAAGAAGGCATTCAGATGTGTCACACATTTGCCATAAATTCAGAATGTTAGCACTCTAGTTGCTCATTAGATCACTGTAGTAAAGCTACTGCTCACCAGGGAGTTAACTGGAAGTCTACTGCTGGTATTGAAAGTGATTGTTTCAGTCTGCATGTCAGAAGTTTCTAATGAAATAGAAGAGGATTTGATATCTCACTTAAACATGCCCTAATTTTTCTTTCTGCAGCACTAACCATAATTTCTTTGGCAAAATGAACCCCGTCATTTTGTTCTTTTTTAAATTTAATGTTTTAAGTGTTGCCAGTTTATTCCAATCAAGATGGCTTCATGTGTGCCATAATTTTGTCATAAGTAAGACTGTTAGCGCTCTAGTTGTTCTTTAGAACACTCTGGGAAGCTGCAGTAGAATACAAAGGAATCAACTGACAGGCTGCTCTTGTTGAAATATAACAGGAAGATATTTGAGATCTCACTTAAAACATGTCCTAATTTTTCTTACTACAGCACTAACCATAATTTCTATGACAGAATGAACCCCCTCATTTTGTTCCTTTTTAAATTAAATGTTTTAAGTGTTATCAGTTTATTCCAATCAAGATGGCTTCAGGTGTGCCATACTTTTGACATAAGTAAGACTGTTAGCTCTCTAGTTGTTCTTTAGAACACTCTGGGAAGCTGCAGTAGAACACAAAGGAATCAACTGACAGTCTCTGCCCTTGTTGGATGTACATGTTTTACTGAGAATGTCGGACTTCATTCTCACATGACTGAGAAAGATAATGTGAATTTACAGAAAATACGCTCTCATTTTAGCTTCTGGAGCACCCTCCAAACCTCTATGGGACAAGCATGAGAAAATAGTTTTCTCTCAAACATGATTCATGATATCCCAGCAGAAGGTTTTTCACAGGGTAAAATCACCTTAGAACACACCACAATTCCTAAAATTAGTATGGTACCATCAACAAATGAATTCTAATGTAACTAAAGTCTGTTATCACCCTTTATAGTTCTCCTTTTAGTGACCCTCAAAACCTTCTATTCACTACAATGCATTTCAATGGGGTTCTATCATGTATATTGGTCCCAAGATGGCTGCCAGCAATTCCAGGATGAAGTGCTGACAGCCAATCAGATCTCACGATGAGATGTGTGGTTAGGCTCCGCCCAGATATCGATATTTTTTTCTTTTTGAATTTCTTAGAAACTACTGAACGGATTTACACCATTTAAAAAAAGGGCACTTTCTGAACCAAAAGCTACATTTTTGCCAAATTTGGTGTAATTCCGTTCAGCAGTTCGGGCTGTAGCCTGTTCCAAAATTTCCTATGGAAATTAACATGGAGAAAACGCGCTTTGGGACCCCCCTTTTTTCTCAGCCCCCACTTCACGAATCACCCCAAAACTTTCAACAGAGAAACAGAGGGCCGACCCATTAGTTTTGAAAATTTCGCGAAGATTCGTCAAACGGCGCCAAAGATATTGGAAAATCAAAAAACGCTTTTCCTATGGAAACTAGGTTCTAACTATAACTACCTACTGGCGACTGCCAGTAGGATATATATATATATATATATATATATATATATATATATATATATATATATATATATATATATATATATATATATATATATATATATATATATATATATATATATATATAATATATATATTCACTGAAAAAACCATAGGTTTTAGGGACAGTTATAGTTAGTTGGACATTTCACTCGTACAAAACCATAGAAATTCCCCCGTTATAGTTAGTTCAGCTAACTATAACTCGCGCCCCGCAATGCACTGCTGATGACGTCACATATTACATCACTCATGACATGGTCAGTGACATCACTGATGACATCACTGATGACATCTCAAATGACATCACTGATGACATCACTGATGACATCTCAAATGACATCACTGATGACATCACTGATGACATCATCCAGTGACTGTGTGTTTCTGTAAAGTTTAAATATGTTTAATATATATCGGGAAAGGCGTATTGAAGAATGAGTGGGTGTATAAGTGTCTGAATGGATGATTTAGTACGTGAGTGACTGACTCTACAAGTGAGTGATTAAATGAATCTTACTGAATGCATGGGTTAGTGACTAAACTGTGTGAATGTCTGTATCCGTCTGTCTGTTGGTTTGTAAGCGGCTGCATGAGCTTTCTGAATAGCTACATGAGTGTCTACATGGGTTATTGATTGATTGTCTGAGTATCTGTATGGGTGCCTGAGTGTTTGTGTGGGTGGGGTGTGTGTGACTCTGTGCATAGATGTGTGAGTTGGTGATTCACTGGGTGCATGGTTTCAAGAGTGCATCTGTGATGGACTGTATGGGTGGGTGAGTGTGTGTATGGGTGTGTTAGTGATTGAATGTATATCTCAGTGGTACATGTGTGAGTAACTACATATGTGAAAGGCAGTATATATGTGTGTTGGAGTATATAAATGGCTATAAGTGAGAGTGTGTGATTGTGAGAGTGGCTGTATGGATAAGTGTGTACTTGTATCAGTGATTGTATAACAGCATAAGAATGTGCTAGTATTTGTATGAGTAAGTGAGCTGGTGTGTGTATAACTGTATAGGTGAGTAAATGGGTGTGTGATTAAGTTTTTTGCATGACTGACTAGGTGTGCGAGTACCTCTATGGATGAGTGGCGGTGTGTGAGTGTTTATATAGGTGTATGAGTGCATATGATAGTCCTGTACTGAGTGACTAAGTATGAGTGACTGTACGGGTGATTGAGTGGATGTGTGTGTAGACCTAAGAATCAGTCAGTGGGTATGTAGTTTTTGGTGTTGAAGTGTCTATGGTTTTGAGAATGGCAGTCTGTAATTTAGAGTGGGTGTATCAAAAGTTATATTAGGGTGTGAGAAGATGCATGAAATTATCACATGGATGATGTCATCTGTGATGTCATTTGAGATGTCATCAGTGATGTCATCAGTGATGTCACTGACCATGTCATGAGTGATGTAATATGTGACGTCATCAGCAGTGCATTGCGGGGGCGCGAGTTATAGTTATCTGAACTAACTATAACGGGGGAATTTCTATGGTTTTGTACGAGTGAAATGTCCAACTAACTATAACTGTCTGTAAAACCTATGGTTTTTTCAGTGAATTTCAAAGGTTTTTTAAATGCTAATTTCTAACTATAACGTGCCTGAAACCTATGATTTTTTAAGTGAATTTCAAAGGTTTTTTAAATGCTAGTTTCTAACTATGCCTACAGAGGTTGGACATGTGAAGAAAGAAGAAAAAACGCACAGAAAGAAGCAAAAGATGTGCAGAAAGAACCAACAGAGGAGCAGAAAGAGGCCTTGTTGCAAAATCATCCTGTGCCCACAACTTTTTCAGACGGGTACTGGTGGTAACTGACTGACTAACCAGAGCCAGTGCTATGCTAAAAGACACTTAGAATACAGTGAAAACATCTACATACACTAGGGAACACTATGCGTTGGGGTACCCCTGTGATTAGCATGACCTCCTCTGCAAGTCCCTAGTACATAATAGGGCAGGGGGATTAAAACTACCTCTTAAAACGCGCTACAGGGCGCGTTTGCACAGTGGTGAAGGGAGGGAGGGGCCTGAGGTGACATTTGTGCAAACGAACCCCGTGGCGCGTTTTAAGTTGCGGGATTAAGTCCCCTTGAATTCTGAGGGTCCCTGGGGCCCAACTAGCCCCCAGGTACCTACAGTTAGGACCACAGAGCTGAGTTGCAGAGAGGCGTTCCGAGGCCACGCACCTTTTTCACCTCTCTGCAACGCAACTCTGTTGTGCTTACTGAAGGTACCTGGTGGGCTAGTTGGCCCCCAGGGTCCCTCAGGATTCAAAGGGAATTAATTCCCCAACTTAAAACGCACCACAGGGCGTGTTTGCGCACATGTCACCTGAGGCCCCGCCCCTCCCTTCACCACTGTGCAAACGCGCCCCGTGGTGCGTTTTAAGTTGGGGGATTAGGTCACCTTGAATCCTGAGGGTCCATGGGGCCCAACTGGCCCACTAGGTACTTCCAGTAAGCACCACAGGCCTGCGTTGCAACGCCTGTAACAAATTGTGCAGTTGTGTTTAGGTAGTGAAGAGGGTCATGCTGGGGGTAGTGTTTTAGGGTTTAGGGTAGTGCAGTGGTGTTTGGGTAGTGTAGGGAGTCGTGCTGGGGGGAGTGTTTTAGGGTTTAGGGTAGTGCAGTGGTGTTTGGGTAGTGTAGGGGGTTGTGCTGCGGGTAGTGATTTAGGGTAGTGCAGTGGTGTTTGGGTAGTGTAGGGGTACTGCTGGGGGTAGTGTTTTAGGGTTTAGGGTAGTGCAGTGGTGTTTGGGTAGTGTAGGGGTACTGCTGGGGGTAGTTTTTAGGGTTTAGGGTAGTGCAGTGGTGTTTGGGTAGTGTAGTGGTTCGTGCTGGGGGTAGTTTTTAGGGTTTAGGGTAGTGCAGTGGTGTTTGTGTAGTGTAGGGGGTAGTGTTTTAGGGTTTAGGGTAGTGCAGTGGTGTTTGTGTAGTGTAGGAGGTCGTGTTTTAGGGTTCAGGGTAGTGCAGTGGTCTTTGGGTAGTGTAGGGAGTCGTGCGGGGGTAGTGTTTTAGGGTTTAGGGTACTGTAGGGGGTCATGCGGGGGGTAGTGTTTTAGGGATTAGGGTAGTGCATTTGTGTTTGGGTAGTGTAGGGGGTCATGCGGGGTAGTGTTTTAGGGTTTAGGGCAGTGCAGTGGTGTTTGGGTAGTGTAGGGGGTCGTGCTGGGGGAGTGTTTTAGGGTTTAGGGCAGTGCAGTGGTGTTCAGGTAGTGTAGGGGGTCGACCTGGGGGAGTGTTTTAGGGTTTAGGGCAGTGCAGTGGTGTTCGGGTAGTGTAGGGGGTCGGGCTGGGGGAGTGTTTGAGGGTTTAGGGCAGTGCAGCGTGTTCGGGTAGTGTAGGGGGTTGTGCTGGGGGTAGTATTTTAGTGTTTAGGGTAGTGCAGTGGTGTTCGGGTAGTGTAGGGGGTCGTGCTGGGGGTAGTGTTCTAGGGTTTAGGGCAGTGCAGTGGTGTTTGGGCAGTGTAGGGGGTAATGCTGGGGGTGGTGTTTTAGGGTTTAGGGCAGTGCAGTGGTGTTCGGGCAGTGTAGGGGGTCGTGCTGGGGGTGGTGTTTCAGGGTTTAGGGCAGTGCAGTGGTGTTCGGGCAGTGTAGGGGGTGGTGTTTCAGGGTTTAGGGCAGTGCAGTGGTGTTCGGGCAGTGTAGGGGGTCATGCAGGGGGTGGTGTTTCAGGGTTTAGGGCAGTGCAGTGGTGTTCGGGCAGTGTAGGGGGTCGTGCTGGGGCTGGTGTTTCAGGGTTTAGGGCAGTACAGTGGTGTTCGGGCAGTGTAGGGGGTCGTGCTGGGGCTGGTGTTTCAGGGTTTAGGGCAGTGCAGTGGTGTTCGGGCAGTGTAGGGGGTTGTGCTGGGGCTGGTGTTTCAGGGTTTAGGGCAGTGCAGTGGTGTTCGGTCAGTTTAGGTGGTCGTGCTGGGGCTGGTGTTTCAGGGTTTAGGGCAGTGCAGTGGTGTTCGGGCAGTGTAGGGTGTCATGCTGGGGCTGGTGTTTCAGGGTTTAGGGCAGTGCCGTGGTGTTCGGGCAGTGTAGGGGGTTTTGCTGGGGCTGGTGTTTCAGAGTCTAGGGCAGTGCAGTGGTGTTCGGGCAGTGTAGGGGGTCTTGCTGGGGCTGGTGTTTCAGGGTTTAGGGCAGTGCAGTGGTGTTCGGGCAGTGTAGGGGGTCGTGCTGGGGGTAGTGTTTCAGGGTTTAGGGCAGTGCAGTGGTGTTCGGGCAGTGTAGGGGGTCGTGCTGGGGCTAGTGTTTCAGGATTTAGGGCAGAGCAATGGTGTTCAGGCAGTGTAGGGGGTTTTGCTGGAGGTGGTGTTTCAGGGTTTAGGGCAGTGCAGTGGTGTTCGTGCAGTGTAGGGGGTGGTGTTTCAGGGTTTAGGGCAGTGGTTTTCAGGCAGTGTAGGGGGTCTTGCTGGGGTTGATGTTTCAGGTTTTAGAGCAGTGCAGTGGTGTTCGGGCAGTGTAGGGGGTCGTGCTGGGGGTGTTGTTTCAGGGTTTAGGGCAGTGCAGTGGTGTTCCGGCAGTGTAGGAGGTCGTGCAGGGGGTGGTGTTTCAGGGTTTAGGGCAGTGCAGTGGTGTTTGGGCAGTGTAGGGGGTCATGCTGGGGGTGGTGTTTCAGGGTTTAGGGCAGTGCAGTGGTGTTCGGGCAGTGTAGGGTGTCGTGCTGAGGGGTGGTGTTTCAGGGTTTAGGGCAGTGCAGTGGTGTTCGGCCAGTGTAGGTGGTCTTGCTGGGGGTGGTGTTTCAGGCTTTAGTGCAGTGGTGTTCGGGCAGTGTAGGGGGTCTTGCTGGGGGTGGTGTTTCAGGGGTTAGGGCAGTGTAGTGGTGTTCGGGCAGTGTACGGGGTTGTGCTGGGGCTGGTGTTTCAGGGTTTAGGGCAGTGTAGGGGGTCGTGCTGGGGATGGTGTTTCAGGGTTTAGGGCAGTGCAGTGGTGTTCGGGCAGTGTAGGGGGTCATGCTGGGGCTAGTGTTTCATGGTTTAGGGCAGTGCAGCGGTGTTCGGGCAGTGTAGGGGTCGTGCTGGGGGTGGTGTTTCATGGTTTAGGGCAGTGCAGTAGTGTTCGGGCAGTGTAGGGGGTCATGCTGGGGGTGGTGTTTCAGGGTTTAGGACAGTGCAGTAGTGTTTGGGCAGTGTAGTGGGTCGTGCTGGGGGTGGTGTTTCAGGGTTTAGGACAGTGCAGTAGTGTTCGGGCAGTGTAGGGGGTCTTGCTGGGGGTGCTGTTTCAGGGTTTAGGGCAGTGGTGTTTGGGCAGTGTTGGGGGTGTTGCTGGGGGTGATGTTTCCGGGTTTAGGGCAGTGCAGTGGTATTTGGGCAGTGTAGGGGATCTTGCTGGGGCTAGTGTTTCAGGGTTTAGGGCAGTGCAGTGGTGTTCGTGCAGTGTAGGGGGTCGTGCTGGGGATGGTGTTTCAGGGTTTTGAGCAGTTCAGTAGTGTTCGGGCAGTGTAGGGGGTTGTGCAGGGGGTGGTGTTTCAGGGTTTAGGGCAGTGCAGTGGTGTTCGGGAAGTGTAGGGGGTCGTGCTGGGGGTGGTGTTTCAGGGTTTAGGGCAGTGCAGTGGTGTTCGGGCAGTCTAGTGGGTCGTGCTGGGGGTGGTGTTTCAGGGTTTAGGGCAGTGGTGTTCGGGCAGTGTAGGGGGTCTTGCTGGGGGTGATGTTTCAGGGTTTAGGGCAGTGCAGTGGTGTTCGGGCAGTGTAGGAGGTCTTGCTGGGGGTAGTGTTTCAGGGTTTAGGGCAGTGCAGTGGTGTTCGGGCAGTGTAGGGGGCGTGCTGGGGGTGGTGTTTCAGGGTTTAGCGCAGTGCAGTGGTGTTCGGGCAGTGTAGGGGGTCGTGAAGGGGGTGGTGTTTCAGGGTTTAGGGCAGTGCAGTGGTGTTCGGGCAGTGTAGGGGGTCGTGCTAGGGTTGGTGTTTCAGGGTTTAGGGCAGTGCAGTGGTGTTCGGGCAGTGTAGGGGGTCGTGCAGGGGCTGGTGTTTCAGGGTTTAGGGCAGTGCAGTGGTGTTCGAGCAGTGTAGGGGTCGTGCTGGGGGTAGTGTTTTAGGGTTTAGGGTAGTGCAGTGGTGCTTGTGTAGTGTAGGGGGTCATGCTGGGGGTAGTGTTTTAGGGTTTAGGGTAGTGCAGTGGTGTTTGTGTAGTGTAGGGGGTCATGTTTTAGGGTAGTGCAGTGGTGTTTGGGTAGTGTAGGGGGTCGTGCTGGGGGTAGTGTTTTAGGATTTAGGTTAGTGCAGTGGTGTTTGGGTAGTGTAGGGGGTCGTGCTGGGGGTAGTGTTTTAGGGTTTAAGGTAGAGCAGTGGTGTTTGTGTAGTGTAGGGGGTCATGCTGGGGGTAGTGTTTTAGGGTTTAGGGTAGTGCAGTGGTGCTTGTGTAGGGGGTCGTGCTGGGGGTAGTGTTTTAGGGTTTAGGGTAGTGCAGTGGTGTTTGTGTAGTGTAGGGGTCATGTTTTAGGGTAGTGCAGTGGTGTTTGGGTAGTGTAGGGGGTCGTGCTGGGGGTAGTGTTTTAGGATTTAGGTTAGTGCAGTGGTGTTGGGGTAGTGTTTTAGGGTTTAGGGTAGTGCAGTGGTGTTTGTGTAGTGTAGGGGGTCATGCTGGGGGTAGTGTTTTAGGGTTTAGGATAGTGCAGTGGTGCTTGTGTAGTGTAGGGGGTCGTGCTGGGGGTAGTGTTTTAGGGTTTAGGGTAGTGCAGTGGTGTTTTGGTAGTGTAGGGGGTCATGTTTTGAGATGCAACGCTCCAATACCTGACCAGTCTGCACTACATAAAACTGCAAAAAACTAAAAATAAAAAGTGTTTTGCACACTTTTGTCATTGGGCTATATGTGGGCTACATCTGGGTAATATTTGTGCTACATTTGGGCTCTTTTTTCACTGGTGGCCATCTTGGAAGACTTCTTTGTTATGAAGTTTCCTAATTTCCTCATTTACTGCAGTCTCCTCAGTAGGAAATGCTTTCAGTTTTTTAATTTGATTCCATCAAGAAGGCATTCAGATGTGTCACACATTTGCCATAAATTCAGAATGTTAGCACTCTAGTTGTTCATTAGATCACTGTAGTAAAGCTACTGCTCACCAAGGAGTTAACTGGAAGTCTACTGCTGGTATTGAAAGTGATTGTTTCAGTCTGCATGTCAGAATTTTCTAAAGAAATAGAAGAGGATTTGAGATCTCACTTAAAACATGCACTAAATTTTCTTTTTGCAGCACTAACCATAATTTCTATGGCAAAATGAACCCCCTCATTTTGTTCCTTTTTAAATTAAATGTTTTAAGTGTTACCAGTTTATTCCAATCAAGATGGCTTCAGGTGTGCCATACTTTTGTCATAAGTAAGGCTGTTAGCACTCTAGTTGTTCATTAGAACACTCTGGGAAGCTGCAGTAGAACACAAAGGCATCAACTGACAGGCTGCTCCTGTTGAAATATAACAGGAAGATATTTGAGATCTCACTTAAAACATGTCCTAATTTTTCTTTCTACAGCACTAACCATAATTTCTATGGCAAAATGAACCCCCTCATTTTGTTCCTTTTTAAATTAAATGTTTTAAGTGTTACCAGTTTATTCCAATCAAGATGGCTTCAGGTGTGCCATACTTTTGTCATAAGTAAGACTGTTAGCGCTCTAGTTGTTCTTTAGAACACTCTGGGAAGCTGCAGTAGAACACAAAGGCATCAACTGACAGGCTGCTCCTGTTGAAATATAACAGGAAGATATTTGAGATCACACTTGAAACATGTCCTAATTTTTCTTTCTACAGCACTAACCATAATTTCTATGACAAAATGAACCCCATCATTTTGTTCCTTTTTAAATTAAATGTTTTAAGTGTTACCAGTTTATTCCAATCAAGATGGCTTCAGGTGTGCCATACTTTTGTCATAAGTAAGACTGTTAGCGCTCTAGTTGTTCTTTAGAACACTCTGGGAAGCTGCAGTAGAACACAAAGGCATCAACTGACAGGCTGCTCCTATGAAATATAACAGGAAGATATTTGAGATCACACTTGAAACATGTCCTAATTTTTCTTTCCAGAGCACTAACCATAATTTCTATGACAAGATGAACCCCATCATTTTGTTCCTTTTTAAATTAAATGTTTTAAGTGTTACCAGTTTATTCCAATCAAGATGGCTTCATGTGTGCCATACTTTTGTCATAAGTAAGGCTGTTAGCACTCTAGCTGTTCTTTAGAACACTCTGGGAAGCTGCAGTAGAACACAAAGGAATCAACTGACAGTCTCTGCCCTTGTTGGATGTACATGTTTTACTGAGAATGTCAGACTTCATTCTCACATGACTGAGAAAGATAATGTGAATTTACAGAAAATATGCTCTCATTTTAGCTTCTGGAGCACCTTCCAAAACTGTATGGGACAAGCATGTGAAAATAGTTTTCTCTCAAACATGATTCATGATATCCCAGCAGAAGGTTTTTCACAGGGTAAAATCACCTTAGAACACACCACAATTCCTGAAATTAGTATGGTACCATCAACAAATGAATTCTAATGTAACTAAAGTCTGTTATCACCCTTTATAGTTCTCCTTTTGGTAACCCTCAAAATCTTCGATTCACTACAATGCATTTCAATGGGGTACTATCATTTATATTGGTCCCAAGATGTCTGCCAGCAATTCCAGGATGAAGTGCTGACAGCCAATCAGATCTCACGATGACATGTGTGGTTAGGCTCCGCCCAGATATATATGTGTTTTTACTTTTGATTTTCTCAGCAACTACTGAATGGATTTACACCATTTAACAAAAGGGTTCTTTCTGAACCAAGAACTACCTCTTTGCCAAATTTGGTGTAATTCCGTTCAGCAGTTCGGGTGTAGCCTTGCATAAAGTTTCCTATGGGAAATTGATTTTTTACTCTTATTTTTTTAATTTCTCCGCAACTACTGAACGGATTTACACCATTTAACAAAAGGGTTCTTTCTGAACCAAGAACTACCTCTTTGCCAAATTTTGTGTAATTCCGTTCAGCAGTTCGGGCTGTAGCCGTGGCTAAAGTTTCCTATGGGAAAATGAATGGGGAAAACACGTTTTGGGACCCCCCTTTTTCTCGGCCCCCGCTTGACGAATCACCTTGAAACTTTCAGGGTAGGAGCGGACCAGAGCGGGCCATAAAGTTTGAAAATTTCGCGAAGATTCGTCAACCGACGCAAGAGTTATTTCAAATAGAATGTTGCGGATTTCCTATGGAAAATAGGTCCTAACTATAACTATCTACTGGTGACCGCCAGTAGATAATATATATATATATATATATATATATATATATATATATATATATATATATATATCAACAGTTAATTCAATTTCTCTTGTTCTCTTGTCTCACCTTAAGTGTAGTCCTTATTGGGCTGATGTCACCTATTTCCTTGTCTTTGGTCTGGTTCCCCTTACGGCTTGCCCTGGATCCCGGGCCATGCATCCTCTTCCTGTGGTTCCACCATCCCTGCCTATTTGTTTGTCATTAGGTAATGCTCTTTTGGTCATTTTGTTCCTTGTGCTTTCTGTTCTCTATTTTTCTCTCTTAATCCTTCTTTTTCTGTCACATTCTTCCTTACTCCTTTTCTTTTTTCTTTCATGGTACAAGGTTCTTCTATGTCTCTGTACTGAATCTCCGTATACTTATCACTCTTCATACGGTTTGCATTGAGGTCATTTTGTTTCTTATTTTTCTCCAGGATGCATCTATATCACTAATAATGTGAACATTTCTCAATGTATATATGGATAATTTCAGGGAATGTTAGCGGGTTGGGTTCACCTATTAAATGACAAGCAGTTTTATTGCATTTATGTAAGTTAAAAACTAATGTGGCACTCTCTCAGGGAACTCATAATATTGATTCTGGAGTGCCAAAGCTTTCTGGTTCTTGGGTGGGGAAGGTGTTTAATCTCCAGGTTCTGGTAAGTAAATGGGGTTGTTATTCTATGTAAAATATCCCTTGCTATCCAGTTGATCTCTCAAGACCCTAGTATGGAGAAGAGATGGATTGTTGTAAAATTACTTATTAATGAAATCCTGTTTTTGTCTATGCACCTACACCACCTGATAAACATGTCTGGCCTGACATTTCCCAGAAAGTAATGTCTATTTCAGAAAAGTGTTTGATTTTTGGTGGGGATTGCAATCTTGTTGTGGACCAGAGCTCTAAGGTTCCATTTGTCCCTTCTACAATACACAAATAGTTTACCTCATCTATAAAACAAAGATCTCTGGTGGATGCTTGGAGGCTCTGTAATCCTTCCCTAAGGGAATATACCTTCCTTTCTCCCTTACATTCATTTCAATTCAGGATAAATCATTTATTTGTTTCCAAATCTTTGTCTCAATACTTCTTAAATTCTGATACTGGCTCAATATTAATATCTGATCATGCTAGGTTTCTATGGACTTGGATCTTCTCTCTGTTCCTAACGGTAATAGGAGATTTTGGTTTAACAATTCTCTGTTAATAGATAACTTGTTTGACTGTCACAATAATACAGATATTCCAGCTCAGCCAACCTATCACTCTGCAACCTCCAGCTCAATTATTGATTACAGCTTTGTTTCCCTTGCTCTATTTCATATAGTTACTCACTACGAACTGGGTAGCTGGCTGGAAAGCGACCACCAACCTCAAAGGATCCTTTTACACTTATGTTGTTCAATGCATGACCAGGGCCAGCCGGACACAGACACAGTTTCTACCACCAGCTGCACAATGCTTTACTGGTCAATGCGATCCATCAACAGGGTGGACTGTAAAGCTAGGCACAAATGGGAGCGTTATATGCTAAACAATCTCCAAACCATTGGATCAGTGGACCCAGCTCTCAGCACTACTTCTGGATGATCAAGAACATTCCAGAAGGGCACCAAATGCTCCAGTTCCAGTACGAGTCCGGCCCAGAAGGGCCTCAGCCCAACAAATAACAGCTAGAAAGAAGCTGATCCATGCTCTGCAGTTATTTGAAATAGTTCAGATCTGACCTTACGGAGTGTGACCCTCCCTAAGCTGAGATCACAATATAAAAAAGCCAAAAGGGAGTCAGCAGAGTCAGCAAAGTCAGCATTGTCAGAGGTAGACTTGTACTGGTGCAAAATTCTTGCAGCCTCCAGAAGAAACAACACCAGAGAGTTCTTGCAGCTGCCTTCCTCAACCACACATTTCTTGGAAGCCACCTGGACCATTATCTCCATGAAATGCATTTGGGACCACAGTCACCACAGTGGTACCATGAAACAGGGCCTTCAAGCCAGTAAGTCCTATCTCTTCGGGACAGAAAATAATTTCTGCTGGCCGCCGTAATGGCACCCCCGGCCCCAACAGCTTACCCTGAGCAATCTTCAAACAGAACCCCCATTATTGGCCCAAACATCTGTCCACCTTGTACAACCACGATCTTACCAGCCAAGTAATTACAGACAGCTGACAGAGATCAATTTTGGCCCCGATCGTTAAAGCAGGGAAGACAACCCTACCCTCCAACTATCAGTCGATTGCATTACTGGACGGGGAGGCAAAAAATGTAGCCAAACTTCTGCTTGCTGATTTTACAGTCTGGGAATAAGCAGGCTCATTGGTTCTGGTAAACGAGCCTGGGTTAATTAAAAAAACAGAGACAAACATCCTATTGCTTGCCCTGCTAATCAACCAAGCCAAGCGCCACTCCTCAAATCTACGCCTGTGTTATGTGGACTTCCTCTCTGTCTTTGATGCAGTACAGCATTACATCTTGTGGACCAAGCTGCAAGGCTGGGGAATCTCTCCACTTCTCCTAAAAGACATTCTACTGTTGTACACCGATACATGCTGTGCACAGGTGCATCGATCTCAAAGAAAATTCCTACGAGCAACGGACTTAAACAAGGATGTGTCTTGGCTCCATTTCTCTCCAATTTGTATCTAGCAGAGCTGACAACTGCTCTCAAAAGCGTTAACTCACATTCTCCCACTGTGTCAGAGTTTAGCACTTCTCACATGCTGTATGCAGATGATGTCATTCTGATCAGTTACACCAAGGTCGACCTACAGCAATTAATTAATGGAACTGCCCTGTATGCTGTAAATGATTGGCTGTGAGTCAATCTCAACAAAACAATGTTAGTGACCATGAAAAGATGCCCATCGCCAATTTTCCATCCTGACTCTTGGAACCTGTGTCAGAGTACAAATATCTGGCGTAATCTTTGATTCAAGAGGTGCTTTAATCAAACAGTGCAGTGCGATACAAAGGAGAAATAACACTCTGACCTCGACCTTGTGCTCCTTAAGGATCTCTTCAAAAAGAGTGTCTCTCCAACCATTCCTTCAAGCCATGGCTGCTAAACATGTTGCCTCCCTCATGTATGGAGCTGAGGCCTTGACAGGAAGAGCCGACAAAATATTCGATACAATCATAACAGGAGCATGCCGATGTGTGTTCAATCTCCCTCACCATGCCACTCCAGCTCAAATACGTCTTGAGTTCGGCCTCCAGAAACAGAAAGTAAGCAGCCTGTGGACTTATTTGAAATTTTGTTATAAGCTAAAAAATGATCCCAGACCCACTTTAAGTAGTATCGTTTGGAAGGCCATTGGTGACCCAAGAAATTCCCAGGCTCATGATTACTCAAACCTGGCTCTAACCACATTTACAGCAGAGTAACTCTGGGCCTTAGCCCTTTCACAAGCTGCATTTAATAGAGCCATAAATTCAGCTGGGAAGAAGATCTCATCCCTCAATAATAAAGTGGTGCTGTCCAAGAGATCTCACGCTTGGATGATAATAGGCTCATATGTCCTCCTAAAACCCCCTTCATACTTAGAGGATCCGTTCGGGTTAAAGTCCAAGCTTAAACTGCTGAAACTTCAGCTAGGCAAACTCTGCACCTGCTTTCATTTCCCCATCTGGAGGCGATCTTCCACTGAGACAGTAGCAGCTGGTATCTCGATAGAGTGGCGAGGTGGGGGGAGGGGTGCGGACGGATGATGAGACAAATAAAGAAAAACAAAATACCACTTACCTGCCGCATCGCCGCATCAGGCTCCTCTCCACTGCAGGCACAGGCTCCCAGAGCCCACTGCAGCCAATCCTGACACTGCTTTCATGCATGCATGCAGCATGAGAGCAGTATCAGGATTGGCCTGAGCACCCTTGATTTGACTGGGAGCCTGTGCCTGCTCTCTCCAACCTATTAAGGGTCGGCCAAACCGTCATGTGCACTGATAACAGTGCAAAACACTTTCCCAGTGCCTGTCACCCCCCTGGCCCCGCCCCCAAGCCTTGACTCCACGGGAAAAAAATAAAATGATTATAAACAAGGGTTTATTATCATTTTATTTTTCATATGTTTGGCTGCTGGCAGGGGGGGGTTGATGCTCATTTGCCACAGCGGAGGAGCCGCAGCTGCACAGAGACTACATGCCTTTTTCTGTAACTATTTAAAGGAAGATATTTGCCACATCGTGTGCACTTTCCAGTTCTAAGGACGGAACAAAAAGGTCTATTGGAGACAGTACTTTATCAGGAACAGAATACGTACATTTCGGCAAGTGATCATAGCCTGTCTTCAAGAAGAGGACGCGATGTTCTGCGGGAAATTGCTTAAGTTTATGTGCATGGCAGACTCAAAATCAACAAAGTCAGAATTATAAAGGAGCTCTTTCTTACCACGATTTGGCACTGTCTGCAAATTGATCGAGCCACTAATCAAGTAGACATTGTGCTAGGATTGAGATGCCCTTGTTGCCAACCACTTACCTTGCAGGGCACCAATCAATTCAGATATAAGCAGTATGCATTTTTCTTCTTGCAGGGCTCTTAACATCTATGAGTAAGCAGTATGCACTTCTTGTTGTCCTTAGTATTAACATTAGAAACCCTGTTATGACCTGACATCTTCCTTTTTTGGCTCAGTATTCCCTGTATGATGAAATGAAACCAAGTCAAAGCACTAAGCACTTTTCCCTGAATATTTGCACCACCAAAGCTATTATGGTTTATGCTCTGTTGTCTTCCTCTTTTGGCCCAGTATTTTCTGTGTGATGAAATTGGCACTAAGCCAAAGTGCCAAGCACTTTCCCCTGAGTATTTGTACTAGCAACACTACCATGTTTTATGATTTACACAGTATATTTTTTTTAAATCTGGTATTGGTGCTTAGGAGTGTCAAAACTTTTACAGCTAATAATGGACGATTGCATAGAGATATGCAAAACTCCGAATTTTACTGAATGACGCCTTTAAATTGTGTTTTTATAACAATAGTAAGTTTTAATTAACTGATTAATGAACTTATTGATTGGACAACTTGTTTACTTAAAGTTTTGAAACCTCTGTAAAAGAGCTTTTTAGCTTCAGTGATACTCCTGGCTCATCCTCACAAGTTCCTTGGGATTCTTTTAAAGCTGCAGCCAGAGATTCTACCATCTCTTATGTTTCCAAAAAACAAAGCTAAATAATTAAAAAGCATTTGTCATGAATAATATTAAGATATTAGAACATTTATACTATACTACCAAATCCAAATCCTGTCTTGACGAATTGGTCAAAGCTAAAGAGATTAGCCATTAAAAAAATATATATATAACTAACAGGCGCACAATGCCCATAGGGCTAAAAGGGCTTAGCCCCCCCACCCATCGTGTGTCCTAGCCCGGACTGCTGCAGCTTGAGCTGCTGTGGCATCAGCGGCTTGGCAGTGTCTGGATCTCAGCCACACTCACATTTTTTACAGGTCTTTAAAAAACCATTTACATGCCTTTTGTGAACTGGTTAACAAGGCTTTGTTTGTTATTTTTATTGGTTCCAGCACCCCCTGGGTCCCCACTCTGCCTATTCCTTACATTTGTATTTAATTTTTTCTGCCACATTGAGAGAATGCATTTAGTGAAAATGCATCTCATGAGTAGGGATGGCACCTTTCCAAAAGAAAAATACCGCCCATTTGTTGTTTATAGAGTCTGCAAAGGCCTCGCCATGACACCAAATATAGTATGTTTTCATTTGTAACATGACTTTTCTGTCTTTGTTTGCTTTAATTATTAGTCACAGAACATTAATGCAGTCCTGGAACACATTTAATAGTGCTGTCTATTTATATTTGCTGTTTGAAGTATGTACAGATAAGTGCTAAAAATACCAGCTTTAGGTGATTTTGCATAATTTTGTACTGGCTGGGACATCAAAATACCAGTGGTGCTGGTAGAAATCCGATCACCTGGCAACCCTAATCAGGAGACTGAAAGTTTGTTGCAGGATCAGCACATTATTTATTTCCTCCATACCTGCTTGATGACATAATAGCAATAGTTTATCTTACATTGAAGCCCTGCGCCAGCCGTCAATACAATGATGAGTTACTACAAGAATCTGCGAATGCATCCTACATTTAGACAACTCACTCCTCAGTCTCACCTTTCACCCTTCACTTTCATTCTCGCCCTATGTTCACAGTGATCACACTGCACTCACACTGCTCACTATGCACTCACGCCATTCACTCTCCTCCAGTGTTCAATTTGTAAAGAAAATAAGTGCCATGGCCCTCGTCAGAAGACCACTGCAGCTAGCACCACATATTGCCCCTGGCAATGATAGCACCAACACAGCTACAAAACATCACGCTCCTACAAGTGCGGTAATTCAGACTGGTCCAGGCCCCCAAAGCTATAAGAATGGCTTGGGCAACAGGTATAAGTCAGTTTCAATCTATTTTGAATTAATAAACAACTGTTGTTATGCTCATCTCTAAATTAGATAAACAGCACCACCATGTGGCAGACTATTACAGGACCGGTATAGACAATTAAGTGCTGGTGCTGAGCACTGGAAACCACCAGCTCAAATTAATCACTGCCACTCACACGGGCACACAGCTCACACTGCACGCACATGACCCTTTATTCACTTGTTGCTTTTACCACTCACAGCGATCACACTGCATTCACTCTGTTACCCTGCACTCACACCATTTATCCTCCTCTTACCCTGCGCTCACATGAGCACACCTCTCACCCTGCACTCACAACGACCACAATGCACTCATGCCCCTCACCATTAACTCATGCCATTCTCCCTCCACTTACCCTACGGTCACATAAGCACACCGCTCACCCTGCACTCACAGTGATCACACTGCACTCACACCACTCGCCATGCACTCAGGCTTTTCACCCTACACTTACACGAGCACACTACTCACCCTGCACTCATGTGACACTTCACTCACTTATCACTCTCACTGCTCACTCTGCAATCTCACTCAAACAAGCACATCACTCACCATGCATTCATTCCTCCCACTCCGCACTTTCACCCGCACCCAAACTCATATGTCACATCACTCACCCTGCAGTCCCTCCTCTCACCCTACTCTCCCAGTGTCATATCGCTTACTGTGCACTCACATAGGCACTCCTGTCACTCACCCTGCATTCACATCACGGAAACAAGCACAGCACTCGCCCTGCATTCACATCACGGAAACAAGCACAGCACTCACCCTGGAGTCACACCTCTCACCCTGCACTTCCTCCTCTCACCCTGCACTCACAGAGACACACCTCTCAGCCTGCCTTCATACAGGCACTCTGTTCATCCTGCCTGCATACAGAGACAATAGTATGCCGGAACTCATAGGGACACATCACTCACTCTGCACTAACTGCTCTCACCATGCACTCACCTGTCACTCTCACAGATCACCCTTCACTCTCACCGCTCACCCTGCACCACACACAGGCACACCAATCACCTGGCATATGCACCGCTCACACCACCCTGCACTCACTCCTCTCAATCTGCATGCACTCCTCTCACTTGACTATCACATGGGCCCTCCTCTCACATTGCATTCATGCAGCTCACCCGACACTCACATTGGTACATTTTTCACCCTAAACTTGCACCACTCACGCTACAGTCACTCACACTATTCACCATCACCCAGCACTCACATGAGCACACCTCTTACTCTGCGCATATAAAAATTACACAACTCTCATGAATATACACATTTCTAGAAAGGCATCCACAGAATACCTGCTCGTTCCGTAGTACTAGATGCCTACTTAATTCCATCTGCAACAACTGGAATAGTGCAAAAGGGGAGAGTAGAATGTAAATGTGGAATGACACAAGGAGGGAGACTAGGGCTGAGGCTTTCAGGTATGGTGCTGGATTGAGGATTGTGTGACACCTTCAACCATTCCTGGCTTTCCATTCACCACAATGCTGCATTCCGAGACATGTCGTTTTTTTTTTTTTTACATTATAAGTTGGGTCTCAAAAACCCAAAGATGCAAAGTGTTACTGGATAAAATCCATGGTTGCCGAAGAAGCCAAGCATTTCATAAGATCAGTTGGATGCTGTGATATTACATGTTAGAACATGGGTTAGTTCAGGTCCAATACTGTAACTGCTTGATCCACACATGAAACCAAATATAAGCCCCATACAGCTAGTTTAAGGAAGTGCACTTTTCATTCACATCATACTTGTTACAAACATTGACAACACAATATATTCTTTTTAATAATAGCCCATACAGAATATGTTTTTATTAAGCTTCACTAAGATGCAAGGCAGGTATAGCAGAAGCAGTTGGACACGCTTTCCCAACACAATAAAATCAGATTGTCTAATGGAAGTGTGAGTGGCAGTGTGTCTGTGTGTGAGTATGACAGAGTACAAATGTACGAAAGAGTGCAAGAGGTATAATGAGAATGTGTGGTTGAGAGAATGTGTGAGTATGTGTGTTATGCGTGCAAGTGTGCTGCTGGTTGGCATACTGGAGTTTATTCTTGCCTTATGGACAAGGGCACTAATACATATGGATGGGAGGTGTTACCTATGGCAAACTGAAGGCCCTGACATGCTTCTATTAAGACACTGTCATTGGCTGCGAGGACTCGAACTGTCTAACAGAGAAAGCCGCTGGCTCAGTCATACCCAACAGCAGGGACACAGACCATGCATCACCACACCTGGCCAAAGGTCCTGACATGATGCACTGAATTCTTAGCATAGGGGGAGGATCCATACCAAAATGTTGTTGATATTTGAGGTAGCTCTTGTCATAAGATTTCCTGTACTGATTTTATAGGGGGTGTCAATGGCAAAATGCTGACTCTTGTATATCAGAGGGAATTTTTAGAGGTACCCATGACTTTGGCTGAAGTATCCATGGTAAATTACTGACACTGTCATATTAAATGTACTCCTTGGCATAAGGGGCGTACCCATGAAAATGATGGCCTAGGTATAGTGGAAATAATTTCTGACAAAAGACTTTTGAAAAAAACAAGATCTACTCTTAGGAAAGGCCAGGCTTCCCTGGTGCAACATGGAAGTACTGGAATATTTCATGAATGCCTTATATGGGTCTGCGCCGTTTTAACACATTTGATCGCAAAAGTTTCAAAAAATTATCAGGGGAGAAGCCTACTCTCCCTTAAATCATCTACAAGTAATCTGTTAACTTGTTTTGTTTGCTGGAATTTGGGTGAAAGTAGCACACCCCACCACTTACACAGATCTTTTTACTCATATAATGGCTATGAGCTTAGCTCTCACTCCATTTCTGGAAATGCTCGCCCTGCCCCATTGCTGGGAGCAAGAGTGGCTTTAGGGTGGTGTGACCAGTGCAGCCTCATTTGACATTGAATTTGGTGGGCGGTGCTGTGTTTAAAATTATTTTTTGGTTTAAAAGTACATGTACTTCCTTGTGCATCAGGCACATTAAAATGTTGAGATAACCCTGGTGGTTAATGTTCCTACTGGTGAGAGTTAGGAATTTTGTTTAGTGGCAGTTTTGACTCATCGTAAAGTAGCGCAGAGGGTTAATGTGCCTGCTGCAAAGAACATGTGCCATGCAGGTCACAGAACTGAATGTGAGTGAACTATGAGTAGCACTATAAAAAAATGAAATGTACGTCAGAAATTGGCTATGGAGAGTTGAGGTTCATTGTTGGAGAGTGGTAGTGAGGGAATTCATGGTGGAAAAGAAGGTTATGGGGGAGGAGAGTGCCAAAAAAGACTATCACAACAGCCACCACCAGCACCAGAGCCGGCCCTGCCTGGGAGTCTTAGCCCCCCCGAAGACCGGGTCTAGATGCGCCCCCAATATATATATATATATATATATATATATATATTCACTGAAAAAACAGAAGGTTACAGGGGTGTTATAGTTAGAAAATGGAATTCAAAGAACTTCGAAATTCACTGAAAAAACCAAAGGTTCCAGGGACGTTATAATTAAGCTCAGGTTTCACTCGTACAAAACCAGTGAAATTCAGCAGTTATAGTTAGCTGAGCTAACTATAACTCCCACCCATGCAATGCACTACTTATGACCTCACATATAACATCACTCAGGACATGGTCAGTGACATCACTGATGACATCACTTGAGACATCATCCAGTGACTGTCAGTGTTTTTAAAAAGTTTATTATGGTTAAATATATATACCAAGTTGTATTGGTGAATCAGTGGGTGTATGATTGCCTGTATGGATGATTCAGTGAGTGTGTGACTGACTGTATAAGTGAGTGATTAGATGTTTCAGTCAATGTTTGGGTAAGGGGTTGTGTGAATGTTTGTATCAGTCTGTCAGTTGGTATCTAAGTGGTTGTGTTAGTGGGTAAGTGAGTGGTTGTATGGGTAACTGATTGATTGTCTGAGTACCTGTATGGGTGTCTGAGTGTCTGTGTGGGTGGGTGAGGGTGTGTGTGAGTGACTACCTGTATGGATGAGTGAGTGGGTGGGTGAGTCAGTGGCTGTATGGGTTAGTGAGTGTGTGTATGAGGGGCTGTATGAGTGAGTGAGTGTGGGGAATGCATTGAGCACTTTAAACTTCAGCGAGGGGTACGGCAGGGTTGCATTTTAGCTCCTTTCCTATTCATATTTTATATCAACAGCTTAGAGCAGGTCCTGACTGTTGCGGGTGTTGATGTCCCCAGAGTAGGTGGCCTTCCCATTCCTGTCTTACTATATGCGGATGACACAGTTTTAATGGCCCATGCTGCTAAAAGCCTAAATAAGCTTCTCTCTCTTTTTATTAATTTTATGAATAGTCTTGACCTATCCACTAATTTCTCTAAATCGCATGTCATGAACTTCGGTCCATCAAAAATAAAAACAATGAAATATGTAATAGATAGCCAGCATATTAGAAGGGTGGATAATTTCAAGTATATGGGGATTCAACTGCATTCAGAGCTTAATTGGCACTCGCTCATTAATCAAAATGTTTTCTCTTTTAGCAGGGCTATATTAGGTGTCAGGGATTTTTCCCGTCGACTGGGGTGCATACATATCCAATCGGCTCTGGAGATTTACAAGGCTAAATGTATCCCCTTAGTGTGTTATGGTAGCAGAATCTGGGGATACGGCCAGGTTGCTCCACTTTAAGTGGCAGAAAATACGTTTTTAAGGAGTTTCCTGGGCGTTTGCCAAAGCACAGTCTATGAAATAGTCCACGAAGAATTTGGTATGTATTACTTAGCTGATCGGCTTCGACTTAATCCATTAAAAATCTGGAACTCGATCTGGACAAAGGAGGAGTTGGGTTTTGGTAGATTAATCTTGCAAGACAGCTTACAATTAGACAGGCCCCTACAGATCCCATGGTTGGCGTATGTGGCACGCAGTTTGCGGGCTATAGGGAGGCCAGATATGTTTGTTAACACCACAAGCATAACCCGTGCCGATGGAAAATGGGTCGAATCGGCACTTATGGACAAGTTCAGGTCAGAACACGAAGATGTCGCTTTAACAAAACACTCTATGCGACACGCGCTGTTGGTGAAAACAGTTAGTAACATTGAACCTTATCTGACCTGGGACATACCTCGTCATCAACGCTGATTGCTGACCTATTTTAGGTTAAACTTATTTAATCGACTGGTCCCTTTTATTCGGGGTTCTTTCAAATACTCAGACCTGCCCCTATGCAACTGCGATAACATCTCGACTAATGACACATTACATGTGGTTATGTTTTGCCCAAAATATAGTTACCTGCGCCACAATTTTATAAGCCTGATTTTATCACCGGTTAATTTTAACCAAGTTAGGCCAGCCTTACTTTTTTTTACAGCTGTTGAATTCACCTTTTACCTGCTTTTTTCTTGTGCGCTTTCTGGTGGGAGTTTTAAAACATGAATGGCTATGATACTGATATTCTATATGTTGTTTTTAAATGAAATGTTTTGTCTTTTGTGATTTTATCTATAAAATCGAATAAAAATTATGATGATGATGAGTGAGTGTGTCTATGGCTGTGTGGGCTAGTGAGAGGATGTATCAGTGGTATATATGTAAGTAACTGGGTAAGTGAAAAACATTATAGGTGAGTGATGGGGTATATGAGTGACTGTATGGGTGAATGTGAGAATAGATGTATGGGTGAGTGTGTGCTTGTGTCAGTGACTATAGGTGAGTGAGTAAGTGTTAGTATCTCTATGAGTAAGTGAGTAGATGAGTGTATAACTGTATGGGTGAGTAAGTGGCTTGGTAATTGACTGTATGGGTGAGTGAGTAGGTGCGTGAGTAGCTCTATTTGTGACTAACTCAGTGTGTGAGTAGCTGTATGGGTGTATGAGTGAATATGTCAGTGGCTGCATTAGTGAGTGAGTGGATATATGAGTTGCTGTATGGGTGAGTAAGTGGATGTGTGTGTAGATCTATGAATCAGTGAGGGGGTGTATAAGTACTGGTATGGGTCTGTGAATGTGTTTGTAAATGTGTGGGAGTGAGTGTATTAAAGGTTCTAAGGGGATGTGAGTGGGTGTGTTAGTGATTTTGTGGATGATGTCTTTTTTAAATTCTTTTGTTAGCCATAAGTAAGACATATATTACACACATGCATTAGAAATGTTAACATCACATAGTTCCCGAATGAGTAACTAACACTGTAGTCAAAAAAGAAACAACAGATAAACCAGGTGTAAGATGAAGACAGTCCAAACTGAAATGTAAGAAACAACAACTTTTTCCCATTTAGAGGCTTAAGATAACAATTAAAAATTAATATCTAATATCTAAGATAGAGCCATAACAGAGCATATATTATAAAGTGACAGTGCATCATTACTCCTATTGGAGACCGGCCCAGATCCTATTGAATTTAAGCCAAGAGCGAGGCCCTCTGGCTTTAGCTAGAGCAAGTTCCATCTCATACACCTGTCTGAGCAGAGCCCAAACTTCATTAACATTTGGGCTAACATTGTCAATCCAGACTCTAGCGACACATAGTCAAGCACATGCTATAATGATGGTAGCCACCAGATTCACATAGCTAGCAACTTCGCATTTGACCCCCAAAAATATTTCCTTTTCAGTAAGCTGGAAATTTTGGCCAAAAAGTGGACTGAGAATACCGGAGACACCATTCCAGAACCTGTTAAGCCTCGGGCAGTCGACAAACATGTGCCTAAGGTCTGCTGCGTAAAGTTGACATTTCGAACAGAATGACTTATCGGAAGATCGAGAGGCCCACTTAAATATAATTTCCGGCGTATAATACAACATATATACTATCCAGTGCTGCTGTAACTTTAGATTAACAGAGGTTACCACTCGATCTAGTACGCCCATAGACTCCTGTATTTCCTCAGCCACTACTTTGACCCTAAGAACCCCGCTTAATTTAGCCGCAATCTGGAAGCTATCATCATTGGCTGTTGCAAGAAATTTCTGATAAGCTGCGCCAATAGCACCACGGCCAGAGCTAGTATATACTCCAGACAATATTTCCAATGGGTTCGGCATTACTAATATCTTTTTACCACGTAAAAAAAAGTCCCTAATTTGTAATTACTTAAAGAAAGTACTTTGCAGAAGACCAAACTCGTCTTTAAGTGAGGCAAAAGATCGGAACCCCCATCCATCATATAGTTGTCTAAGCTGGGTGATGCCCTTACGTTGCCAGCCTTTCCCGATGTAATCTTGAAATACATCGGGCAACATAGGGTTGCCCCATAACACCGTATATTGATGCAAAGTAAGCAAAGAGTACTGCTTACAAATATCTTGCCATATCCGGATAATATCTTTAACTACCTTAAACTTCACTCGCTTGTAGTAGTTAGGGTCGGAGGTCTTATATAGCATGAACCCAACCGATGGACCGCAGGCTAACTGATAAGACAACAAAGCCACACCAGCATCCAACCCGCAAAGCCAGCCACAGATCCGACCAACAAAAACAGCCCAGTAGTAGAGCCTGAAGTCTGGGAGCTTAAGACCCCCTCATATATAAGGTAGTTTCATAAACCTGAGAGCCTTCCTAATGCGTCTGTAAGCCCAGATAAAGCTACCTATGACACTGTCTAATATCTTAAAAAAAGACCAAGGAACCCACAGGGGTATTGAGCGGTATAAATATAAGAATTTAGGAAGAATGTTCATTCTTATTACGTTGCACCTCCCATATATACTTAGCGGAAGCCGATGCCAACTACGCAGTTTGGCTGATATTGTCTTAAGAAGCGGTTCATAGTTCAGAGATACAATATCATCAACCTGGCTGCTAAGACATACACCAAGATAGGTAGCTGTTTGTGTAACACTTAATGTGGGAGGCAGGGCTTCCGATTGAAAGTTTACAATTGTCTGAGTTTTAGCCACATTCAGCTTATAGCCTGAAAAAGAACCAAATAGCTCAGCCTCTTGTGTAATATGGACAATAGCATCTCAAGGATTAGCAGAGAAGACTGCAATGCCATCTGCATACCCAGTTACCTTCAGTTCCACACCATTGAGGCACACTGAGGAAATCTCTCCATTCAACAGCAAATGCCTTATAAACAGCTCAATGTAGAGAGCAAACAACAGGGGGGACAGTGGACATCCCTGCCGTGTCCACTGTTGAATGGCTAAGAGGGCAGATGTCATGCCATTCAATTTAATTGTTGCAACCGGCTTTCTATACAACTTCTGCATGGAAGAGATAAACCTAGGGCCAAGACCAAATGCTGCCATGGTAAGCCATAGATCTTCCCAGGCCACTCTGTCAAACGCCTTTTCCGCGTCGAGCATAACTATCCCGATCTGTTTGTTAAGTTTGTTAAGTTTGCCAGAGACATCAAAGGCGGATATAGCAGTGCTGATATGAGCCGTTGTGTCTCTGCCAGGGACGAAGCCATGCTGCTGCTCTGAGACTAACTTATAGATAAGAGGAGCTAAGCGTGAAGCTAGAATCTTAGAAAAGATTTTAGCTTCGGCGTTAATTAAAGATATTGGACGATAAGAGCCTCTATCGTCAATCAGCTTCACCTTCTTAAGGAATACCACAATATTAGTAGCACTCCATGAAGAAGGAGCGGTGCCCCCATTAGTGATATCAATACTCAACTGCATAAAAACTGGTGCTAGTATATCCCTGAAAGCTTTGTAAAATTCAAGCGGGATAGCATCCTCGCCGACCGCCTTTCCTGAGGGTAGGGACTTAATAGCATCTTTGACCTCAATTAGCTCTATATCTTTCTGTAACTCATTGGAATCCAAAGAGTCGAGTTGAGGCAGATGACTCTCCAGTAGATACTCGAGAAAAGTATATTTATTAAATGGAGCAGACTCAGAATGTCAGTTAGCATAAAATAATCTAAACTCAATCAATCAGTCAATCAATCAGGTGCATTGTAAGCATGCTACTCACCCGTGAGGGTCTCAAGGCGCTGGGGGGGGGGTAAGTAACTCCGTTAGTCGAAAAGCCAGGTCTTGAGTGTCTTTCTCAAGATGTTCAGGGAGGGGGCACGTCTGATATCGATCGGGAGTTCATTCCAGGTCTTGGCCGCGATGTAGGAGAAGGCCCTTCCACCTGTTCTGGCTTTGCGGATTTGTGGGGTTTTGGCGAGGGCGAGGTCGGCGGATCAGAGGTTTCTCTTGGGTACGTGGAAGGAGATTCTTTCGTTGAGGTATTGGGGTCCGGTGTTGTGGAGGTATTTGTAGGCGTGGGTTGGTATCTTGAAAGTGATTCTCTTCTCGACGGGGAGCCAGTGGAGGTTGCGCAGGTGCTGGGTATTGTGTTCGTGTCGGGGATGCCAAGGACGAGTCTAGCTGCGGTGTTTTGTATGGTCTGGAGTTTGTGGAGCAGCGACTTGTTGATTCCGGCGTAGAGGGCATTGCCGTAGTCCAGTCTGCTGGTTATGAGGGCGTGGGTGACGGTTTTCCTTGATTCAGGGGGGATCCATTTGAAGGTCTTTTGGAGGATGCGGAGCATGTTGAAACAGCTGGCGGCCAAGGCGTTGACCTGTCGGGTCATGGAGAGGGAGGAGTCGAGTACGATGCCGAGGTTTCAGGCGTGGTCCATGGGGGCGGGGGGGCTGCCGAGGGCTGTGGGCCACCAGGTGTTGTCCCATGCGGAGGGGGAGGGTCCGAGGACAAGGACCTCTGTCTTCTCCGAGTTGAGCTTCAGGCAGCTGCTGCTCATCCAGGATGCAACATCCTTCATTCCTTCCTGGAAGTTGAGTTTGGTGGTGACGGGGTCCTTGGTGAGGGAGAGGATGAGCAGGCTGTCATCTGCGTAGGATACTATGCTGAGTCCGTGGTGTCTGACGATGGCGGGAGGGGGGCCATGTAGATGTTGAAGAGCGTGGGGCTGAGTGATGATCCTTGGGGTACTCCGCAGTTGATTTCTGTGGGTGCGGAGAAGAAAGGAGGCAGTCTGATTCTTTGGGTTCTGCCGGTGAGGAAGGAGCGGATCCATTCGAGGGCCCTTCCCTGTATGCCGGCGTCATGGAGTCTGGCGGTGAGTGTGCGGTGGGAGACGGTGTTGAACGCTGCGGAGAGGTCGAGCAGGATCAGGGCTGCGCTGTGTCCTTGGTTGAGGAGGGTGCGGATGTCATCTGTGGCGGCGAGTAGAGCGGTCTCGGTGCTGTGGTTGCTGTGGAAGCCAGATTGGGAGGGGTCGAGGATGGAGTTTTCCTCGATGAATTTTGTTAGCTGAGCATTGACGATCTTCTCGGTGACTTTGGCCGTGAAAGGTAGGAGGGAGATGGATCGGTAGTTCTTGAGGTCCGAGGGGTCAGCTGTGGGTTTCTTTAGCAGGGGTCTGACTTCTGCGTGTTTCCAGTCGCTGGGGAAGGTGCCCGTCTTGAAGGTGGTGTTGATGGTGCGTCGTAGTTCTGGGGCGGTGGCGGCTCGTGGTAGATGTGTGGCGGGCAGGGGTCCGTGGGGGCTCCCGAGTGGCTGCTCTTCATGGTCGAGGTGGTGTCTTCGGTGGTGACTGGTGTCCAGGAGGAGATGGTAGGCTGGCTGGCGTTGCTGGGGGGGTGATGGTTTCGGTGTCTGGAGTCTGGTCTATGAACTGGTTGTAGAGGTCTGTGATTTTCAGGTGGAAGTAGGATCCGAGCTTGTCGCAGAGGTCCTGGGAGGGGGTGATGTCCATGGTTTCGCTGGGGGGCTTGGTGAATTCCTGGATGACGTTGAAGAGTTCTTTGGAGATGCTGGAGTTGGCGAGGATCTTGTTTTGGATGAAGGTCCTTTTGGTGGATCTGATGCGTTGGTGGTATTACGTCATGGCGTTCTTGTAGGTGGTGAGGTCTTCTGTTGTTTTGCTGTTTCTCCAGTTCTTCTCAAGACGTCTGTAGGTGCATCTGGATTCTTGGAGGTTGGAGGTGAACCAGGTGGCTTTCCTGGGGCGCTGTCTGTCGGGGTTGCGTAGGGGTGCGAGCTTGTCTGCGCAGTTGGAGATCCATCTGTGGAGGGTCTTTGGCTGCGCTGTTGGGGTCGGTCGAGGTGGTGGGGGGGGACGTGGTTGAGGGTGGAGTTGAGTTGCTCCTCCGTGATTTTGCTCCAATTCCTTCGTGGGGGTCGCGATGCTGGTTTGGGGGTGGTGGGTTTGTTGACATTGAAGTGTACGCAGTGGTGATCTGTCCAGAGGGTTTGCGTGGTGTGGCTGAAGTGGATGCTGTTACCTCCTGTGAAGATGGGGTTGAGGGTGTGTCCTGCCTTGTGTGTGGGCGTGGTGACGAGCTGTTTCATGCCAAGTTTGGTGAGGTTTTCCAGCAGGGTGGTGGAGTTGGGGTCGCTGAGGTTGTCGAGGTGAAAGTTCAGGTCTCTGATGAGTATGTAGTCCATGGAGGCGATGGCCTGGGGTGCGATGATGTCGGTGATGGTCGTGATGAACAGGGAGCAGGGTCCAGGGGGTCTGTAGGTGAGGGTGCCGTGCAGCGTGGTTCTAGGGCTGGTCTGGATCTGGAAGTGAAGGTGTTCGGTGGCAGAGATGGAGTCGGTGTTGGAGATGGAGTCTGAGGGAAAGCTTGTGTGCGATGGCGAGTCCTCCACCCGGGCAGTTTGGGCGGTCTTTCCTCTGGATCTTGTATCCGTCGGGGATGGCGGTGGCGATGTCGGGGGCAGATGAGGCGTTGGTCCAGGTTTCTGTGAAGAAGACGATGTCTGGTGAGAGGGTGTCGAGGAGGTTCCAGATCTCAATGGCGTGTTTGTGCAGGGAGCGCACTTTGAGGAGGATGAACTTCAGGGCTTCGGAGGTGTTGGTGTTCGGTCCTGGGGTGGTGGCCGTGGTGGTGCTGATGGTGTTGAAAGTCTGGCACCACTGGTGGCAGGAGAACTGTCCGTGGGTGGTGTTCAGCGCGGACAGCTGGCAGTTGTTGTTTCTCCTGGGGTTGAGTGCAAGGAGGGTGGCGGAGTCGTAGCGGTGGATGGTGTGGGGTCTAGGGTCCCTGGCGCTGGTCGCGGTCGGGGCGCGGACAGGCGCAGACAGACGCGCCAGCAGTGCGCCCACTGCGCAGCGGCTGCCATTAAATAGGAGAGAAGGGCGGGAAGCTCAGCAGGGAGGCGGGAGCCTTAGCGGCAGGGGGAGGGGCCGCGGGGGCAGCGGCGGGATAACACAGGAGGAAGGGACAAATTAGAGGCAGTCACAGTGAACAATACAGTAAAAAATAAAACCCACAATATAAGACACACAATATTAAACAATATAACAGCACAGGAAAAACAGCGGAAAAACGGGCACAGCGAGGCAGGTGGTGGCAGGCAGGCTCGAACCCTGCCGGATCTCTGTCAGCGGCAACGGCACAACGGTGGAGCTACTCGGGAAGAGAGAGCTGGTCCCTGACCGGACTCAGAGGTCTTGCTTGCTCGTCCCAGTAGCAGCCGCCATTAAATAGGGGAGGAGGGCGGGAAGCTCAGCTGGGAGGCGGGAGCGTTAGAGGCAGGGGGAGGGGCCGCAGGGGGGCTGCGGCTGGATAACGCAGGAGGAAGGGACAAATTAGAGGCAGTCACAATGAACAATACAGTAAAAAATAAACCCCACAATATAAGACACACAATATTAAACAATATAACAGCACAGGAAAAAACAGTGGAAAAATGGGCACAGCGAGGAAAGTGGTGGCAGGCAGGCTCGAACCCTGCCGGATCTCTGTCAGCGGCAACAGCACAATGGTGGAGCTACTGGGGGAGACAGCAGGTCCCTGACCTCCGCTATATCCGCTATACCTCCGCTATATCCGCTATACCTCCGCTATATCCGCTATACCTCTGCTATATCCTGTGGCTGAGTAAAAGACAAACCACCATCTCCTTTAATCAGTTTGATGTTAGACCTAGCCCTTTGATCAGCAATCCGGATTGCCAACAAGTGCCCCACCCTCTCTCCATATTCGTATTACAGAGTTTTGTGCTTATGATAATTAATAGCGATTTTATCTAATAGCCCTCTGTTGATTTTAGATCGAACTTTTAAAAGCTGAAGATATATTAACTGGGCCCCTGGATCTCTCACTACGATTGCCCCAGAGTGTTGGCGCTCTAGGTCTAAATAGTCACACCAATCCTGTTCCGCCGCTTCAGTTGCCCGCCGATTTTGTGCTAAAATAAACTGAGGAGTCACCCCCCTGACAAAGGTTTTCATACAGTCCCATACACTTAAAATATTGGCAGTGCCAAGATTGTTACTCAAATACTTCTTCAATGCACTTCTAATATGTGCCCGATACTCAAGATTGCTAAATAAGTGTCTGGGAAATGAAAAAGCCTGAGGCGTCTTTCTAGCTCCTAGCTGTTTCTGCAAAGTTAGCATTACTGGATTGTGGTCAGATGTAATTTTGGGACAGACTTCTACCCAGGCATTTTTCAACAATGATCTCTTAATAAAAATCATGTTGATACAGGAATAATGTTTATGTGGATAAGAGTAAAATGTATACCCTGGTAGTGTTGGGAAAAGTATCCTCTAGGCATCATCAAGCTGATGTATATTAACCCTGGGCGTGAACTCCGCTCCGCTCGTGGAGTTTGCAGAGTTTTCAGCACTCCGCGTTACGCGGAGTTCCAAAAAACTCTGCTTCGCGTTGCGGAGCGGAGTTTTTTTTCCTCGCTCGCGTTCGTCAAAGTCATGTTGCCGAGCGCGAGCGAGGAAAATCCACCTCCCGGCGAGATTTTTCCTTGTTCACGATCGTCAACATCAAGTTGGCGAGCGCGAGCGTGGAAAATAAACCTCCCGGCGAGATTTCTCAACGCGGGGGGTCAGATTTCTCATTGCGAGTGGTCGCGTATGCTCGCGACTGCTCGCGTTGAGAAACTGTCCATTCGCGTTGAGAAAGCTGCAGCTCGAGTAAAAATCTACTCAAGCGGCAGAAAGGAAAGTAGTGCCCGCTTGCGCTATGCATGGTGCCGTTCGCGATGATTGCACAGTGTGCACAAGCATCCAGCACCGCAAATCACCGCAAACGGCATTTTTCTATCGCACTGCGCCACTTGCAGAGCTCTGAGAAGCGGCAGAGTTTTTTTCTGCTACGCGGAACTCCGCCCAGGGTTAATGTATATGCAGTAATTCCAACAGAGCCACTCTGGTCCTGACCATTCTGGCTCGTACCTTACTATTGGTAGTATCTATTTTATTATCCATAATACAATTAAAATCGCCCATGACTATCAAATCCCCAGCCCACCCCAATAATTTGGTGCTTAAATAGTCAAAGACATGGGGGTAATCCAAATTAGGACCATACACTACCCAAATCGTAGCCATGCGCCCCACTATCAGCAACTGAACTATTGCCAATCTTCCCTTAGCATCAGCTAATGTACGTAAGACAGTAGTTGCTAAATTCCTAGATTTCAGTATAGCGACCCCACGGATAGAAACTGCTTCGAGGTACATACTAGTATGTCATACCCAAGCTGTCTCAAGAGTGACCTATCTTTGTGTGTTAGGTGAGTCTCGGTTAAGCCAAGTAGATGTGGTTTTAATATGCAAAGTTCCTCCCCGATTTGGCGTCGTTTTTGAGCTTGATTCAGCCCGCAACATTCCAACACATTCATAGACATTGCATAATTTTAATTTGCCACTTCCCAACTGATTCCATCCTCTAACGTCTTGTATTTTGCGCCTACATTTGTAACTATTGATTGGCTATTGAAATAGATTGACTATGTATGCCCGTGGATCTGAACCTTCTCTCCCCTCCGGTATACCAAAGACCCGTAGATTATGCAGCCGTTGGCGATTTTCAAGGTCCTCAACATTAGATTGTAGAAATGCCATCTGATTTTTGCAAGTTTTAGCAACTCTTGAGGTATAGGTGTTAACTTCTTCGACTGCTGCAACCCGTTCTTGCAGTTCTATGACATCTGAGAACAATGAGGCGACCTTGATGATGATACCCGTGAGTGCCTGTTTAATCTCTCAGCTATCGGCTTTAGCTTGGAGATAATATTCCTGAGCCTCGGCTCTCTGAATAGATAGCGCCTGCAAGATTGTGAACAGGGAGAGATGGTGAGACACCAGTGGATGGGCCTGCAATAAAGTTGTTGCATGCCGTTGATAATACAGGGGCGGATGCAGACCCAAGTGTCTAAGAATCCCTGCCCGGATTCCCTTCGGAGCTGACCAGTTGGATTGTTGGCGAGGCCGTAGAGTTCATGCAGGGGCAAGAGAATGTTAGTGGGTCTCCTCCCTCGACTGCCGCTGGTACCGCATGTACAATAGGTGCAACATTGCCGGTATTGGAGAGTCGTGAAATGAAGGCTTCAACCTCTGCTTTTGATGCCACCCATTTGCAAAGAGGGCTAAAGCCGGAATCAGCCTTTGTGCCACTTGGAGCAAAGTCTTTCAGTTGCCCAACTGAGGTAGTAAGCAGAAGTTTAGTACCACCACGGCCTTTGCCACCTCTACCACCTTTAGCCCCTCTAGTGCTTTTGGTACCTCTTGCCTTTGGACATTTCTCCCCCACCGGGGTAAGGGCTTTTAATGTATCTAATACTGCGGCATCATCAATCTCACCATTGTCACCAGTTGTATTCACTGACTGAGCCACGGACTCCAGCAGGGCACCACCCTGAGTGTCCGAGGGAACATTCACAAGGTGGGTGTGTACAGAGCCAACAGATAACTCTAGCCCACAATTGTTACTGAGTGTAGATGATTGCATTTGGCACTCCGAGCCAGAGATAGTCTCAGCTTGAGAGCTAAGGTCCACATTGTTGGGCACAGCGGTGTTTAAACTGTTAGCACAAGGCAGTAGATGAGGCTGTGCTTGTATTGCCACAGCGGGCTGGGTGGCAGATAGTACTGTAGAGCTGCGATCCCACGATTCTGAGCCACTAGATTGCGTTTGTACTAAGTGACTCTCTCTTTCTCCCTCTCTCCCAATATCCGGAGAAACTTCCATACTATTAAAGTTAGCTGAATGTACTGTGGGGGGACCCCTCCCCTGCTGTCCAAGAGTTGATGTTACTCTATTCGAAGCAGAACAGGGCAGGGAATCACCTTTTCCCCCCCAGCCTTCCTGTACAGCAGAAATCAGGGCTTCAGCCATCTCAAGCCCTGGAATTAAGTTTTCAGAACCGCAGGACCGGAGCAACCCTCTGGCCCTGCCTGAGCGTAGTAACCGTAGAATAGGTCTCCCCAACTGGGAGCATGTGTCCGCACTCACAGCCGCTCCAAGACCCCCATTCCTGCTATCAGTGCTGACATCCCTTTCAGCCGAAGTGGAGCTAACACCGCTGTTCCCACTGTTCCCGTTGCCACAGCTGATTTCCCTATGCGCCCACGTCCTTTGGGGGCAGCCCTGTGCTGTGGAGCCCTCGTTTTATGGAGCATTTTGGCATCTGCCGGCAACCGCTAACCATATGTATGGCCCCCAGTGAAGGAAAAGAGTAGAGGAGCAGCCCAGCGTAATACCACCGTGCCGCTCTACTCACGTAAATAGAGTTGCGAGCGGCCACTGAGCCCAGCCGCAGCATCGAGGTATCAGGGCTTTTCAGAATACCCGCGCTGTAGCCGCCATCACCGCCATAGAAAGATGCTCCGTTCTCCGCAGCAAGGTAAGCGGAGAGATGCCAGGTGCTTTCGTGTTACCTTGCTTTCATGTCCAAAAATTGTCTATGGGGTGGGGGAGAGCACCAAGGGTCATGGTGTCAGCTGGGGAGGTCAGCGAGAGGCGTCCTCCAGAGCGGACTGAATCCGCCATCTTCCTTTCCAAATTTTGTGGATGATGTCATCAGTGATGTCATTTGAGATGTCATCAGTGTTGTCACTGACTATGTCATGAGTTATATAATATGTGAGGTCATAAATAGTGCATGGCGGGGGCACTAGTTATAGTTAGCTCAGCTAACTATAACTGCTGAATTTCACTGGTTTTGTATGAGTGAAACCTGAGCCTAACTATAACGTCCCTGCAACCTTTGTTTTTTCAAGTGAATTTCTAAGATTTTTAAATGCTAATCCCTAACTATAAAGTCCCTGTTACCTTTGGTTTTTTCAGTGAATTTCTATGGTTTTTTAAGTAGTAATGACGTTTGCAGAGTGGTGGAGAAAGGGGCGGGCCTCTGACCAGCTCTCAGGAATTTCGCTGTGTAGAACTTACAGAAAGTACCAGAAGTGCTTCTTGACCCCAAGGTCCCTCAGCATCCAAGAGGACTTCATTCCTCATCCAGTGGTCCACTAGGAGACGTGTTTGCAGAGTGGTGGAGAAAGGGGGCGTGTCCTCCGAAGACCTCTTAGCAATCCCATTGAGTGGCACTTACTGGAGGTAACAGGAGGGGTTACTCACACCCAAGGACCCTCAGCAGCCAAAGGGACTTCATCCCCCAACTAGTAGTGCGCCGGGAGGCATGTTTGCAGAGTGGTAGAGGAAAAGGGAGGGCCACGAAGACCTCTCAGCAACAAGGACGTCCTTGGGGGTCCACAACTCCCCCTGTTAGCTCCAGCAAGTACCGCACAGCGCGATTGCTTAGAGGTCTTCGGAGGCCGTGCCTTTTTTCTCCACCACTCTACAAATATGCCTCCTGGTGCACTTACGGTTGGAGGATGAAGTCCCCTTGGCTCCAGAGGGTCCTTTGGGGCAACAGGCCCTCCTGTCACATCCAGTCAGGCTCACATAGCGGGATTGCTGAGAGGTCATCGGAGACAACGCCCACGTTTCTCCACCACTCTGTAAACACATCTCCTGGTGCACTGATGGTTGGGGGATGAAGTCCCTTTGGCTCCAGAGGATCCTTGGGAGCCAACTGCCCCTCCTGTTTCCTCCAGTAAGTCCCACATAGTGGGATTGTTGAGAGGTCTTTGGAGGACACGCCCCCTTTTTCCTCCACTCTGCAAACACGCCTCCTGGCACACTACTGGTTGGGGGAAGAAGTCAGCTTTAGTCCTGAGGTCCTCAGGAGGCAAGGGGACTTCATACCCTAACCAGCAGCGTACCAGGAGGCATGTTTGCAGAATGATGGAGAAAGGAAGCATGGCCTCCAAAGACCTCTCAGTAATCCAGCTGTGTGGGACTTACTGGAGGTAACAGGAGGGCTTGTTGGCCCCCAAGGACCCTCTGGATCCAAGGGGACTTAATTCCCCAACCAGCAGTAAGCCAGGAGGCGCGTTTGCAGATTGCTGGTGAAGGGGGTGTGGCATTCAATGACGTGCCGGGGGTCTTTTCTTTTCTTTTTTTTCTTCTCTTTTTTAAGGGAGGGGAGCTGCGAGGCGCCCCTTCCCTGAGCCATTTACAGCCCCTGGGACCCCATCCCCAGGGACCATGCCTTTTTTCAATGGGTGAGGGGGGCCCGGCCTTTTCTTTTTTTATAATTTATAGGGAGGGGGGTCACGAGGCCCCTCTCCAGATATGATTTTGGCCCTGGGGACCCCATCCCCAAGCCTGCCTTTTTTTCCTAATACACAAAAAAAGGAGGGGGCCCGCACGGCCCCGGGGACCCCATCCCCCAAGACCTGGCCTCTCTGTTGGGGACCGCAAGGGGAGCCTGAAAGCCCCCGTGGTCTCTGCTGGCTCCCTGCGGGAGCCAGCATTTCTTTCAGACAGAGGGAGCTGCGGACATGCAGCTCCCTCTGTCAAAAAGCAATTCTGCTCCGCTTCATGCAAGCAAGAGCATTTTCTGCTCTTGCTTGCACAAAGTGGAGCAGAGTTTGCGCTGGCTTGGCTGGACCAATGCTCCCACCAAGTCATAGCAAACTGCAGTGTCCCGAGGGTAGGCACCCCAGAGCATTGCTGGAGCTATCCCTGGAGAACGGCGGTCTCCAGGGCCATCTAGGGCTCCAGGAGGGGGGCTGCACAGCCCCCCTCCTTTGTTTGTATTTGCCACGGGGAGGTGGAGGCCCCCCAGCATTATTTTACAGTGAAGCCCCGGGGAGGTGGTGGTCCCCGGACATAATAAGCCCCAGGAGGGGGGGCCTGTGCGCCCTCCCTCCTATAATTCCAAATCATGCCCCCGGGACCTGGCCCACCCGGTTTTTAACATTTTCGGCCTGATTTGTGGAACCCGAAGATTTTTAAAAAAATGCTTTTTTGGCCCTGATGCTGTTCCCCTTCCCCCTCCTCCCCCCCCCCCAAGAGGCCTTGGGGCTTAGATTGTCTCTACCCTGCTCCCTTTTCTTTTTTGCATTTTTTGTGGGACTTGGTTGAATTGACTCCCAAGATGGCTGCCAACACTTCCTGGTTGAAGTGTTGGCAGCCAATTATATTTCAGTAGGGTCTCAGTAGGCTGTTGGGCTCCCAGATATCTATATTTTTTAAACTGAAATACCTCTGAAACTGCTAAACAGATTTACACCAAATCACCAAAGGCACGCTTTCTGGACCAACATCTAGCTTTCTGCCAAATTTGGTGTAATTCCGTTCAGCGGTTCGGGCTGTAGTCATGTTCAAAAAATGAAAAATCCCTGTAGACATAACATGGGGAAAATGTGTTTTGGGACCCCCCTTATTTCTCGGCTTGATGGATCACCCCGAAACTTTCCACACAGCAGCTGAACTCTGAAGGGGACGTTTTTTGAAAATTTCTTGAAGATTCGTCAAGTGCGCCAAAGTTATTGGCAAAACAAAAACGCTTTTCCTAAGGAATCTTTGGTGCTAACTAAAAATACCTACTGGCGAACCTGTTGTGTGTGTGTGTGTGTGTGTATGTATATATATATATATATATATATATATATATATATATATATATATATTATTGAGAGCAAGTTCCCTTTATTGATTTCTCTCCTTTGGAAGATAAGATTTTATTTCATGTGATTATTACTGAAAATAATTTGACTAAGAGGGGAAAGCTGCAGGTCCTGATGGATTTTCAATTAAATTCTATCTTTATTTTTTGCCACTTTCACTACGGAAACTGTTTCCGCTGTTCTTGTTTTTTATTACCAATACATCAGTAGGGGGAACATTCCAGGAAGCTTTAATTTGTCTTACACCAAAAGATAAGACTCGAGATTTTTAAGGGTAGATACATCAGATAACACTAGACTCTTTTTGATATATTAAGTAGGTCTATCAATTATAAACACTCCTTAACTGTTATTCCCTTGATGCTGAGATAGTGTTTGACCGAATGGGCTGGACTTTCATCTTTCATTCTCTCAAACGGTTTGGTTTTGGCTCAATTTTTATAAATGTGGTCTCTCTTTTATATTCTTCACCTAAAGCCTCTAACTTTGTCAATGGTTTAGTTTCTTCCCTCTCTCTATTAAACAGAGGAGTTAGACAGTGTTCCCTTCTTTCCCCATTACTCTTTATTCTTGCAATGGAACCTTTCTTGACCAGCATTTTTCAGAGTTCCAATATCCATGGATTTCAGTACAGGGAGAAAGAGGTAAAGATGGCTGTGTATGTGTCGATGATACCCTCATATTTCTATCTGATTCCACCTCATCTGTACCAGCATTTCTAACTGAAGTGGATAATATTGCTACTGTTTAGGGATAGAAACTTAATTAAGATAATTTGAAATCCTCTCTCCTAATAAATTATGTTTAGGGCTCCCGGTTTTCCGTTTTTACGGATTTTTACATATAAATACAGACGGAAATCTATATTTCCTTTGTCTGTATTTATATTTAGAAACGGCAAAATACTAGAAAATGTTGCTGCGCTGCCGTGCTCGAATCCAGAGTTATCTCGCCACGCCCCTTCCTGCTGCTGGAAATTCCTTCCCGGGCACACACACAGCCGCACCCGAGTACTTCACAGGTCTTTTGAAAGACCATTTACTTGTTAACGAGGCTTTATTGTTCTTTCACCCCATGCCGTAGCCTCTCCCAACGCCCCTGACTCCTCCTGTCCCAGGCCACATACAGTGCACGTTTTAAGCACTTAAATTCACAGTGCTGCAGCAGCGCATCCTGGCACTCGTTTTTTTTAAACCTAAACGAAGATGATTTTTCCTCGTTTAAGGAGGTATTGTATCATTTTCGACGCACAAAAGTGCTGGCGGGCGGGTATTTTTGCATTTCTTGAAGTGCGTCTCTCCGTTTTACTCCACAGTTATGCAATGTTGCACAGGCGGGGTGGCGACCTCTTCCAAGCCGCGCTGAGCGGGCACATTTCAGTACAATGAGGTATTGCCTAACGAGATGTCAATGACACACGCAGTAATTGAAACCCTGGGTGGGGAGGGGGTTGCTGAGAGAAACAATACTGTGACAGATCTATCCTATGTAGCCGGCTCCGGTCCCTGAGAGGACAGGAGAGTCTCTTCCCTTGCTGAGCTTTCCACGACCACTGCACATTTCCTACACAGCTCTGTCAGGCATCAGATCAACAACCCTACGCCACACCTCCCCCCACTAGAATGTCTGCGTGTGGAGCCCACACAGGAATATGCAGTGAGTGGCGTAGCAAATTTGCCATAAGCAAGAAGGAAATTGGAACCCTTTCGGTCCACAGTTTGGGCAGTGAAGTGCAGCTATAGTGGGGTACAGTGGGGCCCTAAGGCTCCGATGCCACTGCACCTGCTGCACCACCGATAGCTGTTCCTCTGGTTAATATTTTGTACCACCCCCATGATTTTCTTAACTTTGTTTGCAGTACATATATAAATATTAACTTTACATTTCTATGGCATGAAAGTCTCATAGCACCCTTTGCAATGTAAATGGTCTAGCCCCTTAACAATCACTCAGTGGTTTAATTCATAGTTAATGATGGAACACATCATGACTAGTCTGTGGTAAACGGACGTGCCTGTGAGGGAGAATGAGGGGCAGATTGCTGGTGGCAGGGAGGCGAACGAGGGGAGGTGGAAGGAATGTCAGACTGCCCAAGACAGAGGTAAAGAGGGAAAGGTATAATGTGAAATGCATGGAATAATAGAAAAATATTGCATCTATGTAATGACAGCATCTGTTCTGTCAACCAGCATCAGGTAATTTTTCACCCGAGGAGTTCTGTCTATATTTTAAATGTGAAAGGAAAGCTTGATGTGAGGAAGCATTTCATGAGGCAGATCAAATGCAGTTCTTCTGCCATCTACAAAATATGACTGGTTCAATTTGTCAAAAAATGGCCATGTGCTGTGGAATACCAATTTCACACAGCATTCTGTCTGTGGTTGAGAATGATCATTTCTTGGCACGGCTTCATATGTTCATGCCCTTCGAACTTTGCTGTGGGTGTGTGAATACATGGATGGAGTGGAATAAGAGACAATTTATTCTGCTCGCTGGGATCACCCTAGAGTGGTTTAGCATCTAATTTCAGTCGGTGAACCTTAGACTGAGATAGTAACTTTCAGGGCACGTGGCTTGTAGCTTGGGATCTATCTGTCTGTCTATCTACACATAAACACACCACCACCAATATAGGTAACCTTACGTACTTTCTGTGTGAAAACCATAGACATTTGAAGGCAGATTTCTAGCTGGCTTTAGATGGAAATACAGAAGCGCTGGCACATGTTTGCTCCTGATAAGTGCTTGTACTCTATCCTAAAGTGTTTTTATAGCAGAACTGAGAAGCACATATACTCTCCTTTTCAAATTACTCAGTACCGGACCATTTGAAGCACTGCTAAAGCCACAACAAATCGCTAGTTTAAGTGAGCGCATGTGTGCATTGTCAATTTAAATAAATGTGGAAAAATACTAGCTGTAGCATCGTCTTATACTTGTGGCAAAAATAAATGTGGATAAATACAGAAAAAATGCCCAAAAAATAAATATGGATAAATACAGACGGAAATGGCAAAAAAATAAATACCATAAAACCGGGAGCCCTAATTATGTTTTAACCATGAATTTACGTGTACTGACTTTGTCTGGATGCCTTATGGATTTAAATATCTTCTAATACTATCAAATAAATGGTTTCTTTAAATCTAACCTCTGTAATTGCAAAGTTAACATCTTTAACTTCCACATGGCATCCATTATTTTTTATCATGGTGCAGCAGGTTAGATTTGATTAAGATGATGCAAGTCCCTTTTGTTCTATTTACTCTGTCTACCATCCCTATACAGATCCCTTCTCAGTATTTCAAGAAAATGTACTCTATCTTGTCTACATTTCTATGGCATAATAAATTACCTCGGATGTCTCTTTCTAAACTACAATGGCCTAAGGAGTCAGGCAGACTTAATTTCCCAACTTTTTTTCTATTTTGAATAAAGTTCTCACAAACCCTCCTTTATGGACAGAGGTTGAACTTTCTTTTATCTTTCCCTTCTCATTTGAAGAGATTTTACCCAAAGACCTATGTCCATGTCTCTTATCATTCTTAAAAATACATGCAGACTGCATCCTATTTTTGATCATCATCATCTTAGAGATTTTGTTTAGAATACTAATACATTGATCAAGATTAATGGCAGAACCAGTTTTTGGGAAATCTTTGACAGGGTTTATTATGGGTTAAATAACTTACATAAAATGGTTCATTTATTTCCTTCCAACAAAAACAATTACTCTTTCATCTTCCAGAGTCCTTTAACATGAAATTTCAGTCCATGGTTGGTTTTGTCTCACAAGCATTAGTGACTCTTCCCTCTAATATCATAACTGCTACTCAACCATCACAACTGTCACATCTCCTCTGTTTATCCACTTCTTTGTTTACAGAGCCCTTAATGCACCCAGTAGTTCACAAGGTAATACTGACATTGAACTTCAATGGGAAAGATCTCAATGTTTAATGGTCAATACAAGTATGGAACAAAATTTGGATTACAATTCGTAAATCCACCTGAGTAGTAAGCACCACTCAAATGATATTTTATTTTTCATATACACTAAAACTCTATTAACACCGATTTCTTTAAATAAAATGAATCCTACCATTTTCTCCGCATGTTGGTTGTCTAAAACTCCCTCTGCCAATAAGAATCATATTCTATCTTCCTGGCCACATACTTGCCAATTCTAATTGAAAGTGTGGCGAAAAATAATATTTTTTATACCAATGTTTCATTTTCTTATTCACATATGTTTTTAGGTAGTTTGTCAATTGATTGAAAAAAAAATTCTTTAAATGTTGGTATTATTGACCTTTTATTGGCTGCTGCTTTTCAACAAATAAGTAAAAATTGGAAAGACTCCACCAGTATCTCTTTCTAAGCATGGTGGTATGGTATATGCTATAATCATACACTGGACAGAGCTTATGATACTCCCATTGGTCTAGCAATAAAGAGATAAAAAAATCAGTTGGCTGTCTCACATCAAGAAATTGTTGCTTCTGTTAGGCTTGAAAGGATGGTGGGAGACCCAGTATTGCTATCTTGTGCCATCCAAAGTTCCGCAGAAAATGCAGCATTGGGAATGGGTGTTGCAATCTGTTGTTCAATCCGCTGAAAGTGCATCATTGACGGGGGAATTTTGGAATTTATTTATGAATCTCTATAAATAGCTTTTTGATGAACTTGGTGCTGGTTTTTTTCTTCCTTTGTATGAGAAAGTGTTACACTTCTTTCTTTTCTTTCTTGTTTCTCTTTTAGAATTATTTATGTCATTAATTTAGATATATCATATGACTTATTGTCAACACTTTGGAGCCGATTACAATGCAGGCAGGAAGGGCTCCGACCGTCGGTCGGAGCCCTCCTGCCCGCATCATAATCACTGGTTCGGAATCCCTTCTGACTGAGCCATTTCGAGGGGCTCGGTCAGAAGGGAATCTGAACCAGTCTTCCGAATGGCTTACGCCGGGCTCGGAGAGCCCGTCTGCCATTCGGAAGGCCCACAGTAATCCCCCGGCCGCCTCTTTCCGGCCGAGGGATTACGATGGCAGTTTCCCACTGCCTTTTTGTGTCGGCCTTCTCGGCACAAAAAGGCAGTGGGTAACAGCTTTGGGGGCCCCCAGCAGGGCCCCCAAGGGTGCATAGCCACCGAATTGTGGCCCGTTGATCCCTGCACCCGTTGGCAGTCACCTTGAAGTGCCTGCCTCAGGGTGCAGGGATGAACTGCACCGTAGCATTTTGCTATGAGAGTATGCATTCCGTTCGGAATGCATGCTCCCATAGCAAAGTATAGGATTGCAACCGAACAGGGTTCGGTCGCATCCTAATTCCCTGGAATGGAGCAGACGACTGGAGGTAGTTCGGTTCCAGTTCCATAACGATGCAGGACGGACTCGGGCCCGTCCGGCATCGTAATTGGCCCCTTTATATTCATTTGATGTATGTGCCGTTGTTAATCAATCAATCAATCAATCAATCAATCATTTGTATAGCGCGCTACTCACCCGGAGGGTCTCAAGGCGCTAGGGGGAGGGGGGTCCGCTACTGTTCGAACAGCCAGGTCTTGAGTTGCTTCCTGAAGGAGAGGTGGTCTTGGGTCAGGCGGAGGTGGATGGGTAGGGAGTTCCACGTCTTGGCAGCCAGGTAGGAGAAGGATCTTCCTCCCGTAGTGGCTCTTCGGATGCGGGGGACGGCGGCGAGGGCGTGGTTGGTCGATCGTAGCTGGCGGGTGGGAGTGTAGAAGGTCAGACGGTCGTTGAGGTATCTGGGGCCTTGGTTGTGGAGAGCTTTGTGTGCGTGGGTGAGGAGTCGGAACGTGATTCTCTTGCTGACGGGGAGCCAGTGCAGGTCTCTCAGGTGTCCGGCGATGTGGCTGTGTCGGGGGATGTCCAGGATGAGTCGAGCTGAGGCATTCTGGATGCGTTGGAGTCTTTTCTGAAGTTTGGCTGTGGTTCCGGCGTAGAGGGAGTTGCCGTAGTCCAGTCGGCTGGTGACGAGGGCCTGGGTGACCGTCTTCCTGGTTTCGGTGGGGATCCACCGGAAGATCTTCCGCAGCATGCGTAGGATGTTGAAGCAAGACGAGGAGACGGCGTTGACTTGTCTGGTCATTGAGAGGTAGGAGTCCAGGATGAAGCCCAGGTTGCGTGCGTGGTCCGTTGGTTTGGGTGCGTTGCCCAGGGCAGGGGGCCACCAGGAGTCGTCCCAGGCGGAGGGTGATGATCCTAGGATGAGGACTTCCGTCTTATCTGAGTTCAGTTTCAGGCGGCTGTTCCTCATCCACTCGGCTACGTCCTTCATCCCTTCATGTAGGTTGGTTTTGGCGGTTGTGGGGTCGTTGGTGAGGGAGAGGATCAGCTGGGTGTCGTCGGTGTAGGAGATGATGTTGAGGTTGTGTTGGCGTGCGATGGCTGCGAGGGGGCTCATGTAGACGTTGAAGAGGGTGGGGCTGAGTGATGATCCTTGTGGTACGCCGCAGATGACTTCGGTGGCCTCGGAACTGAACGGGGGGAGGCGGACTCTCTGGGTTCTTCCGGCGAGGAAGGAGATGATCCACTCCAGTGCCTTCTCTTGGATTCCGACGTTGTTCAGGCGTTGCACTAGGGTGCGGTGGCAGACTGTGTCGAACGCTGCGGAGAGGTCCAGGAGGATGAGGGCCGCTGTTTCCCCATTGTCGAGCAGGGCTCGGATGTCGTCGGTGGCTGCGATGAGGGCGGTCTCGGTGCTGTGGTTGGCCCGGAAGCCAGACTGTGAGTGGTCGAGGGATCCATTCGTCTCGATGAAGGCGGCCAGTTGTCTGTTGACGGTCTTCTCGATGACTTTGGCAGGAAAAGGAAGGAGCGAGATGGGGCGGTAGTTTTTGAGGTCGGTGCGGTCCGCTGACGGTTTCTTCAGTAGGGCGCAGAGTTCGGCGTGCTTCCAGCTCTCTGGGAAGGTGGTGGTGTCGAAGGAGGTGTTGATGATGTCCCGGAGGTGGGGTGCGATGACGGCGTCGGCCTTGTTGAAGATGTGGTGAGGGCAGGGGTCGGTTGGTGATCCGGAGTGGATGGAGTTCATCGTGCGGATAGTGTCTTCGGTGTTGATCGGGGTCCAGGCTCGGAGGGTGGAGGTGGGGGACGTTGGAACGGTTGTAGGGTACGTCGGCTGTGTGCTGAAACTGTTGTGTATGTCTGCGATCTTGCTGTGGAAGAACGAGGCGAGCGAGTTGCAGAGGTCTTGCGAGGGGGTGATGTCGTTGTTTCCGGCGCTGGGGTTCGAGAGCTCTTTGACGATGATGAAGAGTTCCTTGCTGTTGTGGGTGTTGTTGTCCAGTCGTTCCTTGAATGCGGTTTTCTTGGTGGTGTGGATCAGCTGGTGGTGTTTTCGGGTGGCGTGTTTGAGGGTGGTCATGTTGTCTGCAGTCGGGTCTCTGCGCCATGCTTTCTCGAGGGCCCGGCAGTTCTTCTTGGATTTCTTGAGTTCGTCGGTGAACCAGGGTGCTTTCTTGTTGCCGGGTCTGATTGGGGGTCTTCAATAGGGCGAGGATGTCAGCGCAGTTGGTGATCCATCTTGTGAGGTTGCTGGCGGCTTGGTTGGGGTTCGTTGAGCTGGCGGGAGGGTTCTGGCTCAGGGATGTGGTGAGTTGGTCGGTGGTGATCTTGTTCCAGCTTCTGCGCGCGAGCTGTTGCGGGTGGTGGTGCGTGGTGGTCCTGCTGAAGCTGAAGTGGACGCAGCTGTGGTCTGTCCAGTGGAGTCCGGTGGTGTGGCTGAAGGAGATGTCCTTGCTGGAGGAGAAGACGGGGTCAAGCGTGTGGCCGGCGTGGTGTGTGGGGGTGGTCACCAGTTGCTTGAGTCCGAGGTTGGCGAGGTTGTCCAGCAGGGTGGTGGTGTTGCGATCGTTGTTGTTCTCTAGGTGGAAGTTGAGGTCCCCAAGGAGGATGTAGTCGGCCGAGAGGAGGGCGTGCGGGCTGATGAGGTCGGCGATGTCTTCGCTGAATTGTGTGCGTGGTCCTGGGGGTCTGTAGATGAGGGTGCCTCTGAGGGTGGTCTTGGGGTCGGTGTGTATCTGGAAGTGCAGGTGTTCGCCGGCTGTGAAGGTGTCGTCGGAGTTGGTCGTAATGCGGATGGTGTTCTTGTGGACGATGGCGATGCCTCCTCCGGTCTGGTTGGCGCGGTCCTTTCGGGTGATCTTGTATCCGTCCGGGATGGCGATGGCGATGTCGGGCGCTGAGGAGGCGTTCATCCATGTTTCCGTGAGGAAAGCGACGTCTGGTGATGTGGAGTCGAGCAGGTTCCAAAGTTCCACGGCGTGTCTGTGGACGGAGCGGGTGTTGAGCAGGATGCACTTCAGGTGGTTGCTGCTGGTGCTCGGCGTGGCGGGTGCGGTGCAGGTCCGGAGGCAGGAGAACTTGCAAGATTGGCAGGCGAAGGGTCCGTGGGTGCGTCCTGGGGTGGCACGGTGGCAGCCGGGGATTCGGCCGGTGTTGAGTGCGTTGAGGGTGGCGGTGTCGTAGGTCCGGTGGGTGGGTTGGCTGCTGCGGGGGCCAGGGGTTCTGGCGCTGGGCGCGGTCCAGTCCCGGACGGGCGCAGACGGGCTTGCCTTAGGCGCGCCTTCGGCACGTCCGCTGCGCGGCCGCGCAGCGGCCGCCATTTATGGGGAGGTGGGAGGGAGGAGCAGCTGGGAGGCGGGAGGCAGGGGCAGCGAATGGGCAGTCAGGGGGGCGGGGCCGCAGGGAACGCAGCGGCGGGAATGGCGAGAGGCAACGGGGGTACAGAAGGAAAAAAAGGGGCGAGAAAACAGACAAATGCGGGCACAGTACAAAGGGGCAACGGGGGTACAGAAGGAAAAAAAGGGCGAGAAAACAGACAAATGCGGGCACAGTACAAAGGGGCAACGGGGGTACAGAAGGAAAAAAGGGGCGAGAAAACAGACAAATGCGGGCACAGTACAAAGGGGCAACGGGGGTACAGAAGGAAAAAAGGGGCGAGAAAACAGACAAATGCGGGCACAGTACAAAAGGGGCAACGGGGGTACAGAGGGAAAAAAGGGGCAAGAAAACAGACAAATGCGGGCACAGTACAAAAGGGGCAACGGGGGTACAGAAGGAAAAAAAGGGGCGAGAAAACAGACAAATGCGGGCACAGTACAAAGGGGCAACGGGGGTACAGAAGGAAAAAAAGGGGCGAGAAAACAGACAAATGCGGGCACAGTACAAAGGGGCAACGGGGGTACAGAAGGAAAAAAAGGGGCGAGAAAACAGACAAATGCGGGCACAGTACAAAAGGGGCAACGGGGGTACAGAAGGAAAAAAAGGGGCGAGAAAACAGACAAATGCGGGCACAGTACAAAAGGGGCAACGGGGGTACAGAAGGAAAAAAAAGGGGCGAGAAAACAGACAAATGCGGGCACAGTACAAAGGGGCAACGGGGGTACAGAAGGAAAAAAAGGGGCGAGAAAACAGACAAATGCGGGCACAGTACAAAAGGGGCAACGGGGGTACAGAAGGAAAAAAAGGGGCGAGAAAACAGACAAATGCGGGCACAGTACAAAAGGGGCAACGGGGGTACAGAAGGAAAAAAAGGGCGAGAAAACAGACAAATGCGGGCACAGTACAAAAGGGGCCACGGGGGTACAGAAGGAAAAAAAGGGGCGAGAAAACAGACAAATGCGGGCACAGTACAAAAGGGGCAACGGGGGTACAGAAGGAAAAAAAGGGGCGAGAAAACAGACAAATGCGGGCACAGTACAAAGGGGCAACGGGGGTACAGAAGGAAAAAAAGGGCGAGAAAACAGACAAATGCGGGCACAGTACAAAAGGGGCAACGGGGGTACAGAAGGAAAAAAGGGGCGAGAAAACAGACAAATGCGGGCACAGTACAAAAGGGGCAACGGGGGTACAGAAGGAAAAAAAGGGGCGAGAAAACAGACAAATGCGGGCACAGTACAAAGGGGCAACGGGGGTACAGAAGGAAAAAAAGGGGCGAGAAAACAGACAAATGCGGGCACAGTACAAAAGGGGCAACGGGGGTACAGAAGGAAAAAAGGGGCGACAAAACAGACAAATGCGGGCACAGTACAAAGGGGCAACGGGGGTACAGAAGGAAAAAAAGGGGCGAGAAAACAGACAAATGCGGGCACAGTACAAAGGGGCAACGGGGGTACAGAAGGAAAAAAAGGGGCGAGAAAACAGACAAATGCAGGCACAGTACAAATGGGGCAACGGGGGTACAGAAGGAAAAAAAGGGGCGAGAAAACAGACAAATGCGGGCACAGTACAAATGGGGCAACGGGGGTACAGAAGGAAAAAAAGGGGCGAGAAAACAGACAAATGCGGGCACAGTACAAAAGGGGCAACGGGGGTACAGAAGGAAAAAAGGGGCGAGAAAACAGACAAATGCGGGCACAGTACAAAAGGGGCAACGAGGGTACAGAAGGTAAAAGGGAAGGGCGTTCTTACCAGCAGCAGCGGGCGGACAACACAGGCGGAGCTGTGTGGCGGGGGAGCGACCTACCTGGCAAGGGTTGTTACTATAAGACTTGTTTTTTCTCGTCAAGTAAAAATCTCTTTAAACTTTAGGTATGTTTCCTTTGTTTGTAGGTGTTTGATTTAAGTCTTACTCAAACAGGGACACATCCCTGCCATGGCTTCATTCAGGTCTGTACTGTCCTGGGCCATGAGAGTGTGAGGATACCAGGTATTTGTGTTTTTTCAAAGTGTCTGTGGTGCTGATGCACTATAAACTGGGAACAGTGCATATGGGAAACAGTGGATGCAACTGAGGCAGAAATACTGATTTGTGTTACCTGCCTTTTGGCTACAGAGATTACTCTCTGAGCCATAAGGAAACATACCACAATTATGTAGTTCAACATTTCATATGATATCTATCACTAGGTGTCACACCTTCCTTGTTTTAACTGGAATATGCAAGTTCTATGTTTCTTGTTATGAACTTCCATAGAGTGAGCAATTTTCCTTAGTCTTTTTAATCAGGAAGTACTAAGTTTGTCTGTCGGGTTCTCATTTTCTCTCTCTTGGATTGCCAGAGTACTGGAATACCTCACATGCCCAGGTTCATTCGCATAGCGATTAGGTCCACATTGGGGTGCATGCTGCAGAAAGAAGACAGAAAACTAACCTCACTTGAAAAATATTAAAATCTATAACAAACTACAAGCCTAGGGATTGTATCCAAAGTATGGCTGTCAAAGTTGCTGGTCCTTGAAACTGGCTACAAGGGTGGTAATCCTGGCTTTGGCATTTGACCACAATTCTTGTGCAACACTGTGGAAATTATGGTAGCCTATTTACAAGCCCAATGCTCTGCCGGGATGTTACCTTTATGACATTCCGGCAGCTCACTGGGCTTACCCATATCTATGAGGCGAAGTAAAGCCACCCTGCGTGGCTTTTCATGGCCTTGTAGATAGGGTGTGAGGCAACGCAGAGCAAGTCACTACGTTGTCTCACACTGCGATGGGGAGGCGTGCTATAACGGTTACAGTGGGTGTTCCCACGTAACACCCACATCATTTGACAAATTCCCAGATTTACAACATGCTGTAAACCTGGGAATGCATCAAAAGCCTCTGCCTCCCCAGGGGTGGTGTAAGGGTTGTTTTTTGTGAGGGAAGGTGTCCCTTCCCCACAAAAACAACCTGATTTCAACTCAGACAATGCACCATGATGCAAGGGGGCCTGCGTTGGCGCATGGTAGCCATTTGTGCGCCAGCGCTGGAAAAGAGGACAGGAATGTGTTGTATCTCTTAGATAAGGCGCATTCCTGCCCTTTTCTTTTGACATAGGGCAGCGCAGCAGGTGGGCTTGCGGCACTGCCCTATGCCAAAATATCGAAAAGGAGGGCCATGATATCTACTGTGCTTCGTAATTAGACATATGTGTAATAAGAACATTTTAAAACGTAGTGTGAGGTCGAATATTGTTCCTATTACATATTTCCATCCACCTCGCATTCACCCTCTAATAACTGGCTTTCTTCAGAATCCCCAAACAAAATTTCCATATAAAAATGAATTTTGTGAATGACTTTCCTGTTCATTGAAGCTATATTTACACTAAATGAAACCCCTACAATAAATATAAATGTATTATAAATGAATATAAATTAAAAAGGTCTTCATTTTCTTAGCCTTATTATGAGTAGTGATTGATGGAATAAGTAGAAAGGGATACTTTCCCCCAAAAAATGATAGTAAAGTTCATGAATCTATTTAACAACATTTTCATAATTACATGAAAAATATATATTTTTTAAATCTAAACTATATCGCATTTTGAAGGGAATGTCTGAAATGCAATTCTGTTATAATACTTATTGTTCTGCATTTTGCTATGATATGTTTCAAAATATCCTTCAGTGGGAAAATCCCGCACTGAGGGGCACTGAATACAACAGAATAAGTATTCCCCCAATTCCCCCCGTCCAGCAAAATGTGCATCGTTTTTCTTTGCTTGTCTTGTATACTGTTTCTCTGAGAGGCGTATGCCATTCTCGTTCCTCTAAGCCAACATGTTTGTTGTAAAGCAGCCTGTGTTAATTGGAATTCGGAACATCACAGTGTTTTTTTCTTAGTTATCTGATGCCCTCTTGTGATGGACAGATGAATTGTGAAGACCTGTTTTCATTAGATACATGTGCATATAGCCAGTGTTTTGAACCATGTTAGGGTTTTTCTTAAACAGAATATGAATTGATCATTTGATCAGTTCTATCAATGCAACCCTTATACCAATTGTAGACCAAGACACAATGAGAGCTTCTGATAGGTGTGCCCTGACCATTCACAGTAACTTCCATGGTTGGTCGACAAAAGATTTACCTCCTTTTGTTTGTGAACGTTTTAACTTGAACCGCAGCCCATTAATGATGCCCAGACACCCCCCCCCCCGACTACCCCCATTTTTAGGTCGAGCCTGAGCCAGCGCGCAAGTGCTGCTCTGGGGATGATCTGTTGTAGTTCAGTGCGGGAGAGAAGCCCCACCCACTTCCTGCCCATATTTTTCATTTGCTTGTGTCTTTGTCCTTTGTAAATGCTGGCGTCTGATTCCTTAATAGGCTTCTTAGTCTCTCCTCAGTACGGCCATGTCATCATTTGTATCCTCCCATGACTACTGGCCCCTTTACTTCGGTTCTTACATGGTAAGCACTATATTCTTTATTGAGTTTGTCGTACTTGAGGCAGGACGACGTGCTTTGTTTACATTCAGCGCTCTGTGCGCGCTTTCACTTTCTGAGCTGCCGGGACACTCGTGACGGCTTGTTCTGTGTTTCTTTTTCTTGTAGTGCGAGGGGGCGTGTATTCCTCTCAAGAGAGCTTAGTTTTCACCCCCCCTCCCCGGCCTCGAGTGTTGGACATGACCCGACTTACAGCCTCACCTCATTTACTCATTGCTGTCCACCTCTCTACTGAGGTGACGCAAGCTCCTAGTTAAAATGGATTCCCCGCTCGCTTCTGCTTCTCACTGACTTTACTGTAGTGCATTTCGTACCTAACCAGCACTTAAAGGGGGTGTAATATCTGAGCGTTTGCTAAATTCAACCAACTGTTTTCCAGGCTGTTGTCTTGCTATGTCTGTCTGTCTGTGACAGACACAAACCCATCCTGTGTCCATCTCTTTACGCCCCGCGCCACTGCGAGGTCGAGGGAGAGTCCTGAGCTCTCTTCTTGTTCAAGGCAACTCTGCATTTTGCTAAGTGCACAGCCACGAGGCAAAAATGGCCCGTAGTCCTATCTAGTCAATCTTGGGTACCTGAACAATCCCAGCGGGCAAGCCGTAGGCAAATTTGAGAAGGAGGAGCAGTTAGGGGCAAGATGGAAAATAATACTACCTTTAACTGTGGCAGAGGACAGTGGCGTAACGCAAAATGTGCCCCCCCGCCCCCCCACACCCCACCTCAGAATGTGAAGAGGGGCCATAGATTCTCCCAACATTGGCTTTGAGCTGAATAGGGCTCTCCTGAAGGACTGGGGGGCCATGAAGAACTCCCCCCCCCCTTCGTCAAAGGGGCTGAAGGGGACTGCATTCTGCCCCTGGCAGACTACCACAGATCGTGTTTGCATCGCTCACGACCAGTTAAGGTGAATGAGGGAGCCAGATATGTTTAAAACTCACCTCATTTACCTTCAGCATAACAAGACCCTACTCAGCTGAAATCTGTAGTCAGTACATTTCCATAGTGGATTTATAAACCTGAGATTATATTACACAATCATCCGCCGATCTTTCACCTCCAATATACGTCATGTCCCACTGTAGCCAAGGGGGCTTACTCCAAATACCCCCTCCCTCACTACAGTCTGCCACAGACCCATCAATGTCTAATAATAGCCCCCCTCAATCATTGGGGAAACGCGTGGGCTAAAGACCCAGCATCTCTCTCCAAAGAAACATATATTTTACCTCAATACATCGAGGGTACGGGACAGACAGAATACATTTACTTTATCTAACCTCCCGGCCAACTCGGGTCCTCCTACATCCTAAGTGTCGGGGCATCCTGTGAGTTCCTTGTAAACCTGAGGCTGCTTCCCAAATGTCCCTCGGTATCCCAATATTTTTTACATTAAACATCCGAAGATGAAGATTGTCAGATGAGGCGTTCGAAAAACAGATATGCTGAGGAGTAGCAGTGAGGAAAGTTTATGAAGTTGGGTCGGGTAGCTTAGTGGATTAATGCGTACACTATAGGGGCCTGTGCTCGACCTGATGGTCACAGGTTCATATCCCAGCGGGTCCGATCAGCCTTTCATCCTTCTGAGGTAAAATTAGTACCATTGAGCTGAGTAACAACAAACATCTGTTTCTCAGCGCCGAGATACCCTTGGGTGAACGTGCGCTTTACAAATACACATGTTAAGTTAAGAAGTTAAATCTTTTTCACAGATATCACCATAAAAATAAAAAAATACATTCGACCAGACTCTCCTTTGGCCACCACACAGGCTTGCTTCACTTTCTGAAATATTGTATCTTGGGTTATTGATGTACCCAACCAAAGCTCAGCGCTGGACACAGATGCTTCCTGCACTCAGCTTTGACACACAGCGGGACATGGATTTGGTGAGATGAGTTGATTTGCCTCGTGTCTGCTAGTATTTCGAAGTGGAAAGAGGAGCCAGAACGCAGACCAGGTGTCTAGGCAGCTCACATTGTAGCTGATAGGGGGTCTCTTCTCTGTACTGCCTTCCTAAAGAGAAGACATGTTACCCTAGTGAGGGCTTGGTGTAATCATCATACATTGAGAAAACCGTTTGCATCCAGTCAGGGCTTTAAGTGGGATGAAAAAAGTGGGGGATCTCTCAAGGGGGCGTGGCCAATGTAATTAAGGGCGTGGCTTAAAACACCTAAGCTAAAAATATGTGCTTAGCATAGTGTGCCGCCCAACTTGTATTTTGCTGTTTCTGTCATTGCATCCAGATATATGATACAACAAGTAACATCATACCTACAACAAGTCAGGACTATTGGCTTTGTCAATGGTTGTTCGGTGCATAAGATAAACTATGGCTTGTATATAATATTGAAAAATCTTCCCCTTAACCACGACAATGTTGCTGCTCCTGAGTTCCAAAAAGAGAAGGGAAATCTTTAAATGACTCTCTTTAAAGGATTTCCCTTCCCCTACAACGCTCACTGGCATGACGTCATGCAGTAACTTTTCCACTAGTGAGAAGTGAGCATTGTGAGCACACGCACATCAATGTGCCTGCTGTCACTGCAATCCGGAAAAAAACGGACCGCCTGTGCCATGGCACAAAACAGAGCCCGATAGAGACCCGTTTCGAGGCCCCCTTTAAAAAAACTGCTGGTGCTCAGCACCTGTTAGACCAGGCCCACTTAAAGCCCTGCATCCAGTAATGGTTTTGTGGTAAAACCGCTTTTCAAGTGCAGGCTTACAGCATCAGAGATGACAGTAAACAAAAATAGGTCGTAAAACGAAAATAAACGACAAATTGTTTCAAGCCAACAAATGAAAAGGCTGGTGCTCATGGGAGGGCATACATATAAATGCTGGAAGGCACCTGGTTCTTGTGCTGCCGTAATTCCTCATTTTAAGAGCAGAACGTGTGCACTAAAACACATCTGTAACTCCAAGGCTGCTAGAGGGGTTCACCTTCTCGTTCTGCTCTCTACCCAGAATGAGCACTAGAGTGGCAGAGTTAGCACCCCAATAATTCTTATGGCAAACCGCAGCCCCGATTCATACTTGGGGTCGTCTCCCTACACTGCTGGTGCTTGCAGACTGACAGTGTTTTGCAGGGTCCCTCGATGCACCCCTTAGGGATGTTTCCTGCACGTGAACGAGCAGTCACGTGGTTAAAGATTGTGCATGAGTCCATTTACCCTCCTGACAAGTTGGATGATCCTCGCATACAACCACTGCACACCCACAATTGTACAGTTTGAAGCCCTCAAAGCCCTTTTTATGATCTAACATGTTAACGTATTCTCGCCGGGGCAGAGCGATTCACTTCTTTGATGGTTTCCATAGACTTGAAATGCACTCTGTTTTCTATGGGTGAAGCCAGCCATGAGAAATCCCCCTTTCTACCTCGCAAGAAAGGCGTCTTCTCCGAAATTGATTCTATTACAGGACCGGAGGCTTCGGATTATGCTTCTCTTTCTATTTTATTGCCACTCACAGCAGCCAATTAGAACGTTTTTGTATGCAATAAAAACTACATTTCCCATGATGCTTTAACCATACATCACATCCTGTACGACCCTATAAGAGCCACCATGTCCATTAGCTGAGCCTCTTTCTTTGCTTGAACAGTTTAGTCCATGAATATTAACTCAAATCCAATCAATCAGCCTCGAACGTGGAGAAACCAGAACCACTGGAACGTAGATATGCTCTGAACCAAAAATACGTTCATGTCATCTTCTGTAGAACCTGAAAACAAAGAACATAAGAGAACCCGTAATTTCTGTTAAAACAGAATATCAATATAAATACGGGTGGGCCAACATTACAAACATTGTAATATAACCGGGTGGGATAATCCTCGCCTCCGTGTCCTTAATAGAATTGAAAATTCTTGGCGCGAATGCTAGCTAATTTTTTATTTTATTACAGGACCGGAGGCTTCGGATTATGCTAGTTTAACGCTTATCAAACACAACTACAGTCATATCACCCACCGGTTTATAATAAACTGCTTAAATAAAAACTGAGAAAATCAATCAGTAGATCTCGAAATGTCTTGAACAGTAGAATCATCACCAACTATTGAGATGCCATGGCACCCCGAACAGACAGTGCCCCAAACATTTGGGTATGAATACCTGCTACTGGCATAACTGACTTCAACCACCTGGCTATAATAGCCGCAGACACATGTTTAAAATGGTTTCTGTAATGTATCCTACAGCGCTGACCCCCAAGGTGAAGGTGATGGCAGCCCTACACTTCTTTGCCACCGGTACCTTCCAACATACTGTGGCGACTGCTGGTGGGATGTCACAGACCATATTGAGCTGTGTGCTCCGCGATGTTTTGGCGGCAATGTTGCTATTCCTGAACCGGTACATCTATTTCCCTAGACTGCGACGACTCACTGACGTGAAGAGTGACTTTTATGCCCTGGGGAGGATGCCGCATGTCATTGGCTCCATTGATGGGACACATGTGGCTTTGGTACCACCACAGGCCCAGGAGCAGGCCTACAGGAACCGCAAGCACTACCACTCGGTCAATGCACTGGTGGTGTGTCTTGCAGACATGACCATAACACATGTGTGTGCCCGTTTCCCTGGTTCAGCACACGATGCCTTTGTGATGAGTAGTCGTCGCATCCCCAGGATGATGGCACAGATGCAGAACCAGCGTGCCTGGCTTGTCGGTGTGTACTGACTTTGTGCCATTGTGTGTGATCTGATCTGTAGTATTCCGCCCACTTTTCCAAGTCAGCTAATGTGCACTTGTCTGTCCGTAGGTGACTCGGGATACCCCAACATGCCGTGGTTGCTGACACCCCTCAGGAACCCTGTGACACCAGCCCAGATGCGCTACAATGAGGCACATGGTCGGACCAGGAGAGTGATTGAGCGGACATTTGGTCTCCTGAAGAGCCGCTTCCGCTGCCTGGACAAGACCGGAGGGTCCCTCCCATATGCCCCTGCGAAAGTGTGCAAGATTATCATCGTCTGCTGCATGCTCCACAACCTGGCAGTGCGGAAGGAGTTGCCTCTCATCCAGGATGACAATGACCAACATCCGCCACCTGTGGAGGATCCTGGCCTGGACCACGATGCCAGTGACGATGATGATGAGGGTGATGTCCGCACACAGCTCATCACCAACTTCTTTAGCTGAATGCGAGTATCCTGAGGTGTCATGTCAATGATGTGAGTTGGCATGATATGTGTAGGTGGTGCTCTGGTGCTGTTGGAGTGTGTCCATGGGCTACTTGACTGGATGTGTGTTGCGATGTGTGCTTACAGGTGGGCTGTACCCCCAACAGTGTTGACATGCTAACTTGGTTCTGGGTGGGTATCTTGTAACATGTATTGTGCATGAGTTTTGCTGTTCTGTCCTGTACTCCATTGCTTTTGACTGTGTGTCATTTCTGTCCTTCACAGGGTACTTTCAGATTAGTTTGGTCAACTGTGTCCACCGACGACGTGATTGCACTTCCAGGCTGGTAGCTGTTGTGTCCCTACAGGTGATGTGCGCCACACCCATGGACTTCCTTCCGTCTACAGTTGTTGACTGTGTGCCCGCTGCCAGGTGGGATTACCTTGCATCTGTAGTGGTTACGACATGTTGCAACTGTGTAATAAACCTGTGCTTCACTTTGTGATGTGCGTTGTCTGTGGTCACACATTTGACTGCCATTTGCTTACTGCACCTGTGGGCTACTTGACTACAACTGGGAATGGGTGTGGTGTCTGTGCATTGCACCGTCTTCCCTGGCAACATCAGTGTAGGCAATGAGTCAGATGGCCTAGGTGTGTATGTGTTGTGTAGCCCTGGTGGTGTGTCTCCCTCATATGTGTCACGTTGCCTTTACTCACATGCCTGTGTTGTACTTGCTGTTGCAGTTCGCATACACAGTGTAATTTTGCAGTTCATCATCCCCATAACAGCACCCACGTTGGAATCACAACAGAGGCAAGTATGGTGTATTAGTGTGTTTATTGTGATACATTTGTGTGAATAGTGCATAGGATGGGTAGTGCTGTACATAAATCTTGCAATCAGAAGTTCCTAGGTGAATTGAAAGTCCTGGTAGACAGAATCCCCAGTATCGGGGCCACAGTTGTCTGACACATTGGTCCAACTTGTACTCCCCATGCAATGTGTGGGAGTAGTGTTGCCGTCAACAGGGTGAACAGTCTGTGCACAAAGGTGAACATCCAGAACAGGTTCAGGCTTCCTGGGAGTTGCGCTTGGCCATCGGCCTCTCACTTGCCCCTCTTCGGACGACCCCTCTTCTTGGGGGGCCCTCAAGTACAGGCTGCTGCGGTGCAGGGGACTCTCCGCCAGAGTCATCCTCCCTCCCTGTGGCAGTTGCAGTTTGGGCAGCACCAGATGTTGTTGGCACACAGGGAGGTGTGGACTGGTTGCTGTTCATCTGGCGGAGGCATTGTAAAATGTCCCTGTGCACCGCCGTCATCTCATGCAGTGCATCCCACTTGGACTCCACGCGGGACATGTGTGACTCCACGTGGGACATGTGAGAGTCCAAGCGGGCATGATGGGCAGCCTGCTGCTGTTTCATGTCTCTGAGGAGCCCCACTACCTGGCTGAGGTCTCCGGTGCTGGACTGGTACGCATCAGCTATGCGTACCAGTTGTGGGTCATCATGCACACCAGCAACCTCTGCAAGCAGCGACCTCTGTCTCCCACCCCTCCCACCACCCCTGCTGGCATGTGCAGTGCGTGCAGTGGCACGCACAGATGACCCTGGTCCACCTTGGGGGTTGGTGGTGTCCATGGCCCCAGGTTGGTCCAGGGTCCCTGTGCTGGTGTTGCTCCTTGTTCTGTCCATGTCGGCAGGGATGGTATTTGTGGTGACAGTCATTGGAGGGGTGGGTGCAGGGGGTGCAGCTGGTGGTCCTGCTGGTGCTGCATGTAGACTTGCACCGGATGTGCCAGGTTGGTCTTCTTCGTCCGAGGAGGGCAGAGGCTGTACGACGCCAGTGAGCTCCGCATCCTCTTGAGCCTGGGACTGGGACTCTTCAGCGTCTGCTGCTGTGTCCCCATCATCACCTGTTTTTTGGGAGAGACACACAATGTATGTTATGTTTCTGCAGGCATCAATGGTTGACACACATGACAGTTGTGACTGTGCCTCTAGGTGCGGGCCTGTACATTGCATTGTCCTAAGTCGTCACAGTCAGGGGTTGATATTGGTGTGGCACATTGTCCTGCATTATTTGGGCATTTCTATGTATTTATTGGGGTGTGAACATGGTCTGCATTGGTTGTGTTTGGTTGACAGCCCGCCCTCCTTCCCACCCACCCAGCCAGTCAGTTATCCCACCATGGACTGTGCTTGCATTGCAGGGAGTGGAAGTTGTCTCTCAGGATGTCAGTCAGTGGTGTCCTGCTGTTTTTGTTGGTGCACAGTTGCCAGAAGGGCCTTGTGCTCCCCACAGCAGTAGCCAGTGTCAGCCATCTTGTGAGTCCTTCTCCACTCCCTGTGATGTGAGCATGGTTCAGGGTGGTGTTGATGGGACAGTTGTGGGGGTGACCAATATCAGTGACTACGACTCCCATCATGCTATTGCCTCCACCCCCCTTCCCAGCATGCCCATGCTTCCTTCCTTTTGACTCTGCTTCCCTGTGGGGTGGGCTGGCTGTGCTGACAGGATGGCTGGGAGTGTTGTCCTGGCAGTTGTTTGGCTAAAAGTCCCAAGAGTGTCCTTGTGCTTCACACAACATAACCCAGGGTGGTGGTTCTTTGTGGGATCTTGTGTTAGGATGGGGGGCATTGCATTCTACCAGGTGGGTTCTGTGGAGTTTGTGTTGGGGGGTGTGTGAGGGGAGGTGCTTGTGACTATGGTCAGTGCTGCAAGTCCTCCTTCCCACCCAGCCAGCCAGATATCCCACCATGGAACGTGCTTGCATTGCAGGGAGTGGAAGTTGTCTCTCAGGATGTCAGTCAGTGGTGTCCTGCTGTTTGTTGGTGCACAGTTGCCAGCAGGGCCTTGTGCTCCCCACAGCAGTTGCCAGTGTCAGCCATCTTGTGAGTCCTTCTCCACTCCCTGTGATGTGCGCATGGTTCATGGTGGTGTTGATGGGACAGTTGTGGGGGGCAATATGTGTGACTGCGACTCCCATGATGCTATTGGCTACACTGACTTGGCCAGCATACACAGAATTCCTTCCTTTGAGTGGTCTTCACTGTGTGTTGGTGTTGTTGTGGTGGCTATATGTCTGGATGTGTTTGTTAGTTCTATTTGTGCCACTGCCTAGCTGTAGTTGTGTTTGTACATGTGATGGCACAGTTGGATGTGACTTTTTTGATGGCATGTGTTGTGTTTATCTGACTGACATACACATTTTGGGATGATTCTGTTCTGGTTGCTGTGTAATTGCTATGAGTGCATGGTTTGACTCTCCCCTTGACAGTGATGTGTGTGTGTTTTGTGGCAGTATATTGTGTACATTTGTTGTGTACTCACCAGGCTCTGGCATGTTCTCTAGTCCATATACGCTCACTGGCGGAAGGATGGCCCGCACCTTCTCCTCCCAGGACCTGAGGTATATTGGCTTGGCAGGAGGGCCACTGCCGGTGTATTGGCTGTTGATGTAGTCTTTCTTGAGCAGGTCCCGTACCCTCCTGCGCACATCATACCACCTGTTCTGGATGTCGCTCTTTGTGCGACGACATGGTGATTGTGCGTTCACCCTGTTGATGATCCTCTCCCACATCTTGGTTTTCTGGGAGATGGGGGTCTGTTGGACCAGTGTGCCAAACAGCTGTGGCTCTACCCTGAGGATCTCGTCTACCATGACTTCCAATTCACAATCTAGGAACTTGTGATTCTTCTTGGGGGGCATGGTGAGTGATGTGTGTGCAGGTGAGGGTGTGTGAGTGTGTTTTGCTGGGTGTATGTGAGGTAGGTATTTGTTGGTGTGCTGATGGTGTGTGGCTTGTGTGAGGGATGAGCTGTGGGTGTGTGGTTGCTTTCTCTTGGGTGCTGGCAGTGGAATGGCATTTGCAAAGGATCATGGTTGTGATTTGTGTCCTTTATATGGGTGGAGTTGTGGGTGTGTCTTTGTTCTCTGTCCCCACCCCCCAGTATTTATTGGCTTAGTAATTGCTTGTTTGGCCTTTTTTTGTGTGATTTTTCCTTTGTACTGTCTGTGCATGTTGGAAACGTTCTTGTGACCGAGTCGGACCCTGCATTTGTCTCGTACGGTATTCTCCGTTTCGTTCACGCTGTGTTTGTGCAGTTTTCTATGCTGCGTACGCGTCGGTCGCGGTGTTTTGTGTTGCTTCGGCTCGGTTTTGTATGCGTGTCGGTCGTACGGCTTGTCCTCCGTCCGACTCGCTCGTGGTTTTCGCGCCTTGCATCGTACTTTGCGGTTTGGAGTTCGCGTGTACGTTTCGGTCGGATTTGTTCCGGGTGCGTGTCGGTCGGTTGGATTTGCTTGTTTTTCCGACCGGATTGCTGTTTTCCGTGCGGCTCGGTCGTTTGACTTGGGTTCGGTACGTGTCGGTCGGATTTTGCACGCATTGCATCGTACTTGGCGTGTCGGGCGCCACAGGTACGTGTCGGTCGGTATAATTTCCGGATCCGAGTCGGTCAGTGCTTTTTCCGGCCCGAATCGGAATCGACCCCTAAGTGTTGCAAGCAATGTTATCCTCTTCTGTTTGTTACCCTTTCCAGCTTGAGTGTTGTCACTCTATCCGCCCTACGAATTCTGTTTTCTGCGTGATCTTGTAGGGTTGAAATCTCTAGCCCTTAAACTGTCTTTTAAATCCCATATGTCAGTGTAAAAACTTCTATCCTCACTACAGTTGCGGCGAATTCTAACCATTTCCCATATTGAATATTGATGGCAGAGTGGGGATTTGAACTATCAGCACTCAAGATATTATTGCTGGCCATTTGTTTTCTGTACAATATACTATGAATTTTGTCACCCACAAGATAAAGTCCCACATCCAAAAACATGATTTTGCTTTTATGATGACACATTGTGAATTCTACATTAAAATTATTATTATTGTGGTACTCAAAATACTTTATTAATTGAGGCTTTAGGAACTCATGTTTAATGAATTCTAAAAGTGACTGAGAACTGATCTAGGACACTACCCACGAAGGAACATGTTTGAAACTACACGAGTACTGCCACTATCATATATAGGAGGTTGAGTGTGGAGTAAAATTATGAGGTGGATAATACACACATAGGTTTGGTAAAATTTTATGTTTTGTTAATTCTGAAAAAATATTGATGTACCTATGGTGATTATAAAAAATAATGATGTTGAATTATAATATTGAGCTATTAATTTTGTATGACAATTTGAATAAATGTCGCTTTAGGGGATTGAAATTTTGGATATGGGATATATGGATACTATACCATTCATATCTTCTACTGATGTAAATTGACCTTCATAAATCATTTAATATTATGTAATGATGTAAAATGAAGAATGATTCTATGGAATAAGGTCCTTCTACCAATATATATGGAAGATATGATATTTTTTATTACTGGAAATAGGTATGATATGGAGTGGTACAATACAATGGTTTTCTTGATGATGCTGAGGTGATGTGGGTAACAATGACAATCAGGAGTTATGTATTAAATGTGTTTCATATGTCGTTTTACAGCCTTAATGAAGTCCCTTATGGGGACAAAACAAGGTGGCTGGGTGGTTATTGTTTGTTTATAAAGAAGAGAAAATGAAGAATAAAGACTGAATATATATTTTTAAGATGAAGACATCTGAGTTTCTATATAGAATGGCCGATGATCAAGGATAATGCCTCAGAATCATGGACTTTTGAAGTGTTTGCACTTTTGTTGATGAACAACTATAGAATGGCTATTTTAAGAGTACACACTTGTGCAGTCAAAGCATAACCACTTTTGGAAAAGGGGTGGGGTTTTATATTTAGTTACTTCTTAAATTATGTTTGTCGAGCTTTGGAGTTCAGAAAGATGATATTCTTATTATCTTCTTGTAATTGACAGACTTGTTTTGCTGTTTGCTATAAGAAAGAAATAGAAAGCTTTATAATATTTTTTTGGTTTCATTTAAAGAATTGTTGATGTTTATTTCGTTAATATTTTAATTTATATTACTTTTTAGAGTTGGCTTTTTTTTGGGGAGTTGGATTTTTCAGTCAGTCAGTCACAATCACTTTATTCGGTTAATTAAAACCATAAAAGTACACTACAAAAATCTTATACAAACAACAATAAAACATACACAAAATTCATTCAGGATTTTCTTATACACCATCAAATATAAGGATAAAAATTCCCCGATCTTTATGATATAAGCAAAAAAGTCTTATACCAATTCCCTTAAAAATTAATCTTGCTCACAAAGAACATCCGAATAAATATTAATTTCCTTATAATTGTAAAAGAGTGGAACTATTTCATATCATAAGGTCCCTTTTTTTCTTTCCCTGACTGCCGCAACAAAAAAACTAGCAATGTTAAAAGTTTCTCATACATTATTCAACATCTGTAAGTATACTAAAGCGGGCCTTACCTGGGTAAGACCTTTACTCTTTAAAATAGGTACTAAAAAACATTTGCGGATATGCAGATAGTGAACGCAAAACATGATAAAGTGCAAAGTGTCTTGGTGGAAGAATTATCACAGGAGCAGGGACCCAAATCTTCCAACCTTCGCCACCCCTGTGGTTCTGCCAGTAGAAAGTAGTTAAATCTAAATCTTATTAAAAAAAAGCGATGGTAGGGCTTTGCTACTTTGTTTAAATAGGGTTCTATTGCAAGGTTTGTTTTCAGGAGTAAATGGGCTCGTACCATTGGTTTCATCAACTCTCCAACCTCTCTTTCAGCCTGTATCATACATAAAAAATGTTTCTTCACCCATATTAAATCCTCCTTTGACAGGTTATTTGGTAAGTCAAATAACTCGGGCGCCCTAATTTCTTTGTTAAATTCTGAACATAACATAACCAAGTGATACTGCTTACTCTATCCAGGGATAAACAATCCCGAACAATCTTGCGGTTCATCTCTAGTTTGGGATTAATCCACATCATTATCCATTTGAGAAGCGGAGCCATTTCGATCAGATCTGACACAAAACCAATACCCAATTCCTGATGAATGATATAGGAGCGTGTTGATTGCGGAACTGATAATAAATTTCTAAGAAATGTATTCTCTACTATTTGTAATTCCATAACCTCCTGATATTCCCAAATTTCAGACCCGTAGTAAGAGATAGCAATACATTTCCTTCTATATATATTTAACATAGCTTGAACTGGCTTAGCTCCTAACCTGCGTGCAAAATCAAGAAGTGCTACTGTTGATCTTACCATAGCGTTTCTTTTAGCTTTCTTTTGCGGTGCCCATGTGCCCCTTTCATCAAACAAGACCCCTAAATACGAAAATGTAATCACCCTTGATATTTCGTTTCCTTCACAGTAGTACTTTTTTACTTTTTTGGGTCTAGAGCCCATAATCATAGTATGAGATTTAGAAAAATTAACATTTAGGTCCAGCGATCTCATAAAATCTGCAAAGGAACTTAAGAGAAACTGGAGCCCAACCGCTGTGCGCGCTAATAAAACAGCATCGTCTGCGTATAAAAGCGCTGGGATTAGCCGCTCCTCCACTCGAGGAATAGCTTTACAGGCTATACACAAGGCGGAATCTAAATTGTTAATATATAGAGTAAACAATAGAGGAGCTAAAATGCATTCCTGTCTGACTCCTCTTGAGATACGAATACTCCGTGTGATAACCCCTTTGGTCGTAGCTCACCTTGGCAGTAAGGTCCCTATGTAAATCGGACAGAAAGTTGACAATTTTCCTGTCCATTCCTAATTCAAGTAATAAAACCCATAAGTTGGATCTGTTTACTCGGTCAAAGGCCGAGGAAAGATCCATAAAAGCCAGGTGTAGTGTCCCCTTTTTAGCAGTAGTATATTTCCCAGCTAGCAAATGCAAGTTTAGGCATTGGTCCGTGGTGCCCCTACCTTTCCTGAAGCCATACTGAAGGTTTGATAGTACATTACACTCCTCCAGTTAGTCTGTTAGTTTACTGAGGATCACTCTCCCTAATACTTTAATTGCTGAATCAATCAGCGATATTGGCCTATAACATCGTGGGTCTCCTCTCTGCCCCTTCTTAAAAACTGGTATGATAGTAGACTGGGACCAAGATCCCGGCAGACCGTATAGACAGGCCATGTTGAATACATGTGTTAATATTTTAGACCACATTGACACATTTGACTTAAAAAGGTTGGTTGGGACACAATCCGGTCCGGGGGCTTTATTGCTTGTCATTTGTGTTATTGCCTCACCAACTTCCTCTTCTTAAAAAACAAACTATACATCTCCACATCCGCATCCGAAGACCGGACACCTAGGCTACTCTCGTCATCTTGGGCTCCATATATGTTTTTAAAATGGCTTAACCACTGCTCCTCCGGTATATTACATTCCAGTATATAATTACTAACACCAGAGACGAAGGGTTTGTTAACAATCTCCCAAAACTGGCACTATTCTTAATAACATCCACTGACAATAGATCGTTCCAAGCATCTTGTTTAATATCTGCTTTACGTGTTCCTGCGGCCTGCTTTACGTGTTCCTGCGGCCTGCTTATACGTTTTCCTAAGTGCACCTATTAAGACTTCATCTTGAGGTTTTTGCTTAAAGGCAGAAAGTAAAATTTTCTGGGCTACAGTGCAATTATGGTCAAACCCCCTCTCTCCTCTTTTCATGGAATTCATTGTTGGCTGTGAGAGGGCTTTAGCCACCTGTTTGCAAATCCTATCATAGGCTAGGAGGGTTTCTACCTTCTTCTTCATACTATCTAGACAGAATTCAATCTCTTCCCCCACTATTTCAAAAAAATTATTTAAAAAATGTTTCGGGACTACTTTACTCCATTTGAGTCTATGGCCCTGATCCTTTGCCTTTACATTTGAACCAAAAATGGCCTCCCCGAGTTTTGGTGTTACCCTGAAGTCCCCGTCTAGTATAAGGTGAATAGGATTATGATCACTAAAATGTGACCATTGGGCAGCATAGGATATACCCTGGGGTAATAGGGCTGTGGTGATAAAAATGTAATCAATTGTAGAGCTCGAGCCCCTTCCCTTAAAGGATGGGATATCAACCTCACCTCTGATAATATTTGGGCATGATAGGCCAAAATCAGCCTAACATCCTCTAAAAACCCTCCTTGCTGTGTATGTTCAAAGTGCAAACTTTAAAAATTTTCGGGGGGGGCCAAGATTATCAGTGATATGGCAGTTCCTAGTGCACAAATGTATATTAAAATCCCCTAAAGTAATCACCAAATAAAGATTAGTTTGCTTCTCCCTATATAATTCTAACAAAAAATGTAAACTACATAGATGTTCATTCACAGAATTTCTTTCAAAAGAGTTATAAAAATTAACAATAAGTAATTTCAGCACATTTATGGGCGTTATTTGTGCCACAAGGCAGTAACAAGAACCAGAATCCAGTCTACAATGGGTGCCTAAAACATTAAGAGAAATTAAGGTTGTTAAATCACCCTTTGCTCTACCAGCTGGGGAACACCGTGCGGGTTCAGAGTAGGTTGTGAAACCATCCACCCAGAGAGTATTGTCAGTTTCCCAAGTCTCTTGTAGGCCGACCACATCATACTCCCTTAAAATATCAGACAACCTTGAGTCATCTCTTTTGTCTCTTAAACCTGCTATATTCCAACTAAGAACCTTAGGGTGTTTGCTTATTTTATCTACCTTCCCTGTTGTAGGGCATGTGAGAGAGGTTCTTAAGTTAACCTTACTCTGTCCTGGGTGGGGGGGCGAATTTGTGAGTCAATCATTGGTATCCAGCTGACTCAGTGGAAATAATCTGTTTGTAATTTCGATTCTGTTGTTGTCTGCCCTCCCCCCTGTTATCTCTGCTGATCTAGGGACGAATGTAGGTAAGGTAGAGGAGCCAAACAAATGAGGGGGCCCATCGCTATTTCCTGATCTGTTATCTAACCACCCTCTGGCTGAACCAGAAACTTGAGTCCTTATGACTCTGGGATCTTTAGCCTGGGTCTCCTTTACAGGGGTATAGAAAAAACCAAGAGGGAGTGCTTTGATGCCCCCTGGACCTTGGTTTCAGCCTTCTTGGAACAACCACCCTGCTACATCAATCTGATCAAAATTGATGATGATACAGTCACCCTCTTCTAGTTTAGCTCTCCAGCCTACCCATCCCAGCCATCTGGCCATGATAATATGCGAGGACGCTTGTGCCCCACCATCAGACAATTTTTTTGCACCAGAATTTTGTTTTACGAATTAGCTCTTCTGTGGTTTCAGTGGTTTTATCTTTGAGCGAGGGAACCTTTGTTAGTATTGCTACCAAAGGAGTAACCTCGGGGGTAGATGTAACCTACATCTATTGGCAACCCTGCGTATGGATGATTTACTATGCTCAGAGTGGAGTGGATTTTCTAACAGAGGGTGTGCTCCCAAATATTTGAGGTTGGTTTCAACCAGCCGGACATCTACATTTTTGCTAACTTTATCCTTATCCTTGTCAGGATTGTGTGCACCAGGGTGTCGAATGCTATGTCATTCCCCTCTCAAAGGTGCCACTCCTTGTCTGCTTTGGGTAATATTTGACAAATTATGCACAACTTTAACATTATTATCCACCTCCCTGGAACTTATTTCCACCAGTTGTGTCACTATTTGTGACAGTTTCCCCATCATCCCTTTTAGCATAGTCTTGACACATGTAACTAATTCCTCCCGGAGTGTTTTAAAAAGAGATTCCAAGCGGGACTGTAGAAGGTCACCCACAGTTGTACTCATTAACGGATGCAACAAATAGTCATGGGCAAAAGTCCCTCCGGTTTCCTTCTGAGTTGAGAGTTCGGCCGTGACAGTGCCCAATTGTGTGCCTATTTTCCTCCCTTTTTTGGGGGGGCCAATCTTGGCTGAAAAGATATGCCCCCGGCCAGTCTACCCTCTTCTGCGGTCGAAGGATCCTGTGGTAAATTCTGGGAACTTGATGGGGTAGCACCCTGCTTGTCCTGCATAAAAGCACCCTGCTCAATGGCTATGTCAGATACCACACCCGAGATTACATTCCGTGTAGCCTCAGAAGATAAGGTGTTCAAGGCTATGAACTCGGCCCCCAGGCCTAACTGTTCCGCTACATTTTGAATCTCGTCCGACAGTGCTCCTACCGCTGTTATTAGATATGATATAATAGAAGCACAATTGCTTTTCATTTCTTCTATCTAGAATCGAGCAGGTAAGGTCCACTCACCTGAAAAGCAGGTGTCTTCAGGAGCGAAGATATTACACACAGTCCCAAATGATTCAACCCTCAACCCAAACATTACTACGTGTGTTTATGGTTCAATCAGGAGGAAAAAGGAAGGTAGAAGTACAAAGGGAAGAAAAGATCTTCTTGGGCTTCACAATTCAAGGGTTCCAGATAGGCTTCCAGATCCATGGTCTCATGGCAAAGATTCTGGTTCTTCTAAACAGTAAACAACAAATAAACAATGCACATTCAATTTACTCTGACTGGTGTTCACAGATTTCTCTGGATTGTTAACAACATGAAAACCCTCTAGCCCAGTTACACTTACCAAATAGTCTCTTGCTATCTTTGTAACTAAAATAGTCTCTTGCAATCCCTGTAGTTAAAAGTAGTCTCTTGCAATCTGTGCAGCAATAAGAGTTTTTTTGCAATCTCTTCAGCAATATATGTGTGCCTCCTCTATTATGTCATAGAGAAACAGAGGCTCTTTCAAGTTTGAGAGTTCAACTGTATCTATTCTTTATTATTGTTGCCTAAGAGCGGTAAAATCACAGTTCATGAAATTCCAGTTTATAAAATCCAGATGTTGTGATGCCACGTGCTTTCAACAATGTACATAGCCACAAGAATTTTGTTAGTTCTGGTTCAGTGGCATGACCTTATTCTCAGGTTAGCTGATTTCTTGAATGTTGTCTCCTCTTTTCTTGCTGGAGGAAATGCCATGGGGTTTTGTTCCAAGAGACAGGTGACAAATTTTATCGAGAGCCGTGCCACAAGGAGATCCTGGACAGGTAAGACAACAGGAAGCTACTACAGCAAGCTCTGCCTGGAGCAATTCTTGAAGCCAAGCATCTATGGCATGAGGGGCGTACGGCCAAGGAAAACACCCATTCCAGGCCATGGACCGCACCCGCCCCAGGACCACACCCAAAACAGTAGGTACAGTCCCAGGCACACGTAACGAGGATATAATATCAGGAGAAATGTCTCATACTGCAGAAATGTAGAGGGTCTACACCAGAATGATAATCATAAGTGTTTAATATAGTAACAGAGCACAAGCAACCAGCCAAAACAAAAGCAACCAGCCGACACGTGTTTTGTCACAAAGGGTAGTAACCCGTGACTCTTCAGGGCTGGGGAAGATACAAAACATAAAATAAACTGACAAGAAAGCAAACAAACGATGTATAGGCCGAAATTAAAAATCATAAATACAAGTGGAAACCTGGTTACATAACTTACACACAAAATGACAATGAAAGATCTTTGCACCAAGATCAATAGGTCGAGCTGTGAATGTGTAGAGGAAGAAAAATAAATGGAATTGCAGACCAGGAGGTGAAATAATCAGAACATGGTAAATGAGAAGCGACACAAGCCAATGTGAAAAATTGAAAAGGCAGCCTGTAAAGATAACAATCACGCACTAAGCGGAACGTGTTGGAAATACATGCAATGGAGGGCGCCCAGTCATGGCAACGAACAGGTTCTAAAAGCGGCTGTAAAAGCAAAAACAGTGTTGGTGAAAGGTACTCAGGCAGAAGACCAACTAGATAAAAAAGGACTCCTAAATAGAGGATAGGTCACCCAGGGTTAAAAGGAGGACCTCTGGTACACAAAAGGTAAAACAAAACCGCATAGTGAACGAAATGGTGATCACGAGCAAGCTCCATTGTGAGCTGGACGAGTGCGACTGAAAGACATGCAGAGAAAGCGAAAGAACGATAAAGACACAGCCTAGTAGGTGGCTCTGAATTAGCTTGAGCGCCATTATTCCTGTCAATACTTAAAACCCCACACTGATACACACACCCAAAACAGGCCCAAGAACCACACCCAACCCAGGTCATGGACAAAACCCAATACCGGACTGCTCATGAGTTCGTACAAGAGATTGTGTGTGTCAGGTTTTCTACTGAGCATTGACACCTTGAACACTAAAGGGATGGAAGGCCAGGGGGGCGCAATTGGGGACCATTAAGTAAGGTGCACATAGAGGAGAGTAGGAGGCCTAGGGGGTCATGACAGAGAAAGAATATGGAAACTTTTGATCTTGGAATGTCACAGCATGACTAGCTATGGCGGTTGTATAGGATGGTCAGGACGGCACAGGGGGCAAACTATGATACACAGTGTCACTATCTTCAATTACTGGCATTTTTGCTGTAAATAACGGCATGTTTTTGTGTAATTTGTATACTGGTTATTTAATTAGTAAAGTGTTTACATTGGGTACTTTGTTTTAAATTTAATGTTATTGGTTATTTTGTTTCTAAGTTTTAGACCTTATTTGGCTGACTTTAATTAGTGTTTACATGTTCATGTGTGTGTGCGTGTTGTGTGTATATATATATTCACTGAAAAAACCATAGGTTTTAGGGACAGTTATAGTTAGTTGGACATTTCACTCGTACAAAACCATAGAAATTCCCCCGTTATAGTTAGTTCAGCTAACTATAACTCGCGCCCGCAATGCACTGCTGATGACGTCACATATTACATCACTCATGACATGGTCAGTGACATCACTGATGACATCACCGATGACATCTCAAATGACATCACTGATGACATCATCCAGTGACTGTGTGTTTCTGTAAAGTTTAAATATGTTTAATATATTTAGGGAAAGGCGTATTGAAGAATGAGTGGGTGTATAAGTGTCTGAATGGATGATTTAGTACGTGAGTGACTGACTCTACAAGTGAGTGATTAAATGTATCTTACTGAATGCATGGGTTAGTGACTAAACTGTGTGAATGTCTGTATCCGTCTGTCTGTTGGTTTGTAAGCGGCTGCATGGCTTTCTGAATAGCTACATGAGTGTCTACATGGGTTATTGATTGATTGTCTGAGTATCTGTATGGGTGCCTGAGTGTTTGTGTGGGTGGGGTGTGTGTGACTGTGCATAGATGTGTGAGTTGGTGATTCACTGGGTGCATGGTTTCAAGAGTGCATCTGTGATGGACTGTATGGGTGGGTGAGTGTGTGTATGGGTGTGTTAGTGATTGAATGTATATCTCAGTGGTACATGTGTGAGTAACTACATATGTGCAAGGCAGTATATATGTGTGTTGGAGTATATAAATGGCTATAAGTGAGAGTGTGTGATTGTAAGAGTGGCTGTATGGATGAGTGTGTACTTGTATCAGTGATTGTATAAGAGCGTAAGAATGTGCTAGTATTTGTATGAGTAAGTGAGCTGGTGTGTGTATAACTGTATAGGTGAGTAAATGGGTGTGTGATTAAGTTTTTGCATGACTGACTAGGTGTGTGAGTACCTCTATGGATGAGTGGCGGTGTGTGAGTGTTTATATAGGTGTATGAGTGCATATGATAGTCCTGTACTGAGTGACTAAGTATGAGTGACTGTACGGCTGAGTGAGTGGATGTGTGTGTAGACCTAAGAATCAGTGAGTGGGTATGTAGTTTTTGGTGTTGGAGTGTCTATGGTTTTGAGAATGGCAGTCTGTAATTTAGAGTGGGTGTATCAAAAGTTATATTAGGGTGTGAGAAGATGCATGAAATTATCACATGGATGATGTCATCAGTGATGTCATTTGAGATGTCATCAGTGATGTCATCAGTGATGTCACTGACCATGTCATGAGTGATGTAATATGTGACGTCATCAGCAGTGCATTGCGGGGGCCGAGTTATAGTTAGCTGAACTAACTATAACGGGGGAATTTCTATGGTTTTGTACGAGTGAAATGTGCAACTAACTATAACTGTCCCTAAAACCTATGGTTTTTCAGTGAATTTCAAAGGTTTTTTAAATGCTAATTTCCAACTATAACGTGTCTGAAACCTATGGTTTTTTCAGTGAATTTCAAAGGTTTTTTAAATGCTAATTTCTAACTATAACGTGCCTGAAACCTATGATTTTTTAAGTGAATTTCAAAGGTTTTTTTAAATGCTAGTTTCTAACTATGCCTACAGAGGTAGGACATGTGAAGAAAGAAGAAAAAACGCACAGAAAGAAGCAAAAGATGTGCAGAAAGAACCAACAGAGGAGCAGAAAGAGGCCTTGTTGTAAAATCATCCTGTGCCCACAACTTTTTCAGACGGGTACTGGTGGTAACTGACTGACTAACCAGAGCCAGTGCTATGCTAAAAAACACTTAGAATACAGTGAAAACACCTACATACACTAGGGAACACTATGCGTTGGGGTACCCCTGTGATTAGCATGACCTCCTCTGCAAGTCCCTAGTACATAATAGGGCAGGGGGATTAAAACTACCTCTTAAAACGCGCTACAGGGCGCGTTTGCACAGTGGTGAAGGGAGGGGGCCTGAGGTGACATGTGTGCAAACGCACCCCGTGGCGCGTTTTAAGTTGCGGGATTAAGTCCCTTGAATTCTGAGGGTCCCTGGGGCCCAACTAGCCCCCAGGGACCTACAGTTAGGACCACAGAGCTGAGTTGCAGAGAGGCGTTCCGAGGCCACGCACCTTTTTTCACCTCTCTGCAACGCAACTCTGTTGTGCTTACTGAAGGTACCTGGTGGGCTAGTTGGCCCCCAGGGTCCCTCAGGATTCAAAGGGAATTAATTCCCCAACTTAAAACGCACCACAGGGCGTGTTTGCGCACATGTCACCTGGGGCCCCACCCCCTCCCTTCACCACTGTGCAAACGCGCCCCGTGGTGTGTTTTAAGTTGGGGGATTAGGTCACCTTGAATCCCTGGCCCAACTAGCCCACTAGGTACTTCCAGTAAGCACCACAGGCCTGCGTTGCAACGCCTGTAACAAATTGTGCAGTTGTGTTTAGGTAGTGAAGAGGGTCGTGCTGGGGGTAGTGTTTTAGGGTTTAGGGTAGTGCAGTGGTGTTTGTGTAGTGTAGGGGGTCATGCTGGGGGTAGATTTAGGGTTTAGGGTAGTGCAGTGGTGTTTGGGTAGTGTAGGGAGTCATGCTGGGGGGACTGTTTTAGGGTTTAGGGTAGTGCAGTGGTGTTTGGGTAGTGTAGGGGGTCGTGCTGGGGGTAGTGTTTTAGGGTAGTGCAGTGGTGTTTGGGTAGTGTAGGGGTCGTGCTGGGGGTAGTGATTTAGGGTAGTGCAGTGGTGTTTGGATAATGTAGGGGTACTGCTGGGGGTAGTGTTTTAGGGTTTAGGGTAGTGCAGTGGTGTTTGGGTAGTGTAGGGGTACTGCTGGGGGTAGTTTTTAGGGTTTAGGGTAGTGCAGTGGTGTTTGGGTAGTGTAGTGGTTCGTGCTGGGGGTAGTTTTTTAGGGTTTAGGGTAGTGCAGTGGTGTTTGTGTAGTGTAGGAGGTCGTGTTTTAGGGTTTAGGGTAGTGCAGTGGTCTTTGGGTAGTGTAGGGAGTCGTGCGGGGGTAGTGTTTTAGGGTTTAGGGTAGTGTAGGGGGTCATGCGGGGGTAGTGTTTTAGGGATTAGGGTAGTGCATTGGTGTTTGGGTAGTGTAGGGGGTCATGCGGGGGGTAGTGTTTTAGGGTTTAGGGCAGTGCAGTGGTGTTTGGGTAGTGTAGGGGTCGTGCTGGGGGAGTGTTTTAGGGTTTAGGGCAGTGCAGTGGTGTTCGGGTAGTGTAGGGGGTCGTGCTGGGGGGAGTGTTTTAGGGTTTAGGGCAGTGCAGTGGTGTTCGGGTAGTGTAGGGGGTCGTGCTGGGGGAGTGTTTGAGGGTTTAGGGCAGTGCAGTCGTGTTCGGGTAGTGTAGGGGGTTGTGCTGGGGGTAGTATTTTAGGGTTTAGGGTAGTGCAGTGGTGTTCGGGTAGTATAGGGGGTCATGCTGGGGGTAGTGTTCTAGGTTTTAGGGCAGTGCAGTGGTGTTTGGGCAGTATAGGGGGTAATGCTGGGGGTGGTGTTTTAGGGTTTAGGGCAGTGCAGTGGTGTTCGGGCAGTGTAGGGGGTCATGCTGGGGGTGGTGTTTCAGGGTCTAGGGCAGTGCAGTGGTGTTCGGGCAGTGTAGGGGGTGGTGTTTCAGGGTTTAGGGCAGTGCAGTGGTGTTCGGGCAGTGTAGGGGGTCGTGCAGGGGGTGGTGTTTCAGGGTTTAGGGCAGTGGTGTTTGGGCAGTGTAGGGGGTCGTGCTGGGGGTGGTGTTTCAGGGTTTGGGGCAGTGCAGTGGAGTTCGAGCAGTAAAGGGGTCGTGCTGGGGGTGGTGTTTCAGGGTTTAGGGCAGTGCAGTGGTGTTCGGGCAGTGTAGGGGGCGGTGCAGGGGGTGGTGTTTTAGGGTTTAGGGCAGTGCAGTGGTGTTCGGGCAGTATAGGGGTGGTGCAGGGGGTGGTGTTTCAGGGTTTAGTGCAGTGGTGTTCGGGCAGTGTAGGGGGTCATGCAGGGGGTGGTGTTTCAGGGTTTAGGGCAGTGCAGTGGTGTTCGGGCAGTGTAGGGGGTCGTGCTGGGGCTGGTGTTTCAGGGTTTAGGGCAGTACAGTGGTGTTCGGGCAGTGTAGGGGGTCGTGCTGGAGCTGGTGTTTCAGGGTTTAGGGCAGTGCAGTGGTGTTCGGGCAGTGTAGGGGTTGTGCTGGGGCTGGTGTTTCAGGGTTTAGGGCAGTGCAGTGGTGTTCGGGCAGTGTAGGTGGTCGTGCTGGGGCTGGTGTTTCAGGGTTTAGGGCAGTGCAGTGGTGTTCGGGCAGTGTAGGGGGTCATGCTGGGGCTGGTGTTTCAGGGTTTAGGGCAGTGCAGTGGTGTTCGGGCAGTGTAGGGGTCTTGCTGGGGCTGGTGTTCCAGAGTCTAGGGCAGTGCAGTGGTGTTCGGGTAGTGTAGGGGGTCTTGCTGGGGCTGGTGTTTCAGGGTTTAGGGCAGTGCAGTGGTGTTCGGGCAGTGTAGGGGGTCGTGCTGGGGGTGGTGTTTCAGGGTTTAGGTCAGTGCAGTGGTGTTCGGGCAGTGTAGGGGGTCGTGCTGGGGCTGGTGTTTCAGGATTTAGGGCAGAGCGATGGTGTTCAGGCAGTGTAGGGGGTTTTGCTGGAGGTGGTGTTTCAGGGTTTAGGGCAGTGCAGTGGTGTTCGTGCAGTGTAGGGGGTGGTGTTTCAGGGTTTAGGGCAGTGGTGTTCAGGCAGTGTAGGGGGTCTTGCTGGGGTTGATGTTTCAGGGTTTAGGGCAGTGCAGTGGTGTTCGGGCAGTGTAGGGGGTCGTGCTGGGCGTGGTGTTTCAGGGTTTAGGGCAGTGCAGTGGTGTTCCGGCAGTGTAGGAGGTCGTGCAGGGGATGGTGTTTCAGGGTTTAGGGCAGTGCAGTGGTGTTCGGGCAGTGTAGGGGGTCATGCTGGGGGTGGTGTTTCAGGGTTTAGGGCAGTGCAGTGGTGTTCGGGCAGTGTAGGGTGTCGTGCTGAGGGGTGGTGTTTCAAGGTTTAGGGCAGTGCAGTGGTGTTCGGGCAGTGTAGGGGGTCATGCAGGGGGTGGTGTTTCAGGGTTTAGGGCAGTGCAGTGGTGTTCGGGCAGTGTAGGGGGTCGTGCAGGGGGTGGTGTTTCAGGGTTTAGGGCAGTGCAGTGGTGTTTGGCCAGTGTAGGTGGTCTTGCTGGGGGTGGTGTTTCAGGCTTTAGTGCAGTGGTGTTCGGGCAGTGTAGGGGGTCTTGCTGGGGGTAGTGTTTCAGGGTTTAGGGCAGTGCAGTGGTGTTCGGGCAGTGTAGGGGCTCTTGCTGGGGCTGGCGTTTCAGGGTTTAGGGCAGTGCAGTGGTGTTCAGGCAGTGTAGGGGGTTGTGCTGGGGCTGCTGTTTCAGGGTTTAGGGCAGTGCAGTGGTGTTCGGGCAGTGTACGGGGTTGTGCTGGGGCTAGTGTTTCAGGGTTTAGGGCAGTGCAGTGGTGTTCGGGCAGTGTAGGGGGTCGTGCTGGGGGTGGTGTTTCAGGGTTTAGGGCAGTGCAGTGGTGTTCGGGCAGTGTAGGGGGTCGTGCTGGGGCTGGTGTTTCATGGTTTAGGGCAGTGCAGTGGTGTTCGGGCAGTGTAGGGGGTTGTGCTGGGGGTGGTATTTCAGAGTTTAGGGCAGTGCAGTGGTGTTCGGGCAGTGTAGGGGGTCATGCTGGGGGTGGTGTTTCAGGGTTTAGGGCAGTGCAGTGGTGTTCGGGCAGTGTAGGGGGTCTTGCTGGGGGTGATGTTTCAGGGTTTAGGGCAGTGGTGTTCGGGCAGTGTAGGGGGTCTTGCTGGGGGTGATGTTTCAGGGTTTAGGGCAGTGCAGTGGTGTTCGGGCAGTGTAGGGGGTCTTGCTGGGGGTAGTGTTTAGGGGTTTAGGGCAGTGCAGTGGTGTTCGTGCAGTGTAGGGGGTCGTGCTGGGGGTGGTGTTTCAGGGTTTAGGGCAGTGCAGTAGTGTTCGGGCAGTGTAGGGGATCGTGCAGGGGGTGGTGTTTCAGGGTTTAGGGCAGAGCAGTGGTGTTCGGGCAGTGTAGGGGGTCGTGCTGGGGGTGGTGTTTCAGGGTTTAGGGCAGTGCAGTGGTGTTTGGGCAGTGTAGGGGGTCGTGCAGGGGGTGGTGTTTCAGGGTTTAGGGCAGTGCAGTGGTGTTCGGGCAGTGTAGGGGTCATGCGGGGGTAGTGTTTCAGGGTTTAGGGCAGTGCAGTGGTGTTCGGGCAGTGTAGGGGGTCTTGCTGGGGGTGGTGTTTCAGGGTTTAGGGCAGTGGTGTTCGGGCAGTGTAGGGGGTCTTGCTGGGGTGATGTTTCAGGGTTTAGGGTAGTGCAGTGGTGTTCGGGCAGTGTAGGGGGTCTTGCTGGGGGTAGTGTTTCAGGGTTTAGGGCACTGCAGTGGTGTTCGTGCAGTGTAGGGGGTCGTGCTGGGGATGGTGTTTCAGGGTTTAGGGCAGTGCAGTGGTGTTCGGGCAGTGTAGGGGGTCGTGCAGGGGGTGGTGTTTCAGGGTTTAGGGCAGTGCAGTGGTGTTCGGGCAGTGCAGGGGGTCGTGCTGGGGTGGTGTTTCAGGGTTTAGGGCAGTGCAGTGCAGTGGTGTTCGGGCAGTGTAGGGGGTCGTGCTGGGGGTGATGTTTCAGGGTTTAGTGCAGTAGTGTTCGGGCAGTGTAGGAGGTCTTGCTGGGGGTAGTGTTTCAGGGTTTAGGGCAGTGCAGTGGTGTTCGGGCAGTGTAGGGGGCGTGCTGGGGGTGGTGTTTCAGGGTTTAGGGCAGTGCAGTATTGTTCGGGCAGTGTAGGGGGTCGTGAAGGGGGTGGTGTGTCAGGGTTTAGGGCAGTGCAGTGGTGTTCGGGCAGTGTAGGGGGTTGTGAAGGGGGTGGTGTTTCAGGGTTTAGGGCAGTGCAGTGGTGTTCAGGCAGTGTAGGGGGTCGTGCTGGGGGTAGTGTTTTAGGGTTTAGGGTAGTGCAGTGGTGTTTGTGTAGTGTAGGGGGTCGTGCTGCGGGTAGTGTTTTAGGGTTTAAGGTAGTGCAGTGGTGTTTGTGTAGTGTAGGGGGTCGTGCTGGGGGTAGTGTTTTAGGATTTAGGTTAGTGCAGTGGTGTTTGGGTAGTGTAGGGGGTCGTGCTGCGGATAGTGTTTTAGGGTTTAAGGTAGTGCAGTGGTGTTTGTGTAGTGTAGGGGGTCATGCTGGGGGTAGTGTTTTAGGGTTTAGGGTAGTGCAGTGGTGTTTGTGTAGTGTAGGGGGTCATGTTTTAGGGTAGTGCAGTGGTGTTTGGGTAGTGTAGGGGGTCATGCTGGGGGTAGTGTTTTATGGTTTAGGATAGTGCAGTAGTGCTTGTGTAGTGTAGGGGGTCATGCTGGGGGTAGTGTTTTTGGGTTTAGGGTAGTGCAGTGGTGTTTTTGTAGTGTAGGGGGTCATGTTTTAAGATGCAACGCTCCAATACCTGACCAGTCTGCACTACATAAAACTTCAAAAAAACTAAAAATAAAAAGTGTTTTTCACACTTTTGTCATTGGGCTATATGTGGGCTACATCTGGGTAATATTTGTGCTACATTTGGGCTCTTTTTTCACTGGTGGCCATCTTGGAAGACTTCTTTGTTATGAAGTTTCCTAATTTCCTCATTTACTGCAGTCTCCTCAGTAGGAAATGCTTTCAGTTTTTTACTTTGATTCCATCAAGAAGGCATTCAGATGTGTCACACATTTGCCATAAATTCAGAATGTTATTACTCTAGTTGTTCATTAGATCACTGTAGTAAAGCTACTGCTCACCAAGGAGTTAACTGGAAGTCTACTGCTGGTATTGAAAGTGATTGTTTCAGTCTGCATGTCAGAATTTTCTAATGAAATAGAAGAGGATTTGAGATCTCACTTAAAACATGCACTAAATTTTCTTTTTGCAGCACTAACCATAATTTCTATGGCAAAATGAACCCCCTCATTTTGTTCCTTTTTAAATTAAATGTTTTAAGTGTTACCAGTTTATTCCAATCAAGATGGCTTCAGGTGTGCCATACATTTGTCATAAGTAAGGCTGTTAGCACTCTAGTTGTTCTTTAGAACACTCTGGGAAGCTGCAGTAGAACACAAAGGCATCAACTGACAGGCTGCTCCTGTTGAAATATAACAGGAAGATATTTGAGATCTCACTTAAAACATGTCCTAATTTTTCTTTCTACAGCACTAACCATAATTTCTATGGCAAAATGAACCCCCTCATTTTGTTCCTTTTTAAATTAAATGTTTTAAGTGTTACCAGTTTATTCCAATCAAGATGGCTTCAGGTGTGCCATACTTTTGTCATAAGTAAGACTGTTAGCACTCTAGTTGTTCTTTAGAACACTCTGGGAAGCTGCAGTAGAACACAAAGGCATCAACTGACAGGCTGCTCCTGTTGAAATATAACAGGAAGATATTTGAGATCACACTTGAAACATGTCCTTATTTTTCTTTCCAGAGCACTAACCATAATTTCTATGACAAGATGAACCCCATCATTTTGTTCCTTTTTAAATTAAATGTTTTAAGTGTTACCAGTTTATTCCAATCAAGATGGCTTCAGGTGTGCCATACTTTTGTCATAAGTAAGGCTGTTAGCACTCTAGTTGTTCTTTAGAACACTCTGGGAAGTTGCAGTAGAACACAAAGGAATCAACTGACAGTCTCTGCCCTTGTTGGATGTACATGTTTTACTGAGAATGTCAGACTTCATTCTCACATGACTGAGAAAGATAATGTGAATTTATAGAAAATATGCGCTCATTTTAGCTTCTGGAGCACCTTCCAAAACTGTATGGGACAAGCATGTGAAAATAGTTTTCTCTCAAACATGATTCATGATATCCAAGCAGAAGGTTTTTCACAGGGTAAAATCACCTTAGAACACACCACAATTCCTGAAATTAGTATGGTACCATCAACAAATGAATTCTAATGTAACTAAAGTCTGTTATCACCCTTTATAGCTCTCCTTTTGGTAACCCTCAAAATCTTTGATTCACTACAATGCATTTCAATGGGGTACTATCATTTATATTGGTCCCAAGATGGCTGCCAGCAATTCCAGGATGAAGTGCTGACAGCCAATCAGATCTCACGATGACATGTGTGGTTAGGCTCCGCCCAGATATATATGTGTTTTTACTTTTGATTTTCTCAGCAACTACTGAACGGATTTACACCATTTAACAAAAAGGGTTCTTTCTGAACCAAGATCTACCTCTTTGCCAAATTTGGTGTAATTCCGTTCAGCAGTTCGGGCTGTAGCCTTGCATAAAGTTTCCTATGGGAAATTGATTTTCTAACTCTTATTTTTTAATTTCTCCGCAACTACTGAACGGATTTACACCATTTAACAAAAAGGGTTCTTTCTGAACCAAGAACTACCTCTTTGCCAAATTTTGTGTAATTCCGTTCAGCAGTTCGGGCTGTAGCCGGGTCTAAAGTTTCCTATGGGAAAATGAATGGGGAAAACACGTTTTGGGACCCCCCTTTTTTCTCGGCCCCCGCTTGACGAATCACCCCGAAGCTTTCAGGGTAGGTGCGGACCGGAGCGGGCCATAAAGTTTGAAAATTTCGCGGAGATTCGTCAACCGATGCAAGAGCTATTTCAAATAGAATGTCGCGGATTTCCTATGGAAAATAGGTCCTAACTATAACTATCTACTGGCGACCGCCAGTAGATAATATATATATATATATATATATTCACTGAAAAAACCATAGGTTTCAGATATGTTATAGTTACAAATTAGCATTTAAAAAACCTTTGAAATTCACTGAAAAAAACATAGGTTTTAGGGACAGTTATAGTTAGTTGGACATTTCACTCGTACAAAACCCGTGAAATTCCCCCGTTATAGTTAGTTCAGCTAACTATAACTCGCGCCCCGCAATGCACTGCTGATGACGTCACATATTACATCACTCATGACATGGTCAGTGACATCACTGATGACATCACTGATGACATCTCAAATGACATCACTGATGACATCATCCAGTGACTGTGTGTTTCTGTAAAGTTTAAATATTTTTAATATATATAGGAAAAGACGTATTGAAGAATGAGTGGGTGTGTAAGTGTCTGTATGGATGATTTAGTAGGTGCGTGACTGACTCTATAAGTGAGTGATTTAAAGTATCTTACTGAATGCATGGGTTAGTGACTAAACTGGGTGAATGTCTGTATCCGTCTGTCTGTTGCTGTGTTAGTGGCTGCATGGGTTTGTGAATAGCTACATGAGTGTCTATATGAGTTATTGATTGGTTGTCTGAGTATCTGTATGGGTGCCTGAGTGTTTGTGTGGGTGGGGTGTGTGCGACTGTGCATAGATGTGTGAGTGGGTGATTCACTGGGTGGATGGTTTCAAGAGTGCATCTGTGATAGACTGTATGGGTGGGTAAGTGTGTGTAAGAGTGTGTTAGTGAGTGAATGTATGTCCCAGTGGTACATGTGTGAGTAACTACATATGTGAAAGGCAGTATATATGTGTGTTGGAGTATATAAATAGCTATAAGCGAGAGTGAGTGATTGTGATAGTGGCTGTATGGATGAGTGTGTGCTTGTATCAGTGATTGTATAAGAGCGTAACAATGTGCTAGTATTTGTATGATTAAGTGAGCTGGTGTGTGTATAACTGTATAGGTGAGTAAATGGCAGTGTGTTTAATTATTTGCATGACTGACTAGGTGTGTGAGTACCTCTATGGATGAGTGGCAGTGTTTGAGTGTCTATATAGGAGTAAGAGTGCATATGATAGTCCTGTACTGAGTGACCATAAGTATGAGTGACTGTACGGGTGAGTGAGTGGATGTGTGTGTGTAGACCTAAGAATCAGTGAGTGGGTATGTAGTTATTGGTGTTGGAGTGTCTATAGTTTTGCGAATGGCAGTCTGTAATTTAGATTGGGTGTATCAAAGGTTATATTAGGGTGTGAGGAGCTGCATCAGATTATCACGTGGATGATGTCATCAGTGATGTCATTTGAGATGTCATCAGTAATGTCATCAGTGATGTCACTGACCATGTCATGAGTGATGTAATATGTGACGTCATCAGCAGTGCATTGCGGGGCGCGAGTTATAGTTAGCTGAACTAACTATAACGGGGGAATTTCACGGGTTTTGTACGAGTGAAATGTCCAACTAACTATAACTGTCCCTAAAACCTATGGTTTTTTCAGTGAATTTCAAAGGTTTTTTAAATGCTAATTTGTAACTATAACATATCTGAAACCTATGGTTTTTTCAGTGAATTTCAAAGGTTTTTTAAATGCTAATTTGTAACTATAACTGTCCCTAAAACCTATGGTTTTTTCAGTGAATTTCAAAGGTTTTTTAAATGCTAATTTCTAACTATAACGTGTCTGAAACCTATGGTTTTTTCAGTGAATTTCAAAGGTTTTTTAAATGCTAATTTGTAACTATAACGTGCCTGAAACCTACGGTTTTTTCAGTGAATTTCAAAGGTTTTTTAAATGACATTTTTTAAATGTATTAATTTTTATATTAATTTTTTTCATACTGATTTACTACATTTTTAGAAACAATTTCTTTTACATATTTTATTTTTTAAATTACATTGTAATTACATTATACATTACATTACAAAAAATACTTTCTCAGAATGAATTACTTTAGTTTAAATACTTAGCACATAGGCAATAGACTTTTAAGTACAGTAGTTACAGTTGTTGCAATGGGCAACACATTTTCAAACACAATGCAACATTCAGCTCAATGTGAATTTCTAGTTAAATGCAATTAGTTACTTTATGGATTACTTTTCTAACCACAGGACTGGATCCTAGATTCAGTCCTGGGACATCTCCTGTAAACAGTTGAGTAAAAGCGTTTTGGTTACAGTCGTGATTTTTAAGGAATATTATTGTATTTTAAAAGTTGACACTTAGAAACTTTTCCTCATAGAATCACCAATGTTATCCTATGGAAGGAAATTCACTTAGCAGGTAAAAACTGTTATCGTTACTTTTTCTTACTCAGTGTTGGATCCTGGATCCAGCACTGGTGCATCTCCTGTAAACAGTTGAAAAAATGCGTTTAAGTCATACAGGCGATTTTTAAGGAATATTTCTAGTTTGTGAAAATCGACACAAAGTTTTCTGCTGAAAACCAGACAATGGATTCCTATGGAAGAAAAGATAAGTTACTGGTAAGTACGGTTAAAATTACTTTTCAGGGTCAGTGCTGGGCTAAAAGATGCAGCACTGGGTTCTCTCCTGATAACAGGTGAATAAATCGGAATTCGTATTTCGGCTGATTTTAGAAGAATAATTTAAAGTTCCAAAACTCCACACTTAGAAGAATTTCCAAGTGAAACCAGTCAATGTTAGCCTATGGAAGGAAATTCAAGTTACTGGTAAGTACGGTTAAAATTACTTTTCAGGACCAGTACTGGGCTGAAAGATGCAGCACTGAGGTCTCTCCTGATAACAGGTGAGTAAATCAGAATTCGTATTTCGGCTGATTTTAGAGGAATATTTGTATGTTTCAAAAATCAACACTTAGAAACTTTTTCAGCAAAAAGCAGGCAATGATATCCTATGGAAGGAAATTCAAGTTACTGGTAAGTACGGTTAAAATTACTTTTCAGGATTAGTACTGGGCTGAAAGATGCAGCACTGAGGTCTCTCCTGATAACAGGTGAGTAAATCGGAATTCGTATTTCGGCTGATTTTAGAGGAATATTTTAAAGTTCCAAAACTCCACACTTAGAAGAATTTCCAAGTGAAACCAGTCAATGTTAGCCTATGGAAGGAAATTCAAGTTACTGGTAAGTACGGTTAAAATTACTTTTCAGGACCAGTACTGGGCTGAAAGATACAGCACTGAGGTCTCTCCTTATAACAGGTGAGTAAATCGGAATTCGTATTTCGGCTGATTTTAGAGGAATATTTGTAGGTTTCAAAAATCAACACTTAGAAACTTTTTCAGCAAAAAGCAGGCAATGATATCCTATGGAAGGAAATTCAAGTTACTGGTAAGTACGGTTAAAATTACTTTTCAGGACCAGTACTGGACTGAAAGATACAGCAGTGAGGTCTCTCCTTATAACAGGTGAGTAAATCGGAATTCGTATTTTGGATGATTTTAGAAGAATATTTGCACAATGGTGAAGGGAGGGGCGGGGCCTGAGGTGACATCTGTGCAAACGCGCCCCGTTGCGCGTTTTAAGTTGGGGATTAAGTCCCTTGAATCCTGAGGGTCCCTAGGGGCCAACTAGCCCACCAGGAACGTCCAATATGCGCCAGGGGCTGCGTTGCAGAGACGTGTAGAGAGGCCACACCCCTTTTACACCTCTCTGCAACGCAGCTCTGTGGCGCTTTCTGGATGTACCTGTTGGGCTAGTTGGCCCCCAGGGACCCTCAGGATTGAAGGGGATTTAATCCCCAACTTAAAACGCGCCACGGGGCGCGTTTGCACAGATGTCACCTAAAGCCCCGCCCCTCCCTTCACCACTGTGCAAACGCGCCCCGTGGCGCGTTTTAAGTCGGGGGATTAACTCCCGTTGAATCCTGAGGGTCCCTGGGGGCCAACTAGCCCAACAGGTATATCCAAAAGCGCCACAGAGCTGCGTTGCAGAGAGGTGTAAAAGGGGCGTGGCCTCTGTACACCTCTCTGCAACGCAGCCCCTGGCGCATACTGGAGGTTCCTGGTGGGCTAGTTGGCCCCAGGACCCCCAGTATTCAAGGGGAATTCGTTCCCCCTCTGCAAACGCGCCAGGGGCGCGTTTGCAGAGTGGTGAAGGAAGGGGCGGGGCCTGCGTGCCCGATCGTTTTTTTTTTTTTGTCCCCTGAAGGGGGGCTGTGTGGCCCCCCTTCCTTTTTCCTGTTTTTGGGCCCTGGGGACCCCATCCCCCAGGGCCTTACCCCTTTTTTTAAATTAATTTTTTTTTAAAAAAACGGGAAGGGGGCCGCGTGGCCCCCCTTTCCTGGGCCTGTATTGGCCCCGGGGACCCCATCCCCCGGGGCATGGCCTCGATTTTTTTTTTCTTTGGAGGGGGGCTGCGTGGCCCCCCTCCTCAGGCCATTTAAGGCCCCGGGGACCCCATTCCCCGGGGCCGGCCTTTCCGTTTTTTTTTAAATGTATTTTTTATTTTTGGGGGAGGGGGCCGCGTGGCCCCCTCCCGAGCCACTACTTGCCCCGGGGACCCCATCCCCCGGGGCTGGCCCTCTCCGTTGGGGACTGTGGGGGTCCCCAATCCCCCACAGTCCCGCCGGCTCCCCGCGTCCCTTGGGAGCCGGCATTCCTTTTCCACATGGGGAGCTGCTAAGATGCAGCTCCCCATGTGGAAAGCAATGTGCTTTGGATATTGGAAGAGAGAGCAGGTTTCCCTGCTCTCTCTTCCAATATCCAAAGCAGTTTGCTATGGCAGGACGGGAGCCGCGAGGCTCCCGTCCTGCCATAGCAAACTACAGTGTCCCGGGGGTAGGCACCCCGGGACACTGCAGGAGCCGGCCCTGGGGGTGGCGGTCGCCAGGGCCATCAAGGGCTCCAGGAGGGGGCCGCGCGGCCCCCTCCCTTAAATTGCACAGCCCCGGGGAGGTGGTGGTCCCCGGGGCTCTGGGGGTCCGTAATGGACCCCCACATTTATTTTATAAGTGCCCCGGGGAGGTGGTGGTCCCGGGCGTGTGGGGGCTGGAGCCCCCCCACACCTTATTCAAATTAAAAAAGAAGCCCCGGGGGGTGGCGGTCCCGGGGCTGCGGGAGGGCAGAAGAGCCCTCCCGCACTATTTTTGCAATAAAGCCCCGGGGGTGGCGGTCCCCGGGGCTTGGGGGCCCTTGAGGCCCCCACACATAAAATTAACCCCCCCACCATGCACCCGGGACTTGGGCCACCCGGGGGCAAAATACAATCGAAGCGCGGGAGACCGCGCTTCGATTTCTCGGCAGGATTCGCGCACCCTGAGCGCATCCTGCCGATTTAAATTTTTTTTTATTTTTTTTGCCCAGGGGGTCCTTGTGGGACCCCTGAGCAAACCTAGGGGTCAGGGTGTTTCTACCCTGCCCCCTTTGTGCGCTTTGCGCACTTGTTTCTGTCCCTCGGTTCTACCGAGGGACAAAATGGCTGCCAACATTTCCTGAATCGGAATGTTGACAGCCAGCTGACAGCCAATTAACATGCAGCTCGTGATCGGGAGGGTACGCGGACCCTACTCGGCCATAGATATCACTATCTTTTTACTTTTGATTTTCTCAGCAACTACTGAACGGATTTAAACCATTTAACAAAAGGGTTCTTTCTGAACCAAGAACTACCTCTTTGCCAAATTTGGTGTAATTCCGTTCAGCAGTTCGGGCTGTAGCCGTGTCTAAAGTTTCCTATGGAAAATTGCATGGGGAAAACGCGTTTTGGGACCCCCTTTTTTCTCGGCCCCTGCTTGACGAATCCCCCGAGACTTTCAGGGTAGGAGCGGACCGGAGCGCCCCACAAAGTTTGAAAATTTTGCGAAGATACGTCAACCGGCAAGAGAGTTATTTCAAATAGAATGTCGCGGATTTCCTATGGATAATAGGTTGTAACTATAACTATCTACTGGCGACCGCCAGTAGATAATATAAATATTGCTGGCTTCGCCTCCTGACATCCAATTTTCCCTGGAAAGGACGAACATGGACCCAGAGTTTCTGGTGCAAAGGGTGTTTATTAGCTGCCCTGCACCTCCGCCGTAACGCGTTTCGGCCTCACAAAGGCCTTGATCACATGACGCGTTGCTTGGTGCCTTACCCCAATTTAAAGTGCCAGTGCCAAAAATTACGTGCTCACACAGGTGACTAGATCATAGACATGGAAGAATTCCTAAAATCTATTTCATACGAGCACAGAAACTAAAAATACACCATATACAGGAAAAAATGCATTTAGATAAGTATATAAATATATATATAAAAATACATAAATGTAAATATATACACGGATATATGGTTCTTAAAATCAATCAATACATTCTGAAATAAGAATTATTAAAAGACATGAAATATGCCGTTGCCTAAGACCTTGTAAACCAGTCATAAATATGCAACAATCCGTGTTTGACCTGTAAATTTAAAACACAATGTAAAATAATTATATATATAATACAAGTGTTAAAAATTATTAAAAGAAGTGTTAATATGATAAAACCAATACTGCATGTAAGTACATATATTTTGTTTCTCATAGGTGACAAAAACACTCTCTCATTGGTGTCTGGATGGCCTACTCTTTGTTTCTTGCTAATATCAATAATAAAGCCCTAAGTGAGCCTAACATCCCTCCATGCCATATTTATGATCAAGTGAGAAAGTGCAATGAAAGTGCTAAGTGCAATATATATACAGATAAAAACCATGTGATAGAGGGGCTGAAATATATAAAATCAATAATATACGTATACCGATATCTAAAACAAGAGAATTCAGATAATGTACAGGTCATTGGAGAAAAAACTCATCATAAGCAAGTGAAGAAATCTTCACTTGCGTTAAGCCCCATCGGAGTTTTAGTATCGAGCTCCAAAATGTACCTAGTTTCTAGGAGACGAAGTTGGGCCTCACGATTCCCTCCCCTCCTTAATGGGGGATGGTATCGACAACAAAATATTTCAGATGTTCCGGGCTGCCATAATGTGTCTCCCCAAAATGCCTGGCCACTGGGTAAGCTGGATCACTATTGTTAATAGCCCTTATGTGCTGGAGTATCCGCTTGTGTAATGGCAGCTTAGTGCTGCCTATATAACGTAAACCACAGGGACACTCCAGCACATATACAGCATATTCAGTCTTACATGTGAGCCTTTTCTTGATAGGTACAGGATCTAATTTGAATGGGCTCGTATAGCATGTCTTATTCTGGGCAAATTTACATGCTTTGCATGTGGGGCATTTAACAAATCCTTTGTGTGAGGTGAGCCAGTTCCCAGTGGATCTTAATTCCGGACTAATCTTCACCAGGCTATTGCTCATTGATCTTGCCTTCCTAAAGGTCAGATCTGGTTTCTTAGGTAGACAATCTCCCAGAATGGGGTCACTGGGTACTAGACCCCAATTCCTGTTCAATATCTTACGTAGGGCTTGGTGCTGCCTATTGTAGGTAAGAATCATTCTTGTTGGTTGTGCGGTTTGTACTATACCTAAGGCTTGCTGGGTAGGTTTTACTGCAAGGGCCTGACCTCTGACAATTTCCTTGGTTTTATTAATAGCTTTTTCAATGATGTCTGCAGCATAACCCCTATCTAGAAATCTGTCCCTACTCGCCTGCTGTGCTCTATTGCAATCATCCTCAGTACTACAAATGCGTTTGATGCGCAGCATTTCCCCATAGGGAATGCTGCGTATCAAATGACGAGGGTGGTGACTTTTTGCATGGAGCACTGTATTTCCAGCGGTTGATTTCCTGTACATTCTAGTTTCAATATTGTCATTTTTAACAAACTTCCACATCCAGAAAATACACCGCTGTACTGCTGATATTGGCAGTAAAATGGAGATTTAAATTATTGTCATTGATCTGTTCAATGAATTGAAGGGCCCGTGCCTCGGGGCCTCTCCAAATCAGGAACAGATCATCAATGTAGCGAAACCAATGGGGCCCATGCTGTTCCATTGTGTCTGCAAAATGCGCCTTGAGGACCTGCTCCTCCCACAGCCCCATATGCAAACAGGCATAGCTGGGAGAAAAGCAGGCCCTCATTGCAACACCCCTGGTCTGTTGGTAGATTTGGTTGTCAAAAAGGAAGAAATTTTGTTCCAAACATGTTAAGACCATACTGATCAGCATTTTGTTGTGCATATATAAATACATAGATCTTTTGTTAAGATAATACTCAATAGCTTTGATGCCATCCTGATGTCGAATAGACGTATATAATGATGTTACATCCAGCGTTATTAATAGTAAATCTGGGCTCCATGTGTTTTCACTGATCTTCCTCAGGAAATCTGAAGTGTCCTGCAAGTACGATGGCAAGTTCTTGACAAAGTCCTGCAAGAAATAGTCCACGTATCTCGAAGTATTCTCAATGAGACTATTAATAGCAGAAATTATCGGCCTCCCAGGAGGTTTACTTGCATTTTTATGGATCTTAGGAATGAAATACAGTGCAGGGATAACCGGGTGCTCTTTTTCAAAAAGCGGTATTCATCATCGCTTAACAAACCTCCACTCTTCCATGCAAGTAATTTCAAATAGTATTCATTCCACGATGCTTGGACAATGTACATATTGCTCTTTTTATAGCACTCAATGTCATTCAGCTGGTTTAGTGCTTCCTCCATATATAGATTACGGGGCCATAGCACCACATTGCTCCCTTTGTCTGATTGTCTCACTATAATGTTATTGTCGTTTTGAAGTTTTTTCATCAATTGAATATAACAATGATTTTGTCTGTTGAGTGTGTGACGGGCATTGGTGGTGGATTTGTATAGTCGTTTTAATTCCGTCGTAACTTGTTCATGATATACGTCTAGATTGTCATGTAACATTATGGGTTGAAAAGTGGACTTTGGTTTGAATGGTGTCTTGATAGTACCACTTATATCCCGTGTTGCCATACTTGAACCTGATATATCAGCAGACTGATCATTATACAAATGAAAGAGGTCTTGAAGTAAATCCACATCCCCTGCTGTTAATAGAGATGGACTCAAGGCGGAGGATACCGAGGGTTCTGGCTGTTTTTTGGCCTGAAGGAGATGAAATTTGCGCAGCTTTAATTTCCTTATAAATCTGAAAACATCCATGCGGGTTTCCGCATAGTTAAAACTGCTCTCCGGACAATATCCCAAACCAAGTGCCAAAATCTGTTTTTCTGCCATGGTTAAATTAATTATCCGTCAAATTGACCAATGTATTAGGGTCAAACTTTTGTTTTGTATTTATTTGCGATTCCATCTGCCCCTTGTTGGTTTTCTGGTAGTCTGCCTTTCGTTGTTGGTTGCACTTGCGTCTTTCACTGCGCTTTTTATTGTCTCTTGTTTTTTGACCTGACTGCACCCGAGGTCTTAATGTTTGTCGCCTGTCTTGGCGCAGGCAATCCACCTCCTGCGCTAGAGATAATTTGATAAACCCCAATCCTGGAGCTCTTAATGGTTCTCCCTCGGATTCACTCTCCTGCGCGGAGCTTAGATCTGATGCAGACGTCGACACCGTTGCCACATCACTTAAGCCAGCTTGATTTGGTGGCAAGCGATCCTTGCTTGTTCTTGCTTTCACAGCGTCGTACTTGCGGGCAAATGTAAAGACCTGTCCGTTCTTATAATCCATTTTGTCCCTTTGAAATTTATATGCCTTGCGCTTTTTGATTACTTCTTCATCCTTTTGTAGGCGCATATGCATTTCATCTCGAAGCTTTTTAATGTTGTCAGTGACCTCCAATTTTCCTATTTCCTCTTTTAATTCATCTATCTTGAGTTGCAACGCTGCGCGATCACTTTCTGCATACTTTACGAGAATCCGGACCAATCTGCATGAAGAATCTAAATTACAGTCGGCCCATTCTGCCAGCATGTTGGGGTCCGGATTCTCGTAACTCGGTGCCAGCGTTATGCGCAGTCCTCTCGGAATTCTGCCCACCTCCAAATAGCGTGACAAAGATTCGTGCTCCCACCATTTAGATTGTTCAGAGCGCATGAGTTTCTCCAATTTTTTAAAAAGTTCTCTTGTGTTGGAGCTCCCGGTTTGAATTGTACTGGTTTGCACATTAATCACCGATTCTCCAGCCGGAGAATCGTTAAACATTTCATTAGCCGCCTCCTCACGATTTCGCAACGCGTCTGCGGACATGGTGCATATGTGTGGGCAAGATATTAATTCTTTCAACAGTCATGGACACTGTGATGAATATCCGCGTCCGGATTGTGCACACTCCTCAACTGGACTTTCTGGCGGTCCCTACCTTCACGAGATGCCTGACGTTGATCCAGTCCTCCGACTAAGGTTACGCCGACTTCGTTTTCCAGGTAGGGAAATCAGTGTCCAGGGGCTGCCGCCTCTTACTCCTCACTGGAGCATTCGATTCCTGTTCCGGTCACACTGGAACCTGCTGCTTCCTGCCGCACTGCCCTTTGTAGAGGAGGGGTTACCGCTAGTACCGAAGAAGCAACTCGGTACTTTCACATTGCTGGCTTCGCCTCCTGACATCCAATTTTCCCTGGAAAGGACGAACACGGACCCAGAGTTTCTGGTGCAAAGGGTGTTTATTAGCTGCCCTGCACCTCCGCCATAATGCGTTTCGGCCTCACAAAGGCCTTGATCACATGACGCGTTGCTTGGTGCCTTACCCCAATTTAAAGTGCCAGTGCCAAAAATTACGTGCTCACACAGGTGACTAGATTATAGACATGGAAGAATTCCTAAAATCTATTTCATGCGAGCACAGAAACTAAAAATACACCATATACAGGAAAAAATGCATTTAGATAAGTATATAAATATATATATAAAAATACATAAATGTAAATATATACACGGATATATGGCTCTTAAAATCAATCAATACATTCTGAAATAAGAATTATTAAAAGACATGAAATATGCCGTTGCTTAAGACCTTGTAAACCAGTCATAAATATGCAACAATCCGTGATTGACCTGTAAATTTAAAACACAATGTAAAATAATTATATATATAATACAAGTGTTAAAAATTATTAAAAGAAGTGTTAATATGATAAAACCAATACTGCATGTAAGTACATATATTTTGTTTCTCATAGGTGACAAAAAACACTCTCTCATTGGTGTCTGGATGGCCTACTCTTTGTTTCTTGCTAATAAATATATACACATTACTCAGTTTCAGTTGCCACTGGGTAGTTATAGTTAGAATCGTGTTTCCATAGGAAATGCCTTTATTGTGTTGCTAATAACTTTGGCGCAGTTTGACAAATCTCCACAAAACATTCCAAAGAAGTGTAACTTTTGGACTAGTTTGCACATAGAATGTTTTGGGGTGATCTCCCAAATGAGGGTTGAGAAAAAGGGGGTCCCAAAATGCATTTTTGCCATTCATTTTTCCTTCGGAACTGTAGACCCAGCTACAGCCCAAACCACTGAACGGATTTACAAAAAATTTTGCAGAAAGGTAGATCTTCATCCAGAAAGAGTGCTCTTTGTGTTTTGTTATAAACCTATTCAGTAGTTTTGGAAAGTATTAGGATACAAAAATTGTATGTATAACTTCACGGAACTGACAGATCTCATCCTGCGATCTGATTGGCTGCCACCACCTCAACCATGAAGTGGTGGCAGCCAAATTCGGACTCAGGGCTCAGTCCTGAGTCCTAACGAAAATGTAAAAAAAGGCCTAAGGGGGCATGTAGGGATACCCTGACCCCCTAGGTCTAAAGGTTTGGGGGTCCGAGAGTTTTTTAAAAAAAAATCTTGCTACAAATTTGCAGAGAATCCACCAATCCACAGCAACATTTTTTTTTTAAAAGTGCTTGCTCCCACTCCTTTTAAAAAAAATACCGGATGGGCCAGGGGAAGCGCAGCACATATTTAAGGGGGAGGTTGCTCACAGCACCCCCTTTCTAAGCCTCCAAAAGGCTCAGGGACCCCATCCCCCAGGGCCAGTATCCTAATTAAAGGGGAGGGAGACATGCGGCCCCCTCCCCAAGCCTTCAGAGGCCCAGGGGACCCCATCCCCTGGGACCGGAAATTTAAATATAGGGGAGATGCTGCACGGCCCCACTCCCTGAGCCATGAGAGGCAATGGAGAATCCATCCCCTGAGGCCAGAATCTTAGTTAAAGGGGAAGCGGTGTGCAGCCACCTTCCCTAAGTCTCCAACAGGGCCTGAAGACCCCATTCCCCGGTGGCAGTAATTTAAAGGGGAGGGGGCCCCATCCCCGAACCGTGAGAGGCCCCAGGGACCCCATCACTCGGGCCGTCTTTTAAATGAAAGGGCGGGGGGCCATGCAGCCACTTTCCTTGAGCCATACGATGGCCCAGAGAACTCCATCCCCTGGATCCGGCTCAGTGACGGTATCCCAGGGTCCCCAAGCCCCATGATACTGTCTGTTTTCATGCCCACGGGCTCTGGCAGGGAAAATGCTAAGTTCTCCCACCAGGGAGCCAGCTGGTTCGTAGGGCCCTGGGACTCCCCCCGCATCCACTTATATCATAGAAAAAGAGTGTGTCCCCCAGGCGGGACTGGAACACCCAGAAAAAATACATTAAATAAGTAAAAAGTGAATAATAAAATAGCGACCACAGCCGCTCATTTATTATTTACTGCTCCTTCAAAGAGTGCCCTAAAATTGCCCTGGGAGGGCAATTTACATATATTCTGTTTTGGTGCTGTCCCTAGAAGGGACAGGGACACAACCAACATACTTTTTTAATGTTGTGGGGGGTTAAAGGGAGTTCTGCAACCCCCAGGCAACACTAGAAAATAAAGTAAGTCTCCTGGGTCATTGAAACCATGACCGCAGGAGAACTTATCATATTTTTCAAATGGATTTCCCAGGCTGGAACATTTGCTCTATAGCTGGGACTGCAGTGCCACCTAAGGGGCTATGGTTGCATTTTATGTGTTGAAGATGTATCACATAAAATACAAGGCATTTCTAAGGTTATTTTTACCATTGCATTTTTTGGGGTGTAAAATTTTAAATGGTAGAACAGAGACATATTTTCATTATTATTTTTTAAAATAATATATCTATTTATTTTCACATTTTTCACCCCCAAAATGTAATGATATTAACTATGTAAAAAAGTCACAGACATGTAGTTCAATAAAATATAAATATTTTTAAGTCATTATCGAAAATATATACATTTGATTAAAATTATTGGTCATTTTTGGAGAAAGATGATAAATCTTATTTATATTTAGGGTGGTGATGGGTGCGGAGGAGGGTTTTGCTGCCTGCGGTGATCGGCTGCAGGGCCTGGCCTAACCCCCATTGTGTGTAGCGCGGGGTTGGCTGCTTGTGAGGGAGAGCCTGGGCAAGGTTTGGCTTTATGTATGGTAATAAATTATTACTTGGCAAGTGTGAAAAAACATTTAGGAAATACAATAACGAAGTGGACCTATAAGTATGCAGAGATAATACGTGACCAACCACATGTAGTGAGGTATCAAAAATATATGTCTATTTATACCTATATGGTTTTAAAAAAAATATTATATTATTTTTTATGGCAAAATTAAAAAAATATATCATAACAGACAGTTACTCAATGTGTGCAATATAAATGTTCAATATTTAGCACATTGTTGATCCATGGTCCCTACTCTAGGCATGCACTCTAACGCACTCATACACTACCTATTTCTTCATAGATATTCTATGAAAATATTATGTACAATTTATATGCGGGTGGTGACACAACATGGACAAAACAATGGAGTAACTACAATTCAATTATCACATGGTTTCAATAATGAAGAATATTCATATTTGTCATGGCTGGAGAAATTCATGTCCTACGCGCGTTTCAGCGTTACGCCTTCATCAGGTAGCCATGTATGTAAAGAAACCTAAGGAAATACATGTAGAGAAAAAACCTTTTAAGTCACATATAAGAGGTCCTACACAAAACTTCTGCTTCAATGGACAGTCAGATCTAATATATAAAAAAAAGAATAGTTAAAACCTGTCACAGGAAAGGACTGAATAAGTGATGGAAAATCAGAAAGAAATAGTGATCTAAATATTAAAAAAGTCCAAAGATGGACTGAATCGTGAATTTATTAAGAATCCTTAAAATCACCAATTACCGTGTTTAATAGAAAAAACGAAAAAGAGAATGGGTGGAGCCCATAAGTTGAAAGATCACCAAAATAAAAAGGAAATATACATGCACAGACAGATTCCCTAGGGATGTGCATGTAGCGCTCAAGTTACTGATACCATGAGGCCACTTTGAAACAGGCATGTGGTTATGGTGCCCAATGTACGCCCAACGTTTGCTAAGGGCCACATACATGCACCAGATACTGTGGTGGAAAATTACCTTGTCAGATACACAAATTCATCTGACCTTTGGAAGATGATGAAATGGTAGCTCTGGTACTGAAGTATAAAATGTACCTTGCAGGGAAACCAAGCAAGATATATTTATTGCGGGAAAAGAACAGTGGAAAAAAGATATGAAGGGGAAGAGGCAGAGGGCTGGGGTCAATAAGGCTTACCTATAGATGTGATGTGTAGCGGCGCTCGTTTAGTTTAAAATGTTAGGAGCGGTATACTACAAAGGGAATAAAGTGGGAACTATCATTATTTATACTATGTACGAGAGGACAGCAATGTAGATGTGTGTACAAATATATGTTATATGTGCCATGGAAATATCCAGGTACATGTCGTAACTCAGGGGTTAGCCAAACTTACCTCTCTCAGAGGTGTATGTACATATATATGAGCCCACAGCTGTCTCAGCCCGGAAAGGCGGGGAGGAGATCGATGTCACACACTAAAAAAAGAAAACAAAAACCAATAAGGGCACTTATAAGTATCCCTAAATAGGTCTCTGGAGGGTAGTTTAAACTCGGAGTACGGAAACATCCGCACCTACAGGGGATTTATATGATATAAGTTCTCCCCAACTGCTCTTACCTATGAGAAAAAGGAAGGAGAAGGATTGTAGTAATCCGGTAGCCAGTCGCTCCGCCGGATCACGAAAAAGATCGATGTGGCGCCGTCCTGGGCCGTCAGACAAACTCCTGTGGCTGCTTGGGAGCGTGTCCAGCGCTGCACGGCGTGCATGCGCAGAATAGGTGTCGCTGGGGCCTAGCAGCGTACTGCCGTTACGCTGGAAGTTTTAAAGTGCCTAACAGCGTGCCAAAATTTTAAAGGTTATCACGGGAAAGATGCTAAGGTCTCGTGATAGGTGGAAAGTAATCACGAGGTCGGACTCTAAATGTCCGAATCCCATCCCCGCCTGATATATAAACTATATAGGACCTGTGGCGGCCATCTTAAGCTAGTATACGTAAATATTGGAATAATTGGCGAGATCAGATTATGATAGATGGTGAAATAAGGTTGCCTGATGGGGAAGTGGGATAACACTGCCTAATATGACAGGATGTGAAAAATGTATAAGGCAGTGGGAAAAATGCAATTCAAATCCACTTAGTGTGCGGATATAGGCTGAAGATGAAAAAAATGAAAAAAGGAAATTGAAGTAGGATAAAACATTACTGTATGTGTAGTAGGCAGAACAATGATGTGTAGTGAATATTGATACACTACAAAGATATGGGAAACCGAGAAACTGGCGTAAACCTATCATAGCGGGGTATGATTGGGGAAACAGAAGTGCATTAATGGTGAGAAAAAAAGGAAGAGGGGGAGGATACTAGAATGACAATCATGTGGGTATATCTCAGCTCTCTGTATGTAGAGAGGAACAAAAGGGACCAAAACTCAATATCAGAACAACTTCTTTACATATTGTTGTATCTAATAACTTGATCCCATGGGATTTCATTGCTCATCCCATTTTTGTATGTATCCAAAGTGAAGATCCAGTATACCTCCCTGCGCTTACGTATTTCTGTACTTAGGCTTCCGGTATTAATACGTATTTTTTCCAAGATCAACCATCTTATTTCTTGAGTACTGTGTTGTGCCTCCATATAATATTTGACTAATGGGGCATTGATTTTTTTGGTTCGGATGGCCGACCTGTGTTCTGTGAGTCGAGTTGCCATGGACCGTGAGGTTTACCCCACATATCCCTGATTACAGGGACACAGAATGAGGTATATAATGTTGGAAGTCTTACAGTTGGTTGGAGTTTTTAGATCAATTTTAGTACCATTGACAGTATATGTACTGGTTTCAATGGCAAATTGACATGCAACACAGGACATACACTTGTAGTTCCCTGTGGGGAATTTGTTGCCCAGTATTGATGTCTGAATGGTATCCTGTCGATTGTTTGTCATACGTCAGCGAACTATAAGGTCTTTTAAATTTTTGTTTTTTCTATGTGCAAACATCGGTTTGGGTATGCAGTTTTGTCTCTCTTTGGTGGCATTTAAAATATGGCAATTAGAATTGATAATGTGACGAATTTTTTCATTCATAGTTGACATTACTTTACATTTTTTTTTTTTAAACATAGAAATTCACAGAAATACCAAAGGTTAAAGTGACGGTATAGTTAGGTGAAATATTCAGTAACACAAGGTTTTAAACTCTAAAACCATAGAAATTCAACAGGTATAGTTATCTCAAGTAACTACAGCTCATGCCCTAAGATAATTATAAATCGTACCCTCACCAAGCGCTGCTAATTACCGCACATATTACATCACTCATGACAGCTTCTATGACATCATTGATAATATCCCTGCAACATTTACAATGAAATTACTGATAAGAAAACTGTGAATGGTGGGGCATAAGCTTAGGGCATGAGTTATACTTACTTGAGATAACTATAAATGGTAAATTTCTGTGGTTGTTAGTTTAAAATATTACGCTGTTACTGAACATTTCAGCTAAATATACCTTTGATGTCTCTCTATATATATATATATATATATATTATCTACTGGCGGTCGCCAGTAAATAGTTATAGTTACAACCTATTATCCATAGGAAATCCGCGACATTCTATTTGAAATAACTCTCTTGCCGGTTGACGTATCTTCGCAAAATTTTCAAACTTTGTGGCCCGCTCCGGTCCGCTCCTACCCTGAAAGTCTCGGGGGATTCGTCAAGCGGGGGCCGAGAAAAAAGGGGGGTCCCAAAACGCGTTTTCCCCATGCAATTTTCCATCGGAAACTTTAGACACGGCTACAGCCCGAACTGCTGAACGGAATTACACCAAATTTGGCAAAGAGGTAGTTCTTGGTTCAGAAAGAACCCTTTTTGTTAAATGGTGTAAATCCGTTCAGTAGTTGCTGAGAAAATGAAAAGTAAAAAAGATAGATATATCTAGGGCCGCGGATCCTCCCGAGCACGAGCTTTATGTTAATTGGCTGTCAACACTCCAAATCAGGAAGTGTTGGCAGCCATTTTGTCCCTTGGTAGAACCGAGGGACAGAAACAAGTGCGCAAAGCACACAAAGGGGGCAGGGTAGAAACACCCTGACCCCCTAGGTCTGCTCAGGGGGTCCCACAAGGACCCCCTGGGCAAAATTTTTTTTTTTTTTTTTTTTTTAAAATCGGCAGGATGCGCTCAGGGAGCGCGAACCCTGCCGAAAAAAAAAATCGAGCGCGGTCTCCGCGCTTCGATGTTACTGGCCCCCGGGTGGGCCAAGTCCCGGGGGCATGCTGGGGGGTTAATTTTATGTGTGGGGGGCCTCTAAGGGCCCCCAAGCCCCGGGGACCACCACCCCCGGGGCTTTATGTAGAATGGTGCGGGAGGGCTCTGAGCCCTCCCGCAGCCCCGGGGACCACCACCTCCCCGGGGCTTCTTTTTTTAATTAAAAACCTGTGTGGGGGCTCCAGCCCCCACACGCCCGGGGACCACCACCTCCCCGGGGCACTAAGAAAAATTACAATGGGGGTCCGTTTTGGACCCCCAGAGCCCCGGGGACCACCACCTCCCCGGGGCTGTGCACTGAATGGGAGGGGGCCGCGCGGCCCCCTCCTGGAGCCCTTGATGGCCCTGGGGACCACCACCCCCAGGGCCGGCTCCTGCAGTGTCCCGGGGTGCCTACCCCCGGGACACTGCTGTTTGCAATGACCGGACGGGAGCCTCGCGGCTCCCGTCCTGTCATTGCAAACTTGCTTTGGATATTGGAAGAGAGAGCAGGAAACCTGCTCTCCCTTCCAATATCCAAAGCAGATTGCTTTTCCACATGGGGAGCTGCATCTTAGCAGCTCCCCATGTGTAAAAGCAATGCCGGCTCCCGTAGGACACGGGGAGCCGGCAGGACTGTGGGGGGTTTGGGGACCCCCCCACAGTCCCCAACGAGAGGCCAGGCCCCAGGGGATGGGGTCCCCGGGGCCATAAGAGGCCACGGAGGGGGGCCACGCAGCCCCCCTCCCCAAAGTAAAAAAAAGAAAATAATTTTAAAAAAAAGTGCAAGGCCGGCCCCGGGGGATGGGGTCCCCGGGGCCTTAAATGGCCTGAGGAGGGGGCCACGCAGCCCCCCTCCAAATAAAAAAACAGGCCATGCCCCGGGGGATGGGGTCCCCGGGGCCAATACAGGCCCAGGGAAGGGGGCCACGCGGCCCCCTTCCCGTTTTTTTTTTTTAATTGTAATAAAAGGGGTAAGGCCCTGGGGGATGGGGTCCCCAGGGCCTAAAAATAGGAAAAAGGAAGGGGGCCACACAGCCCCCCTTCAGGGGAAAAAAAAAAAACGATCGGGCCCGCAGGCCCCGCCCCTTCCTTCACCACTCTGCAAACGCGCCCCTGGCGCGTTTGCAGAGGGGGAACGATTCCCCTTGAATACTGGGGGTCCCGGGGGGCCAACTAGCCCACCAGGAACCACCAGTATGCGCCAGGGGGCTGCCTTGCAGAGAGGTGTACAGAGGCCACGCCCCTTTTACACCTCTCTGCAACGCAGCTCTATGGCGCTTTTTGGAGGTATATGGTGGGCTAGTTGCACCCCAGGGACCCTCAGGATTCAAGGGGAGTTAATCCCCCGACTTAAAACGCGCCACGGGGCGCGTTTGCACAGTGGTGAAGGGAGGGGCGGGGCTTCAGGTGACATGTGTGCAAACAGGCCCCGTGGCGCGTTTTAAGATGGGGAATTAAATCCTCTTCAATCCTGAGGGTCCCTGGGGGCCAACTAGCCCAACAGGTACGTCCAGAAAGCGCCACAGAGCTGCGTTGCAGAGAGGTGTAAAAGGGGTGTGGCCTCTGTACATGTCTCTGCAACGCAGCCCCTGGCGCATACTGGAGGTTCCCGGTGGGCTAGTTGGCCCGTAGGGACCCTCATGATTCAAGGGGACTTAATCCCCTAACTTAAAACGCACCACGGGGCGCGTTTGCACAGATGTCACCTCAGGCCCCGGCCCCTCCCGTCACCATTGTGCAAATATTCCTCTAAAATCAGCCGAAATCCGAATTCCGATTTACTCACCTGTTATCAGGAGAGACCTCAGTGCTGCATCTTTCAGCCCAGTACTGATCCTCAAAAGTAATTTTAACCGTACTTACCGGTAACTTGAATTTCCTTCATAGGCTAACATTGACTGGTTTCACTTGGAAATTCTTCTAAGTGTGGAGTTTTGGAACTTTAAAATATTCCTCTAAAATCAGCCCAAATACGAATTCCGATTTAATCACCTGTTATCAGGAGAGACCTCAGTGCTGCATCTTTCAGCCCAGTACTGATCCTCAAAAGTAATTTTAACCGTACTTACCGGTAACTTGAATTTCCTTCATAGGCTAACATTGACTGGTTTCACTTGGAAATTCTTCTAAGTGTGGAGTTTTGGAACTTTAAAATATTCGTCTAAAATCAGCCGAAATACGAATTCCGATTTACTCACCTGTTATCAGGAGAGACCTCAGTGCTGCATCTTTCAGCCCAGTACTGATCCTCAAAAGTAATTTTAACCGTACTTACCGGTAACTTGAATTTCCTTCATAGGCTAACATTGACTGGTTTCACTTGGAAATTCTTCTAAGTGTGGAGTTTTGGAACTTTAAAATATTCCTCTAAAATCAACCAAAGTACGAATTCCAATTTACTCACCTGTTATCAGGAGAGAACCCAGTGCTGCATCTTTTAGCCGAGCACTGACCCTGAAAAGTAATTTTAACCGTACTTACCAGTAACTTGAATTTCCTTCCATCGGATATCATTGCCTGCTTTTTGCTGAAAAAGTTTCTAAGTGTTGATTTTTGAAACATACAAATATTCCTCTAAAATCAGCCGAAATCCGAATTCTGATTTACTCACCTGTTATCAGGAGAGACCTCAGTGCTGCATCTTTCATCCCAGTACTGGTCCTGAAAAGTAATTTTAACCGTACTTACCGGTAACTTGAATTTCCTTCATAGGCTAACATTGACTGGTTTCACTTGGAAATTCTTCTAAGTGTGGAGTTTTGGAACTTTAAAATATTCGTCTAAAATCAGCCGAAATACGAATTCCGATTTACTCACCTGTTATCAGGAGAGACCTCAGTGCTGCATCTTTCAGCCCAGTACTGGTCCTGAAAAGTAATTTTAACCGTACTTACCGGTAACTTGAATTTTCTTCATAGGCTAACATTGACTGGTTTCACTTGGAAATTCTTCTAAGTGTGGAGTTTTGGAACTTTAAAATATTCCTCTAAAATCAGCCGAAATACGAATTCCGATTTACTCACCTGTTATCAGGAGAGACCTCAGTGCTGCATCTTTTAGCCCAGCACTGACCCTGAAAAGTAATTTTAACCGTACTTACCAGTAACTTATATTTTCTTCCATAGGAATCCATTGTCTGGTTTTCAGCAGAAAACTTTCAAAGTGTCGATTTTCACAAACTACAAATATTCCTTAAAAATCGCCTGTATGACTTAAACGCATTCTTTCAACTGTTTACAGGAGATGCACCAGTGCTGGATCCAGGATCCAACACTGAGTAAGAAAAAGTAACGATAACAGTTTTTACCTGCTAAGTGAATTTCCTTCCATAGGATAACATTGGTGATTCTATGAGAAAAAGTTTCTAAGTGTCAACTTTTAAAATACAATAATATTCCTTAAAAATCACTACTGTAACCAAAACGCTTTTACTCAACTGTTTACAGGAGATGTCCCAGGACTGAATCTAGGATCCAGTCCTGTGGTTAGAAAAGTAATCCATAAAGTAACTAATTGCATTTAACTAGAAATACACATTGAGCTGAATGTTGCATTGTGTTTGAAAATGTGTTGCCCATTGCAACAACTGTAACTACTGTACTTAAAAGTCTATTGCCTATGTGCAAAGTATTTAAACTAAAGTAATTCATTCTGAGAAAGTATTTTTTGTAATGTAATGTATAATGTAATTACAATGTAATTTAAAAAATAAAATATGTAAAAAAAAATTGTTTCTAAACAATTTGGAAATCAGTATGAAAAAAATTTATATAACAATTAATACATTTAAAAATTGTCATTTACAAAACCTTTGAAATTCACTGAAAAAACCGTAGGTTTCAGACATGTTATAGTTACAAATTAGCATTTAAAAAACCTTTGAAATTCACTGAAAAAACCATAGGTTTCAGGGACGTTATAGTTACAAATTAGCATTTAAAAAACCTTTGAAATTCACTGAAAAAACCATAGGTTTTAGGGACAGTTATAGTTATTTGGACATTGCACTCGTACAAAACCCGTGAAATTCCCCCGTTATAGTTAGTCCAGCTAACTATAACTCGCGCCTCATAATGCACTGCTGATGACGTCACATATTACATCACTCATGACATGGTCAGTGACATCACTGATGACATCACTGATGACATCTCAAATGACATCACTGATGACATCATCCACGTGATAATTTCATGCATCTTCTCACACCCTAATATAACCTTTGATACACCCACTCTAAATTACAGACTGCCATTCGCAAAACCATAGACACTCCAACACCAATAACTACATACCCACTCACTGATTCTTAGGTCTACGCACACATCCACTCACTCACCCGTACAGTCACTCATACTTATGGTCACTCAGTACAGGACTATCATATGCACTCATACTCCTATATAGACACTCAAACACCGCCACTCATCCATAGAGGTACTCACACACCTAGTCAGTCATGCAAATAATTAAACACACTACCATTTACTCACCTATACAGTTATACACACACCAGCTCACTTACTCATACAAATACTAGCACATTCTTACGCTCTTATACAATCACTGATACAAGCACACACTCATCCATACAGCCACTATCACAATCACTAACTCTTGCTTATAGCTATTTATATACTCCAACACACATATATACTGCCTTTCACATATGTAGTTACTCACACATGTACCACTGGGACATACATTCACTCACTAACACACTCTTACACACACTTACCCACCCATACAGTCTATCACAGATGCACTGTTTAAACCATCCACCCAGTGAATCACCCACTCACACATCTATGCACAGAGTCGCACACACCCCTCCCACACAAACACTCAGGCACCCATACAGATACTCACACAAGCATTCAATAACTCATATAGACACTCATGTAGCTATTCACAAACACATGCAGCCACTTACACAGCAACAGACAGACGGATACAGACATTCACCCAGTTTAGTCACTAACTCATGCATTCAGTAAGATACGTTAAATCACTCACATAGAGTCAGTCACGCACCTACTAAATCATCCATACAGACACTTACACACCCACTCATTCTTCAATACGTCTTTTCCTATATATATATTAAAAATATTTAAACTTTACAGAAACACAAAGTCACTGGATGATGTCATCAGTGACGTCATCAGTGATGTCATTTGAGATGTCATCAGTGATGTCATCAGTGATGTCACTGACCATGTCATGAGTGATGTAATATGTGACGTCATCAGCAGTGCATTGCGGGGCGCGAGTTATAGTTAGCTGGACTAACTATAACGGGGGAATTTCACAGGTTTTGTACGAGTGCAATGTCCAAATAACTATAACTGTCCCTAAAACCTATGGTTTTTTCAGTGAATTTCAAAGGTTTTTTAAATGCTAATTTGTAACTATAACGTCCCTGAAACCTATGGTTTTTTCAGTGAATTTCAAAGGTTTTTTAAATGCTAATTTGTAACTATAACATGTCTGAAACCTACGGTTTTTTCAGTGAATATATATATATATATATATATATATATATATATATATATATTCACTGAAAAAACCATAGGTTTTAGGGACAGTTATAGTTAGTTGGACATTGCACTCGTACAAAACCCGTGAAATTCCCCTGTTATAGTTAGTTCAGCTAACTATAACTCGCGCCCCGCAATGCACTGCTGATGACGTCACATATTACATCACTCATGACATGGTCAGTGACATCACTGATGACATCACTGATGACATCATCCAGTGACTGTGTTTCTGTAAAGTTTAAATATGTTTAATATATATAGGGAAAGGCGTATTGAAGAATGAGTGGGTGTATAAGTGTCTGAATTGATCATTTAGTACGTGAGTGACTGACTCTACAAGTGAGTGATTAAACGTATCTTACTGAATGCATGGGTTAGTGACTAAACTGTGTGAATGTCTGTATCCGTCTGTTTGTTGGTGTGTAAGTGGATGCATGGATTTGCGAATAGCTACATGAGTGTCTATATGGGTTATTGATTGGTTCTCTGAGTATCTGTATGGCTGCCTGAGTGTTTGTGTGGGGGGGTGTGTTTGACTCTATACATAGATGTGTGAGTGGGTGATTCACTGGGTGCATGATTTCAAGAGTGCATCTGTGATGGACTGCTTGGGTGGGTGAGTGTGTGTATGGGTGTGTTAGTGAGTGAATGTATATCTCAGTGGTACATGTGCGAGTACCTACATATGTAAAAGGCAGTATATATGTGTGTTAGAGTATTTAAATGGCTATAAGTGAGAGTGTGTTATTGTGAGAGTGGCTGTATGGATGCGTGTGTGCTTGTATCAGTTATTGTATAAGAGCGTAAGAATGTGCTAGTATTTGTATGAGTAAGTGAGCTGGTGTGTGTATAACTGTATAGGTGAGTAAATGGGTGTGTGATTAATTTTTTGCATGACTGACTAGGTGTGTGAGTACCTCTATGGATGAGTGGCGGTGTGTGAGTGTTTATATAGGTGTATGAGTGCATATGATAGTCCTGTACTGAGTGACTGTGTATGAGTGACTGTACAGGTGAGTGAGTGGATGTGTGTGTAGACCTAAGAATCAGTGAGTGGGTATGTAGTTTTTGGTGTTGGAGTGTCTATGGTTTTGAGAATGGCAGTCTGTAATTTAGAGTGGGTGTATCAAAAGTTATATTAGGGTGTGAGAAGATGCATGAAATTATCACATGGATGATGTCATCAGTGATGTCATTTGAGATGTCATCAGTGATGTCATCAGTGATGTCACTGACCATGTCATGAGTGATGTAATATGTGACGTCATCAGCAGTGCATTGCGAGCGCGAGTTATAGTTAGCTGAACTAACTATAACAGGGGAATTTCACGGGTTTTGTACGAGTGCAATGTCCAACTAACTATAACTGTCCCTAAAACCTATGGTTTTTTCAGTGAATTTCAAAGGTTTTTTAAATGCTAATTTCTAACTATAACGTGTCTGAAACCTATGGTTTTTTCAGTGAATTTCAAAGGTTTTTTAAATGCTAATTTCTAACTATAACGTGCCTGAAACCTATGGTTTTTTCAGTGAATTTCAGAGGTTTTTTAAATGCTAATTTCTAACTATAACGTGCCTGAAACCTATGATTTTTTAAGTGAATTTCAAAGGTTTTTTAAATGCTAGTTTCTAACTATGCCAACAGAGGTAGGACATGTGAAGAAAGAAGAAAAACGCACAGAAAGAAGCAAAAGATGTGCAGAAAGAACCAACAGAGGAGCAGAAAGAGGCCTTGTTGCAAAATCATCCTGTGCCCACAACTTATTCAGACGGGTACTGGTGGTAACTGACTCTGACTAACCAGAGCCAGTGCGGGTTTGCACAGTGGTGAAGGGAGGGGGGGCCTGAGGTGACATGTGTGCAAACGCGCCCCGTGGCGCGTTTTAAGTTGCGGGATTAAGTTCCCTTGAATCCTGAGGGTCCCTGGCGCCCAACTAGCCCCCCAGGTACCTACAGCTAGGACCACAGAGCTGAGTTGCAGAGAGGCGTTCCGAGGCCACGCACCTTTTTCACCTCTCTGCAACGCAACTCTGTTGTGCTTACTGAAGGTACCTGGTGGGCTAGTTGGCCCCCAGGATTCAAAGGGAATTAACTCCCCAACTTAAAACGCACCACAGGGCGTGTTTGCGCACATGTCACCTGAGGCCCCGCCCTCCCTTCACCACTGTGCAAACGCGCCCCGTGGCGCGTTTTAAGTTGGGGGATTAGGTCACCTTGAATCCTGAGAGTCCCTGGGGCCCAACTAGCCCACCAGGTACTTCCAGTAAGCACCACAGGCCTGCGTTGCAACGCCTGTAACAAATTGTGCAGTTGTGTTTAGGTAGTGAAGAGGGTCGTGCTGGGGGTAGTGTTTTAGGGTTTAGGGTAGTGCAGTGGTGTTTGTGTAGTGTAGGGGGTCATGCTGGGGGTAGATTTAGGGTTTAGGGTAGTGCAGTGGTGTTTGGGTAGTGTAGGGAGTCATGCTGGGGGGAGTGTTTTAGGGTTTAGGGTAGTACAGTGGTGTTTGGGTAGTGTAGGGGGTCGTGCTGGGGTTAGTGTTTTAGGGTTTTAGGGTTTAGGGTAGTGCAGTGGTGTTTGGGTAGTGTAGGGGATACTGCTGGGGGTAGTGTTTTAGGGTTTAGGGTAGTGCAATGGTGTTTGGGTAGTGTAGGGGGTACTGCTGGGGGTAGTGTTTTAGGGTTTAGGGTAGTGCAGTGGTGTTTGGGTAGCGTAGGGGGTACTGCTGGGGGTAGTGTTTTATGGTTTAGGGTAGTGCAGTGGTGTTTGGGTAGTGTAGGGGTACGTGCTGGGGGTAGTTTTTTAGGGTTTAGGGTAGTGCAGTGGTGTTTGTGTAGTGTAGGAGGTCGTGTTTTAGGGTTTAGGGTAGTGCAGTGGTCTTTGGGTAGTGAAGGGAGTAGTGCGGGGGTATTGTATTAGAGTTTAGGGTAGTGCAGTGGTCTTTACGTAGTGTAGGGGGTTGTGCGGGGGGTAGTGTTTTAGGGATTAGGGTAGTGCATTGGTATTTGGGTAGTGTAGGGGGTCATGCGGGGGGTAGTGTTTTAGGGTTTAGGGCAGTGCAGTGGTGTTTAGGTAGTATAGGGGGTCGTGCTGGGGGGAGTGTTTTAGGGTTTAGGGCAGTGCAGTGGTGTTCGGGTAGTGTAGGGGGTCATGCTGGGGGGAGTGTTTTAGGGTTTAGGGCAGTGCAGTCGTGTTCGGGTAGTGTAGGGGGTCGTGCTGGGTGGAGTATTTTAGGGTTTAGGGTAGTGCAGTGGTGTTCAGGTAGTGCAGGGGGTCATGCTGGGGGTAGTGTTCTAGGGTTTAGGGCAGTGCAGTGGTGTTCGGGCAGTGTAGGGGGTCGTGCTGGGGGTGGTGTTTTAGGGTTTAGGGCAGTGCAGTGGTGTTCGGGCAGTGTAGGGGGTCGTGCTGGGGGTGGTGTTTCAGGGTTTAGGGCAGTGCAGTGGTGTTCGGGCAGTGTAGGGGGTCGTGCAGGGGGTGGTGTTTCAGGGTTTAGGGCAGTGCAGTGGTGTTCGGGCAGTGTAGGGGGTCGCGCAGGGGTGGTGTTTCAGGGTTTAGGGCAGTGGTGTTCGGGCAGTGTAGGGGGTCATGCTGGGGGTGGTGTTTCAGGAATTGGGGCAGTGCAGTGGTGTTCGAGCAGTAAAGGGGGTCATGCTGGGGGTGGTGTTTCAGGGTTTAGGGCAGTGCAGTGGTGTTCGGGCAGTGTAGGGGGCGGTGCAGGGGGTGGTGTTTCAGGGTTTAGGGCAGTGCAGTGGTGTTTGGGCAGTGTAGGGGGTGGTGTTTCAGGGTTTAGGGCAGTGCAGTGGTGTTCGGGCAGTGTAGGGGGTCGTGCAGGGGGTGGTGTTTCAGGGTTTAGGGCAGTGCAGTGGTGTTCGGGCAGTGTAGGGGGCGGTGCAGGGGGTGGTGTTTCAGGGTTTAGGGCAGTACAGTGGTGTTCGGGCATTGTAGGGGGTGGTGCTGGGGCTGGTGTTTCAGAGTTTAGGGCAGTGCAGTGGTGTTCGGGCAGTGTAGGGGGTCGTGCTGGAGCTGGTGTTTCAGGGTTTAGGGCAGTGCAGTGGTGTTCGGGCAGTGTAGGGGTTCGTGCTGGGGCTGGTGTTTCAGGGTTTAGGGCAGTGCAGTGGTGTTCGGGCAGTGTAGGGGGTCATGCTGGGGCTGGTGTTTCAGGGTTTAGGGCAGTGCAGTGGTGTTCGGGCAGTGTAGGGGGTCTTGCTGGGGCTGGTGTTTCAGAGTCTAGGGCAATGCAGTGGTGTTCGGGCAGTGTAGGGGTCGTGCTGGGGTTGGTGTTTCAGGGTTTAGGGCAGTGCAGTGGTGTTCGGGCAGTGTAGTGGGTCGTGCTGGGGCTAGTGTTTCAGGGTTTAGGGCAGAGCAATGGTGCTCAGGCAGTGTAGGGGGTTGGGCTGGGGGTGATGTTTCAGGGTTTAGGGCAGTGCAGTGGTGTTAGGGCAGTGTAGGGGGTCGTGCTGGGGGTGGTGTTTCAGGGTTTAGGGCAGTGCAGTGGTGTTCCGGCAGTGTAGGGGGTCGTGCAGGGGGTGGTGTTTCAGGGTTTAGTGCAGTGGTGTTCGGGCAGTGTAGGGGGTCGTGCTGGGGTGGTGTTTCAGGGTTTAGGGCAGTGCAGTGCTGTTCGGGCAGTGTAGGGTGTCGTGCTGAGGGGTGGTGTTTCAGGGTTTAGGGCAGTGCAGTAGTGTTTGGGCAGTGTAGGGGGTCGTGCAGGGGGTGGTGTTTCAGGGTTTAGGACAGTGCAGTGGTGTTCGGCCAGTGTAGGTAGTCTTGCTGGGGGTGGTGTTTCAGGGTTTAGGGCAGTGCAGAAGTTTTCGGGCAGTGCAGGCGGTCGTGCTGGGGCTGGTGTTTCAGGGTTTAGGGCAGTGCAGTGGTGTTCGGGCAGTGTACGGGGTTGTGCTGGGGCTGGTGTTTCAGGGTTTAGGGCAGTGCAGTGGTGTTTGGGAAGTGTAGGGGGTCGTGCTGGGGGTGGTGTTTCAGGGTTTAGGGCAGTGGTGTTCGGGCAGTGTAGGGGGTCGTGCTGGGGCTGGTGTTTCAGGGTTTAGGGCAGTGCAGTGGTGTTCGGGCAGTGTAGGGGGTCGTGCTGGGGCTGGTGTTTCAGGGTTTTGGGCAGAGCAGTGGTGTTCGGGAAGTGTAGGGGGTCGTGCTGGGGGTGGTGTTTCAGGGTTTAGGGCAGTGCAGTGGTGTTCGGGCAGTGTAGGGGGTCTTGCTGGGGGTGGTGTTTCAGGGTTTAGGGCAGTGCAGTGGTGTTCGGGCAGTGTAGGGGGTCTTGCTGGGGGTGGTGTTTCAGGGTTTAGGGCAGTGGTGTTCGGGCAGTGTAGGGGGTCTTGCAGGGGGTGATGTTTCAGGGTTTAGGGCAGTGCAGTGGTGTTCGGGCAGTGTAGGGGGTCTTGCTGGGGGTAGTGTTTCAGGGTTTAGGGCGGTGCAGTGGTGTTCGTGCAGTGTAGGGGGTCGTGCTGGGGGTGGTGTTTCAGGGTTTAGGGCAGTGCAGTGGTGTTCGGCAGTGTAGTGGGTCGTGCTGGGGCTAGTGTTTCAGGGTTTAGGGCAGAGCAATGGTGCTCAGGCAGTGTAGGGGGTTGAGCTGGGGGTGATGTTTCAGGGTTTAGGGCAGTGCAGTGGTGTTAGGGCAGTGTAGGGGGTCATGCTGGGGGTGGTGTTTCAGGGTTTAGGGCAGTGCAGTGGTGTTCCGGCAGTGTAGGGGGTCGTGCAGGGGGTGGTGTTTCAGGGTTTAGTGCAGTGGTGTTCGGGCAGTGTAGGGGGTCGTGCTGGGGTGGTGTTTCAGGGTTTAGGGCAGTGCAGTGGTGTTCGGGCAGTGTAGGGTGTCGTGCTGAGGGGTGGTGTTTCAGGGTTTAGGGCAGTGCAGTAGTGTTTGGGCAGTGTAGGGGGTCGTGCAGGGGGTGGTGTTTCAGGGTTTAGGACAGTGCAGTGGTGTTCGGCCAGTGTAGGTAGTCTTGCTGGGGGTGGTGTTTCAGGGTTTAGGGCAGTGCAGTAGTTTTCGGGCAGTGCAGGCGGTCGTGCTGGGGCTGGTGTTTCAGGGTTTAGGGCAGTGCAGTGGTGTTCGGGCAGTGTACGGGGTTGTGCTGGGGCTGGTGTTTCAGGGTTTAGGGCAGTGAAGTGGTGTTTGGGAAGTGTAGGGGGTCGTGCTGGGGGTGGTGTTTCAGGGTTTAGGGCAGTGGTGTTCGGGCAGTGTAGGGGGTCGTGCTGGGGCTGGTGTTTCAGGGTTTAGGGCAGTGCAGTGGTGTTCGGGCAGTGTAGGGAGTCGTGCTGGGGCTGGTGTTTCAGGGTTTTGGGCTGAGCAGTGGTGTTCGGGAAGTGTAGGGGGTCGTGCTGGGGGTGGTGTTTCAGGGTTTAGGGCAGTGCAGTGGTGTTCGGGCAGTGTAGGGGGTCTTGCTGGGGGTGGTGTTTCAGGGTTTAGGGCAGTGCAGTGGTGTTCGGGCAGTGTAGGGGGTCTTGCTGGGGGTGGTGTTTCAGGGTTTAGGGCAGTGGTGTTCGGGCAGTGTAGGGGGTCTTGCTGGGGGTGATGTTTCAGGGTTTAGGGCAGTGCAGTGGTGTTCGGGCAGTGTAGGGGGTCTTGCTGGGGGTAGTGTTTCAGGGTTTAGGGCGGTGCAGTGGTGTTCGTGCAGTGTAGGGGGTCGTGCTGGGGGTGGTGTTTCAGGGTTTAGGGCAGTGCAGTAGTGTTCGGGCAGTGTAGGGGGTCATGCAGGGGGTGGTGTTTCAGGGTTTAGGGCAGTGCAGTGGTGTTCTGGCAGTGTAGGGGGTTATGCTGGGGGTGGGGTTTCAGGGTTTAGGGCAGTACAGTGGTGTTCGGGCAGAGTAGGGGGTCGTGCTGGGGCTGGTGTTTCAGGGTTTAGGGCAGTGCAGTGGTGTTTGGGCAGTGTAGGGGGTCTTGCTGGGGGCAGTGTTTCAGGGTTTAGGGCAGTGGTGTTCGGGCAGTGTAGGGGGTCTTGCTGGGGGTGATGTTTCAGGGTTTAGGGCAGTGCAGTGGTGTTCGGGCAGTGTAGGGGGTCTTGCTGGGGGTAGTGTTTCAGGGTTTAGGGCAGTGCAGTGGTGTTCGTGCAGTATAGGGGGTCGTGCTGGGGATGGTGTTTCTGGGTTTAGGGCAGTGCAGTAGTGTTCAAGCAGTGTAGGGGGTTGTGCAGGGGGTGGTGTTTCAGGGTTTAGGGCAGTGCAGTGGTGTTCGGGCAGTGTAGGGGGTCGCGCTGGGGGTGGTGTTTCAGGGTTTAGGGCAGTGCAGTGGTGTTCGGGCAGTGTAGGGGGTCATGCACGGGGTGGGGTTTCAGGGTTTAGGGCAGTGCAGTGGTGTTTGGGCAGTGTAGGGTGTTGTGCTGGGGCTGGTGTTTCAGGGTTCAGGGCAGTGCAGTGGTGTTCAGGCAGTGTAGGGGGTCGTGCTGAGGCTGGTGTTTCACGGTTTAGGGCAGTGCAGTGGTGTTCGTGCAGTGTAGGGGGTCGTGCTGGGGCTGGTGTTTCAGGGTTTAGGGCAGTGCAGTGGTGTTCGGGCAGTGTAGGCGGTCGTGCTGGGGCTGGTGTTTCAGGGTTTAGGGCAGTGCAGTGGTGCTCAGGCAGTGTAGGGGTTCGTGCTGGGGCTGGTGTTTCAGGGTTTAGGGCAGTGAAGTGGTGCTCGGGCAGTGTAGGGGGTCATGCTGGGGGTGATGTTTCAGGGTTTAGGGTAGTGCAGTGGTGTTCAGGCAGTGTAGGGGGTCGTGCAGGGGCTGGTGTTTCAAGGTTTAGGGCAGTGCAGTGGTGTTCGGGCAGTGTAGGGGGTCGTGCTGGGGCTGGTGTTTTAGGGTTTTCGGCAGAGCAGTGGTGTTCGGGCAGTGTAGGGGGTCATGCTGGGGGTAGTGTTTCAGGGTTTAGGGCAGTGCAGTGGTGTTCGGGCAGTGTAGGGGGTCATGCTGGGGGTGGTGTTTCAGGGTTTAGGTCAGTGGTGTTCAGGCAGTGTAGGGGGTCTTGCTGGGGGTGATGTTTCAGGGTTTAGGGCAGTGCAGTGGTGTTCGGGCAGTGTAGGGGGTCTTGCTGGGGGTAGTGTTTCAGGGTTTAGGGCAGTGCAGTGGTGTTCGGGCAGTGTAGGGGGTCATGCTGGGGGTGGTGTTTCAGGGTTTAGGGCAGTGCAGTAGTGTTCGGGCAGTGTAGGGGTCGTGAAGGGGGTGGTGTTTCAGGGTTTAGGGCAGTGCAGTGGTGTTCGGGCAGTGTAGGGGGTCGTGCTAGGGGTGGTGTTTCAGGGTTTAGGGCAGTGCAGTGGTGTTCGGGCAGTGTAGGGGGTCTTGCTGGGGCTGGTGTTTCAGAGTCTAGGGCAATGCAGTGGTGTTCGGGCAGTGTAGGGGGTCTTGCTGGGGCTGGTGTTTCAGAGTCTAGGGCAATGCAGTGGTGTTCGGGCAGTGTAGGGGGTCTTGCTGGGGCTGGTGTTTTAGGGTTTAGGGCAGTGCAGTGGTGTTCGGGCAGTGTAGGGGGTCGTGCTGGGGTTGGTGTTTCAGGGTTTAGGGCAGTGCAGTGGTGTTCGGGCAGTGTAGTGGGTCGTGCTGGGGCTAGTGTTTCAGGGTTTAGGGCAGAGCAATGGTGCTCAGGCAGTGTAGGGGGTTGGGCTGGGGGTGATGTTTCAGGGTTTAGGGCAGTGCAGTGGTGTTAGGGCAGTGTAGGGGGTCGTGCTGGGGGTGGTGTTTCAGGGTTTAGGGCAGTGCAGTGGTGTTCCGGCAGTGTAGGGGGTCGTGCAGGGGGTGGTGTTTCAGGGTTTAGTGCAGTGGTGTTCGGGCAGTGTAGGGGGTCGTGCTGGGTTGGTGTTTCAGGGTTTAGGGCAGTGCAGTGGTGTTCGGGCAGTGTAGGGTGTCGTGCTGAGGGGTGGTGTTTCAGGGTTTAGGGCAGTGCAGTAGTGTTTGGGCAGTGTAGGGGGTCGTGCAGGGGGTGGTGTTTCAGGGTTTAGGACAGTGCAGTGGTGTTCGGCCAGTGTAGGTAGTCTTGCTGGGGGTGGTGTTTCAGGGTTTATGGCAGTGCAGTAGTTTTCGGGCAGTGCAGGCGGTCGTGCTGGGGCTGGTGTTTCAGGGTTTAGGGCAGTGCAGTGGTGTTCGGGCAGTGTACGGGGTTGTGCTGGGGCTGGTGTTTCAGGGTTTAGGGCAGTGCAGTGGTGTTTGGGAAGTGTAGGGGGTCGTGCTGGGGGTGGTGTTTCAGGGTTTAGGGCAGTGGTGTTCGGGCAGTGTAGGGGGTCGTGCTGGGGCTGGTGTTTCAGGGTTTAGGGCAGTGCAGTGGTGTTCGGGCAGTGTAGGGGGTCGTGCTGGGGCTGGTGTTTCAGGGTTTTGGGCAGAGCAGTGGTGTTCGGGAAGTGTAGGGGGTCGTGCTGGGGGTGGTGTTTCAGGGTTTAGGGCAGTGCAGTGGTGTTCGGGCAGTGTAGGGGGTCTTGCTGGGGGTGGTGTTTCAGGGTTTAGGGCAGTGCAGTGGTGTTCGGGCAGTGTAGGGGGTCTTGCTGGGGGTGGTGTTTCAGGGTTTAGGGCAGTGGTGTTCGGGCAGTGTAGGGGGTCTTGCTGGGGGTGATGTTTCAGGGTTTAGGGCAGTGCAGTGGTGTTCGGGCAGTGTAGGGGGTCTTGCTGGGGGTAGTGTTTCAGGGTTTAGGGCGGTGCAGTGGTGTTCGTGCAGTGTAGGGGGTCGTGCTGGGGGTGGTGTTTCAGGGTTTAGGGCAGTGCAGTGGTGTTCGGGCAGTGTAGTGGGTCATGCTGGGGCTAGTGTTTCAGGGTTTAGGGCAGAGCAATGGTGCTCAGGCAGTGTAGGGGGTTGTGCTGGGGGTGATGTTTCAGGGTTTAGGGCAGTGCAGTGGTGTTAGGGCAGTGTAGGGGGTCGTGCTGGGGGTGGTGTTTCAGGGTTTAGGGCAGTGCAGTGGTGTTCCGGCAGTGTAGGGGGTCGTGCAGGGGGTGGTGTTTCAGGGTTTAGTGCAGTGGTGTTCGGGCAGTGTAGGGGGTCGTGCTGGGGTGGTGTTTCAGGGTTTAGGGCAGTGCAGTGGTGTTCGGGCAGTGTAGGGTGTCGTGCTGAGGGGTGGTGTTTCAGGGTTTAGGGCAGTGCAGTAGTGTTTGGGCAGTGTAGGGGGTCGTGCAGGGGGTGGTGTTTCAGGGTTTAGGACAGTGCAGTGGTGTTCGGCCAGTGTAGGTAGTCTTGCTGGGGGTGGTGTTTCAGGGTTTAGGGCAGTGCAGTAGTTTTCGGGCAGTGCAGGCGGTCATGCTGGGGCTGGTGTTTCAGGGTTTAGGGCAGTGCAGTGGTGTTCGGGCAGTGTACGGGGTTGTGCTGGGGCTGGTGTTTCAGGGTTTAGGGCAGTGAAGTGGTGTTTGGGAAGTGTAGGGGGTCGTGCTGGGGGTGGTGTTTCAGGGTTTAGGGCAGTGGTGTTCGGGCAGTGTAGGGGGTCGTGCTGGGGCTGGTGTTTCAGGGTTTAGGGCAGTGCAGTGGTGTTCGGGCAGTGTAGGGAGTCGTGCTGGGGCTGGTGTTTCAGGGTTTTGGGCTGAGCAGTGGTGTTCGGGAAGTGTAGGGGGTTGTGCTGGGGGTGGTGTTTCAGGGTTTAGGGCAATGCAGTGGTGTTCGGGCAGTGTAGGGGGTCTTGCTGGGGGTGGTGTTTCAGGGTTTAGGGCAGTGCAGTGGTGTTCGGGCAGTGTAGGGGGTCTTGCTGGGGGTGGTGTTTCAGGGTTTAGGGCAGTGGTGTTCGGGCAGTGTAGGGGGTCTTGCTGGGGGTGATGTTTCAGGGTTTAGGGCAGTGCAGTGGTGTTCGGGCAGTGTAGGGGGTCTTGCTGGGGGTAGTGTTTCAGGGTTTAGGGCGGTGCAGTGGTGTTCGTGCAGTGTAGGGGGTCGTGCTGGGGGTGGTGTTTCAGGGTTTAGGGCAGTGCAGTAGTGTTCAGGCAGTGTAGGGGGTCGTGCAGGGGGTGGTGTTTCAGGGTTTAGGGCAGTGCAGTGGTGTTCTGGCAGTGTAGGGGGTTATGATGGGGGTGGGGTTTCAGGGTTTAGGGCAGTACAGTGGTGTTCGGGCAGAGTAGGGGGTCGTGCAGGGGGTGGTGTTTCAGGGTTTAGGGCAGTGCAGTGGTGTTTGGGCAGTGTAGGGGGTCTTGCTGGGGGCGGTGTTTCAGGGTTTAGGGCAGTGGTGTTCGGGCAGTGTAGGGGGTCTTGCTGGGGGTGATGTTTCAGGGTTTAGGGCAGTGCAGTGGTGTTCGGGCAGTGTAGGGGGTCTTGCTGGGGGTAGTGTTTCAGGGTTTAGGGCAGTGCAGTGGTGTTCGTGCTGTATAGGGGGTCGTGCTGGGGATGGTGTTTCTGGGTTTAGGGCAGTGCAGTAGTGTTCAAGCAGTGTAGGGGTTGTTCAGGGGGTGGTGTTTCAGGGTTTAGGGCAGTGCAGTGGTGTTCGGGCAGTGTAGGGGTCGCGCTGGGGGTGGTGTTTCAGGGTTTAGGGCAGTGCAGTGGTGTTCGGGCAGTGTAGGGGGTCATGCACGGGGTGGTGTTTCAGGGTTTAGGGCAGTGCAGTGGTGTTCGGGCAGAGTAGGGTGTTGTGCTGGGGCTGGTGTTTCAGGGTTCAGGGCAGTGCAGTGGTGTTCAGGCAGTGTAGGGGGTCGTGCTGAGGCTGGTGTTTCACGGTTTAGGGCAGTGCAGTGGTGTTCGTGCAGTGTAGGGGGTCATGCTGGGGCTGGTGTTTCAGGGTTTAGGGCAGTGCAGTGGTGTTTGGGCAGTGTAGGCGGTCGTGCTGGGGCTGGTGTTTCAGGGTTTAGGGCAGTGCAGTGGTGCTCAGGCAGTGTAGGGGTTCGTGCTGGGGCTGGTGTTTCAGGGTTTAGGGTAGTGCAGTGGTGTTCGGGCAGTGTAGGTGGTCGTGCAGGGGCTGGTGTTTCAAGGTTTAGGGCAGTGCAGTGGTGTTCGGGCAGTGTAGGGGGTCGTGCTGGGGCTGGTGTTTCAGGGTTTTCGGCAGAGCAGTGGTGTTTGGGCAGTGTAGGGGGTCATGCTGGGGGTAGTGTTTCAGGGTTTAGGGCAGTGCAGTGGTGTTTGGGCAGTGTAGGGGGTCGTGCTGGGGGTGGTGTTTCAGGGTTTAGGTCAGTGGTGTTCGGGCAGTGTAGGGGGTCTTGCTGGGGGTGATGTTTCAGGGTTTAGGGCAGTGCAGTGGTGTTCAGGCAGTGTAGGGGGTCTTGCTGGGGGTAGTGTTTCAGGGTTTAGGGCAGTGCAGTGGTGTTCGGGCAGTGTAGGGGGTCATGCTGGGGGTGGTGTTTCAGGGTTTAGGGCAGTGCAGTGGTGTTCGGGCAGTGTAGGGGGTCGTGAAGGGGGTGGTGTTTCAGGGTTTAGGGCAGTGCAGTGGTGTTCGGGCAGTGTAGGGGGTCGTGCTAGGGGTGGTGTTTCAGGGTTTAGGGCAGTGCAGTGGTGTTCGGGCAGTGTAGGGGGTCGTGCTGGTGGTAGTGTTTTAGGTTTTAGGTTAGTGCAGTGGTGTTTGGGTAGTGTAGGGGGTCATGCTGGGGGTAGTGTTTTAGGGTTTAGGATAGTGCAGTGGTGCTTGTGTAGTGTAGGGGGTCGTGCTGGGGGTAGTGTTTTAGGGTTTAAGGTAGTGCAGTGGTGTTTTTGTAGTGTAGGGGGGTCATGTTTTAAGATGCAATGCTCCAATACCTGACCAGTCTGCACTACATAAAACTGTAAAAAACTAAAAATAAAAAGTGTTTTGCACACTTTTGTCATTGGGCTATATGTGGGCTACATCTGGGTAATATTTGTGCTACATTCGGGCTCTTTTTTCACTGGTGGCCATCTTGGAAGACTTCTTTGTTATGAAGTTTCCTAATTTCTTCATTTACTGCAGTCTCCTCAGTAGGAAATGCTTTCAGTTTTTTACTTTGATTCCATCAAGAAGGCATTCAGATGTGTCTCACATCTGCCATAAATTCAGAATGTTAGCACTCTAGTTGCTCATTAGATCACTGGAGTAAAGCTACTGCTCACCAGGGAGTTAACTGGTAGTCTGCTGCTGGTATTGAAAGTGATTGTTTCAGTCTGCATGTCAGAATTTTCTAATGAAATAGAAGAGGATTTGAGATCTCACTTAAAACATGCCCTAATTTTTCTTTCTGCAGCACTAACCATAATTTCTATTTCAAAAAGAACCCCTCATTTTGTTCCTTTTTAAATTAAATGTTTTAAGTGTTACCGGTTTATTCCAATCAAGATGGCTTCAGGTGTGCCACACTTTTGTCATAAGTAAGGCTGTTAGCGCTCTAGTTGTTCTTTAGAACACTCTGGGAAGCTGCAGTAGAACACAAAGGCATCAACTGGCAGGCTGCTCCTGTTGAAATATAACAGGAAGATATTTGAGATCACACTTGAAATATGTCCTAATTTTTCTTTCTACAGCACTAACCATAATTTCTATGACAAAATGAACCCCATCATTTTGTTCCTTTTTAAATTAAATGTTTTAAGTGTTACCAGTTTATTCCAATCAAGATGGCTTCAGGTGTGCCATACTTTTGTCATAAGTAAGGCTGTTAGCACTCTAGTTGTTCTTTAGAACACTCTGGGAAGCTGCAGTAGAACACAAAGGCATCAACTGACAGGCTGCTCCTGTTGAAATATAACAGGAAGATATTTGAGATCACACTTGAAACATGTCCTAATTTTTCTTTCTACAGCACTAACCATAATTTCTATGACAAAATGAACCCCATCATTTTGTTCCTTTTTAAATTAAATTGTTTAAGTGTTACCAGTTTATTCCAATCAAGATGGCTTCAGGTGTGCCATACTTTTGTCATAAGTAAGGCTGTTAGCACTCTAGTTGTTCTTTAGAACACTCTGGGAAGCTGCAGTAGAACACAAAGGAATCAACTGACAGTCTCTGCCCTTGTTGGATGTACATGTTTTACTGAGAATGTCAGACTTCATTCTCACATGAGTGAGAAAGATAATGTGAATTTACAGAAAATATGCTCTCATTTTAGCTTCTGGAGCACCTTCCAACCCTCCATGGGACAAGCATGAGAAAATAGTGTTCTCTCAAACATGATTCATGATATCCCAGCAGAAGGTTTTTCACATGGTAAAATCACCTTAGAATACACCACAATTCCTAAAATTAGTATGGTACCATCAACAAATAAATTCTAATGTAACTAAAGCCTGTTATCACCCTTTATAGTTCTCCTTTTGGTAACCCTCAAAATCTTCTATTCACTACAATGCATTTCAATGGTACTATCATTTATATTGGTCCCAAGATGGCTGCCAGCAATTCCAGGATGAAGTGCTGACAGCCAATCAGATCTCACGATGACATGTGTGGTTAGGCTCCGCCCAGATATATATGTGACTTTACTTTTGATTTTCTCAGGAACTACTGAACGGATTTACACCATTTAAGCAAAAGGCACGACACTGAACCAAGGGCTACCTCTTTGCCAAATTTGCTGTAATTCCGTTCAGCAGTTCGGGCTGTAGCTGCGACTAAAGGTTCCTATGGAAAAATGAATGGGGAAAACGCGTTTTGGGACCCCCCCTTTTTCTCGGCCCCCGCTTGAAGTATCACCCCGAGACTTTCAGGATAGGAGCGGACCGGAGCGCCCCAACAAGTTGGAAACTTTCGCGAAGATTCGTCAACCGGCGCCAACGTTATTTCAAATAGAATGTCGTGGATTTCCTATGGATAATAGGTTTTAACTATAACTATCTACTGGCGACCGCCAGTAGATAATATTTGCAAAATAGGAAGCAGAGAGCCCTGGGTAGTTCACAAATTTAGATGGAGAGCAGCTCCTATATAGAGCACCCTACAACACCAGCGACTCTCCAAATCTGCTCATCTCAAATGTCTGTTTTTTTAGCACAGTTTTTAAGCATAGGATTAGCACAGTGCCATCCACGCCAAGCTAGAAAGGGATAAAGCAGTTTGCCATTTATATAGAAAAATCTTTAAGCAAAGGATTTGCAGGGTGCTCTATTTAGGAGCTGCTCTCCAACTAAATTTGGGAACTACCCAGAGTTCTCTGCTCCCTATTTTGTATAATTTATTCAGTACTCTAAGCCTGAAGGGATATTGTTTAGATTATATATATACATACATATATATATATATTACCTACTGGCGGTCGCCAGTAGGTAGTTAAAGTTAGGACCTAGTTTCTATAGGAAAAGCGTTTTTTGATTTGCCAATATCTTTGGCGCCGTTTGACGAATCTTCGCGAAAGTTTAAAAACTAATGGGGCGCTCCGGTCAGCTCCTGTCTTTAAAGTTTCGGGGTGATTCGTCAAGCAGGGGCCGAGAAAAAAGGGGGTCCCAAAAAGCGTTTTTCTCCATGTTAATTTCCATAGGAACTTTTGCCGCGCTACAGCCAGAACTGCTGACCAGAATTACACCAAATTTGGCAGAGAGGTAGCTGTTGTTCCAGAGTGCACTCTTTGCTTTAAATGGTGTCAATCCGTTTAGTAGTTCCTGAGAAATTTAAAAATAAACAATATTGATATCTGGTGACCGCAGTAGATTTGTGAACCCTCCCGAGCAAGAGCTTCATTTTGATTGGCTGTCGACACTCCAAACCAAGAAGCGTTGGCAGCCATTTTGTGACTCAGTAAAACCGAGTCACAAGAAAAAAGGGTATTAAATGATAAAAAAAAGAAGGGGGCAGGGTAGAAACACCCTGACCCCCTAGGCCTGGTCAGGGGCTCCCACAAACTATTTAAAAAAAAAAATGTTTTGGTGGAATTCGCGTGGGGTAGCGTGAATCCTGCAGGAAACAAAAAACGAAGCGAGGTATGCCGCGCTTCCTTTTAATGAGCCCCCGGGTGGGCCAGGTCCCGGGGGCAATATGAAAAATATATGCAGGGGCCATGTGGGCCCCCGCAGCCCTGGTGACTGCCACCTCCCCGGGGCTTTTCATAGTTATGGGTGGGGGGGCCTCGCGGGCCCACTACAAGCCCCGGGGACCGCCACCTCCCCGGGGCTTTTATTTATTTGGCGGGGCCTCGTATGCCCCCCTAAGCCCCGGGGACCACCACCTCCCGTGGCTCTAATTATTGTAATGCGGGGGTCCGTTGTGGGCCCCCTGCCCTGGGGACCACCACCTCCCCAGGGCTATTTACAAGTTGGGAGGGGGGCCACGCGGCCCCCCTCCTGGAGCCCTCCTTGGCCCTGGGGACCGCCACCCCCCAGTGCCGGCCCCAGCAATGTCCCGGGGTGCCCACCCCCGGGACATTGCAGTTTGCAATGACAGGGCGGGAGCACGGCTCCTGCCCTGTCATTGCAAACTATGCTTCGCTTCATGGAAGCAAGAGCAGAAAACCTGCTCTTGCTTCCATGAAGCGAAGCATATTGCTTTTGGACAAGGGGAGCTGCATGTCAGCAGCTCCCCTTGTCCAAAAGCAATGCCGTCTCCCGAGGAGGCAGGGAGCGGGCTGGGACCACGGGGGCATTGGGGCTCCCCCAGCGGTCTCCAATGTGAGGGCATAATATATAAAATGGCTGGTCCTCGGGGGATGGGGTCCCCGATTCCGAGTTATAAGAATGGGGGGCATTTTTTTTTTCTTGCATGCTTTGAGTCGCGACTCCATTGCAGCTCTCAGTGCGTCCCCCCGTGTAACCGCAATGGGTTCGCGACTCCAGGCAAAATAAAAAAAAGAGTATGTATGTTTTTAATAAAATAAGATTATATGTTGGGTTATAGGGTGGCTCTAAAAAGAGCCCTTGGTTTCTTCTGACTTTGTTGAAGCTACATGTAAGTGCAGAAGCACAGCTTTAGGTTGTTGAGGAAGACTCTGTTCCCTTGATCTGTGAAATGCACTCCATCACTTCTGTAAATGTCGTCCATATCAAAACGTAGATTGTTGTTGTAGATGGACCCCATTCTATGATCTCTGAGGTATGCAGAAACAGCTTTATTGACATACTTACTAGCTTTCTCAAACTGTGGACAGAATTGATTTGACCAGTTCCATTTCTGTCTTTGGCATATATTAGAGTATACAAAGACAGTTTGAGGCAAAAGCAACATCAATTGTGCAAAGGTGTCCTTCATTAGCATTTCCAGATCTACCCCAGTCAATGTGCCTAGGTCATTGCCACCACAGTGCACAATCATGAGGTCAGGGGGTTGCAGATGCAAAAAGGTTTTAACCAAAAGCATCAATTGGTGCCACTTTAATCCCCTCTGTGCAATCCATTTAATGTCCACATTTTCCAAACCTAGGTCTTTGGCAATACCTCTGCGTTCAGCATACCTTTTGCACCAGAAAACATAGCTGTGCTCTACAATTCACACTGTGAGCATCTTGAAGGGATGTCTGGAAGGAATGAAAAGATGTCTGTAGCTGAGGTAGTCAGTTAGTAGAATGAGCGGTATCTAAAATGGTGGAGAACATGATGTTTTTTAAAAAGTTGTTAAGTGATTGGCTGTTCATCAGGATTGTGCACTCAAAAATAGGATGCATGTTACTTTACTGAGGTATCATGTTTGTGATTCGTCATTAGAAAATGTTTGAAAGGTACAGTAGATAGCATAAGGTAATATTTTGCAAAAGTCAACCACACCTGCTGTTTGCATTAGTAAGCTTGTGTGCTGAACTTGAAACTATGGTGAACTTGTGACCTGCCAGTACAGTTGAATGTTCCATGAACTTTTCTATGGGAACTGGCATTACTTAGAATGGGGGAAAGGTTGAAACTTAACTGTGGACTTAAAATGTGAAATGGCTACATAAATATAAGTGAAAAGCTAGTAAATTAAGGTTTTCTAAGACAGTAGTATGTGGAGAAGTAGTGTGTTGCTGAAAAACTATACTAGTATTATTAAAAATAGGTTTTTGAACTCCTGTGTGGAGTCACGGCTCTAACACGGTGGAGTCGCAACTTCAGAAGATTACAGAAGCAGTTTGGGCACCATTTGAAGACAGTTAGAAAGGGTTAATATGTCTAACCAAGAGAAATGTGTTTTACAATTTGAAATAATGATGGAAGCAATGTGATTTGATACTTACATTTATTTGAGTGCAAAAAGAGAGGGAAAGTTTGTCATTTCTGGTTTCACTTTTCTGAGAGAGGTGCATTACATTTCTTGTGTGGAAAAAGAAAATCTGTTAAGAGTTTCTGATATTTCTGGTCCGGGAATTTTAAATGTGCGGGGGCAAGATGGCGGCTGCGTGAGCGTTGTGGAAAGCCGCTCTCCCTACCACGGCAACATTATCATTTGAAGAGAAAAGGCATGCTGTGAGTTTTGGTTAATTCGATCGTAACTTACCCATAACTATTCTGGATGCTCTTTGGGTAAAAGCCTGGTTACGGGACGGAAACTGATGAGGCTGCTGACGGAGGTTGGAGCTCTGATGGCTCGAGCATTGAGGACTTTTCTCTCGGCAGCAACCAGCGTTAAACTCGAGGTGCTCCGGAGGTCCAAAGAATCCCGCCGATACTTTGTATCCGCGAAAAGACTGCCAGTGTTCAACGCCGTAAAGGGTGAGCGATATATTGTAGCCGATGAGAAGGGGCTGGCAGGTTGGGGACTCTGTGTCATGCCGCCGAAAGCAAAACCAGTGGTGAAAAACTTCAGCGCGGCCGGAGGAGCCAAAGGGATATCCTTGAATCGGCGTGCGGTTACAGATGGGAAAAGCCTGAATCAGTGCCTGAACCTGAACGACACTCAACAGGCAGATCTGACTAAAGACGGGCCGATTAAGGAGAAACACAGCGAGAAATACACCGGGGAACAGCGAACAGAGATGGTTACTAGACCCAAACAGCAAAATGTACCTGGGATGTTCGCCGGACAGGGGTCTACAAGCACCTCGGGGGAAAAGAAAACAAACAAAGGTAAAGGCAACCTTTTAAAAATAAAAAAAAATATGGACAACTCTAGAAAATTGGCACTGACGGGAGGGGTGCTAAATAACATCTCTCATAATACAGGAGAGACTTCCCCAGAGATTGAAGAGCTTGATAAACCTGTTGCTGGACCTGCCGTTCTAACTGGGAAAAATCCGGAAAGTATTTCGCAGAGCACAGAGGAGGAGACGCTGAGAGCATTGTACATCAAGGAGATATTACTGATATCACGCAAGTTACAGTTGAAATCCCCCACACACCAGCCCTAAAGGGAAAACATGGAGCTATTACCAAGGTAAATGGCAAATATTTAGCGACACCGGATTGCGAAAATTTTTATTCTTTGACAGACGAATCGGATTTGTCTAATAACAGCGAGAAGGATGGAACAGAAGATGATCTCACAGAGGGGGATAGTGGCAGTCCCCCCACGAAGCCTGACACACAAAAACATATACATGTTCGCACCAAGAAGAGGAGCACAAGAGGGTCAGATAAAGACAGGGGCTTTACCTCAGATTACAGCCAGTCAAGCCAGCTAAAATGGGACTACTCCGCCTCCCATTTTGGGAGGGAAATTGAAGATGAGATTAGAGCCCAAACAGAAGCTTCCGAAAGTGCAATAGAAACTAAAGGTACTACGGAGCCCCACGTACCACACCCATCTATGGAGTTAATATACTCAACGTTGCAGCAAATGCAGACGGAGGCACGTCATGAACACAAGAGGGCCCATCTGGCTACCAAAAAATTACAAGGAGCTGTGCGTAAAGTTAAAGCCTGTACGGAAATTTCAGAATGCACCACGGCGTAGGAAGAACGTATTGTACAACTCGAGGCCAGCGTAGAAATCTCTGACAAACAAACTACGTCTAATGAAAGTAGGATGACTGATGTACTTTGGAAGCTGGAGGACTTTGAAAATAGACAGCGACGGAACAATCTCCGACTACTTGGGATTGCAGAAAAAGCAGAGGGTGATGATATCTGTGGCTTCATACTGAGGCTACTCAAGGAGGCCTTTCCTGAACTGGGTCACTGGAACTGGGAGTCCGAGGTGCAGAGGGTGCATCGATATCCTTTGATGCTTAAAAAGAGGCCAGGGCAAGATGAAAAACCAAGAGCCATCCTTATATTTTTTGGTAACTTTCTCCTCCGACAGTCCATATTTGAAAAGGCCAGGCCCGACGCAAGGAGGGCGGCAGCGGGGCATTCCTTCTTCGTTCGGCCTGACTTCTGTCATGCAACGGTGGAGAGGAGATGGAGACTTCGTCTGCTAATTACACCATTTCAGAAACTGGGATGTGAAGTCTTTTTATTGAACCCTGCTAGACTTAAGGTTACTTGTAAGGGCACAACTAGAGTATTCTCGTCAGAGATTCAAGCCCAGGAGTTCCTGCAGGAACTCTCTAAGAAATAAGCTATGGTCAAAGAACTGAAAATGTTAACAAATAATCATTTGTTTTTTTGTGTGTCTTTTTCTCTACACCTCTGGTCTCACGGTAGGAAGCGGCTAGGGGCACAACAACATGCAGGAGGCATCACAAGGGTCTTTGGACCTTTTTTGCCTTTTTTAACAGGATGGGGATGGGGGAGAGGGGGGGATGGTAGGAACCAAGGGGAGAAAGGGAGGGTTTTTTGCACTGGGGTTAGCATTTGTTATATGAGGTGGGTATCTCATAGACTGCACTGCTACTTGTTATGGAATTATTGTATTTTCACCAATGAGGAAGCTTAGAATTGCCTCTATTAATATTTGTGGGCTGAATGACCCCCTAAAGAGAAGGAGAATTAGCCTCGATGTTCAATTTTTGAAGGCAGATATTATATGTGTTCAAGAGACACATATTGAAGCATGCAGGAAGGGGGTTCTGGAAATGGCTGGTTATCTAGTTATCGCTAGTACTACACAAGAAACTAGGACAAGAGGGGTGGCGGTTCTGGCAAGGAAGGGAATGGGTAGTTTTCCACGCTCATCTGTAGATAAAATGGGCAGATGGGTAATTATGCAATGCTGCTTTGATTATAAGATGTTTACTCTCTGTTCAGTATATGGTTCAGTGTTGGATGATCCTGCATTATTTGAATGGTTGAATATCGAGCTCGTGGGTTGGCCTCTTCCTCTGATTTTTTGCAGAGATATGAATATTAACATGAGCTGTCAGGTTTCCATCCATAAAGGAGTGATGTATCAAGGTCGGAAACCCAAGGTTTTTAAATCACTGTCGCAACTGAGATCTTTGCATGGGTTATCAGATGTATGGGCAGATCAAAAGGGGAATGATCCGGGCTTCACGTACTTTTCTGCACCACATCAAGTGCATGCAAGATTAGATTACTTTTTTGTGTCACAGGAGCTTCTACAAGGCTGCAAGATAAGCAAGTATCCCAAAGTTATGTCTGATCACAATCCTCTGGTGATAGAAATAAATATCAAGCTAGAATCCTCACAGACATGATGGACATTTAATAGGGCTCTATTAAGTGAAGAAGAGTATATACAGCACTTTGAGGTATGGATTCCTAGGTTCATTGGAGAGAATTTAGGGAGTACTAATATAAGCATAGTATGGGATACACTAAAAGCAGGGGTCAGAGGAGAAACATCCAAGTATGGCTGGGAGGCACAAAGGAAGGATAAAATCTTGTTACAAACCCTGTATGAGGATTTAGGTAAGGCAGAAGCTGAATTAATAAAGGTATTGTCTGAAGGGGCAGAATCGGAGACAGCCCAATCAAAGATTATGATTGCTAGATCTGCCATTACCGAGATATCCATCAAGAAATCGGCTGGGAAGTATATGGCGTGGCGGAGTAGGGTTTATGAGAATAGTGAGAGGGTGGGTCACCTACTTGCTGTATGTACTAGGGAGAAAATAGTACAAACTCGGATCAGTGAGCCTGATGCCATCCTTATTGCATTTCAAAAATTTTAGCAAAGATTATATACTGAGGATATTCAAGATAGGGATCAAGAAATTGAGGATTATTTAAAGGGACACATTTTTGATCAGGTATCTCCTGAAGAGAAAGATAGCTTAGGTGCACCATTTACAACTGACGAATTAAAAGCAGCAATAGATTCTATACCATTAGGTAAAGCTGTGGGAACCGATTTAGTACCAGGGGAATTCTATAAAAAGTTTAGGTCACAGATTATGGCACTCATGCTGGAGGTATTTCGCAGAGCACAATTAGATTTGTTGACCCCGATTCCTGGGAAAACGTTAATATTATAGTCTTCCCTAAAAAGGTAAATCCACAAAGGAATTGGGTTCATACCAGCCAATTACGTTGGTTAATAGTGATGTAAAACATTTTTCTAAAATCTTGGCAAATAGGCTAGCTGTAGTCATTAAGAAGCTAGTATACCCTTTTCAGCATGGGTTTGTCCCGGGAAGGGGCACGATGGAACACATTTGGCGTATAATCATGCTATTTGATTATACAAAGGTTTCAGGAGACCCTATGGCTGCAATATTACTGGATGCTGAAAAAGCGTTCGATAGGGTCTCCTGGCCCTTCTTATGGGCAATTATGGAAAGGAAAGGTTTGGGCAAGGATTTTATTGGAGCTATTAGATGTATGTATCAGGAACCCATGGCTAGAATAGCTATGATGGGCTACACATCTGATCTAATTAAAATTACTCGAGGTACGTGGCAAGGGTGTCCCTACTCCCCGTTATTATTTGCACTCTATATAGATCCTTTAATTAGAAAAATCGCGGAGAATGACAGGATACAGGCCATCCATTCTATTGGAGGAGATACTAAGATCTTAGCATATGCGGATGACCTGGCTATAATTACAGCTAACCCATTAGAGGCTATTAACAAGGTAGAAAGGGAAGCCAAAGATTTTGGTAAAATCTCAGGGTATTATCTTAATGAGAATAAGACGATGATTGTCAAAAACTCTAGAATAGACTTGGATGATATACGGGTAGTGGAAAATGCTAGATATCTGGGGGTTGAGATTTGTGCTAACATCGACGAAATTGTGCAAATCAACCTGGAGCCTCTGTTACAAAAGACTAAAGCAGATTTTAACAGAATGAATGGCCTGTACCTGTACCTTACACTTCTAGGGAGGTGTAATGTTGTTAAAATGCTTTTCTTGCCCAAAATTTGATACCTTTTTTAGAGCCATTCCAGTTGATATAAACAAGGTCTGGTTCTCTGCATTCAATCAAATAATTTCGAAATTTTTGTGGGCCGGGAAACGACCCCGCAGAGCACTAAGATTTATGACTTTACCCAGGGATTTGGGGGGCTGGTCTGTTCCGAATCTCCAGGTTTATTATTGGGCAGCAGCTCTACAACAGATGGTGGATTTATTGGGAAAAGAGACGGTAGCAACAGAGGAAGCATCCAGTACTTCTATATATAGGCTAGTATTGGGGGCGGAAGCTAATGGCTGTCTCCTGCGCCATATAGATTTCGCTTATTTTAATCCCTTCCGTGCTCGCGTTGGCCAACGGCCGTCGCGAGCACTACCTCCCCAGTGCTGCGAACGACCGTTGGCCGACGCAGCCCCGCCCACTCCGTGGAACGCTTGCACCGCGGCGGAATTGCTGCTGTGGTAAACGGGTTAAAAGAATGAAATTTAAAATTTTGTTGGGAGCATTTAAGGTTTGGACGGCAGTTAGGAAGAAACTTAAAATAAGCAGGATACACAGATATTCCCCCTTGGTTGATAATGATCTATTGCCTGAAATCTTCCAGGACGGATATATGAAAATATGGATTGACAAGGGCGTAAGGTATATTGGTGATCTTATGGAGGACAATAAAACACTCTCCTTTGATACAATTAAGAGGAAATTCGGGATAGGAAATAACCATTTTTTAAAATATTTACAAGTGAGGGATTATTTATCTAAGAAGGCAATTAGCTGTCCTAGAGTTCCCTTACTGGATGTGGCATTAGGGGCTCCATCACCAATATCCAAATTTTGTAAATTACTTAATAATATAATAATAGGGGATGATTTCATGAAACATACTAGTCGCTGGCAGGATTTGCTGCAAGCAGGGGTAGTGGAATGCGAGGATTCTTTACTGTTAAGTCAGACGGCATTTTTCTCGGCAAATCTACAAGTACAATGCTTTAAAACCTGGCTTAATTTGTGCATCACCCCAGCACGGATCTTTAAATGGGGGAGGCTCTACTGGGATACACTGTTCTCGATGCGGATGTCTTGCCACTGATAGTGTACATATGTTCGCAACTTGCCCTCCGATTAACATCTTTGGTTTCTGAGGTGGGTAACTATATCAAGCTTATGCTGGGGTTTGAGGTGGATCTCACGCCGCAAGTAATTGTGTTGGGGGTAAGCAACCAAATAATGACTGAATCAAACCGCGCTCTGCTTTTCACAGCTATGGCAGTGTTCAGGCTATGCCTGGCCAGTGTTTGGTTAGATAAAGAACCTCCTTCAGTACACTGTTGGCTGGGGAAATTGCTAGCTACCTACCTTTGGGAAAAAGCGGTCTATAAACGAAGGGGTTTAAAAGCCAAAAGAAGAGGGTTTGAAATTTGGTTACCAATAACTAATTGGACTAATGAGGTTACAATTTGATTTGATTTAATTTATTTGATTTATTGATATAAGTTTTATTAAGATTAAATGAGATACTAAAGAGAGATTGAAACGAGATTTTATTACGCACCAAACACCAAGGTTTAGGGCGCATTAAGGTTTAACCCGAAATGTAATTTCTTTTTGGTTCTGAAGGGGGGGAGGGGTGGGTAGGGTAGGGGGTGGGGGGTGGCTTAGCTTAGAGGGAGGGGAGGATGTAAAAACAAATACCGGACATCTTGTACACATGTATTGAAATGTATGTGTATTTATTGCAAATATATTGTATGTGTTGGATGTCTAAAATAAAGAATTAAAAAAAAAAAAAAAAGAGTTTCGGATATTTGGTATTCTGCAATACTACCTCTAACGTGAGTAGCCAATTTGTAAGGTGTATTATATATTTTTCAGCACTGCTTTATTGTTTCTAGTGATATTTTTACTTTAAAAAAAATAAAAAATCCAAGTGTTGAAATTGTAAGACAAATGTGATGTATGGAATATGTTATGAAATGTACAGCTCTCTATTGTACTTTGTATTATTGTAATGAAGAGTTTGAAATAGTTTGTAGTTAGTAACATGGTAGAAGGATTAGTGTTGGCTTTCTGAAATTATCCAGGCAGTACTCTTGTACTGAACTTTTCACTGAGGCACTAATCATCTAGTCATGCATTCTCTCAGGCACTAACCATCTATTTGTATGTTTCTTTGATATATGATGCCACTTTTAAAAGGTACAGACACATGCAAGCGTGCTTTCTGGAATATTGTGAGACTTTTAACAGATAGATTGAAAAGGTTGCTGCTTTGTATTTGCTTAGGTCCAACACTCTGAGTAGTTACTGAATAGTGAAGCTGCAGTCCAAAACTGAGGTTTAAGACATCTTGGCAGAGGGAATAGTGATTAGCTTAGCTTGTATTGGTCTGTGGAGATGTATACTTCAAATATGCAGCATAATTTTAGGTGTCTTTTTAAAAGGGGAAGTGCACTCTTAAGTTTAATGAACTTTTTTGTCTTATGACCGAAGTATGTGTCTGTTTGCACATGTAGTCTCTCACGTGTTATGACTAAATATATGATAGAGGTATAAAACTCTGGTATACATGTATCTGTATGTTTCTTTTATATATGATGCCACTACGAAAAGGCACAGACACATGCATACCATGTAATCCCTCAGACATTAACCATAGAGTTGTGCATTCATCCAGGCACTGCTATCCCACTCAAACATTCAGTCAGGCACTACCCATGCTCTTATCTACTCACTCAGGTACTATTGATGCACTCATGAAATGGCCCAAGCATTACTCTTACACTCATATTTTCTCTCAGGTACTTCCCATACACTCATACAATCATCCAGTTACTACCACTGCAGTCATAGAATCACTCGGGCAGTACCTATGCATGTTTTTATTCTTTCAAGCACTACTCATACACTCGTCTTCAACCATGCGTTAGACAAACCATGAGTGCAAGACTAAGGTATTTCCCCTGCACTGTTCTAATCACCCATTCAGTACTGCTGCTCTCATGCAATCACCCAGGCAGTTCTGTTGCACTGAACTATTCAGTCAGGCGCTACTCATCCAGTCATTCATTCTCTCAAGCACTACTCACTACCCATCTATTTGTATGTTTCTTTGATATATGATGCCTCCTTTAAAAGGTACAGACACATGCATGCGTGCTTTTTGGAATATTGTGAGACTTTTAACAGATAGATTGAAAAGGTTGCTGCTTTGTATTTGCTTATGCCCAACACTCTGAGTAGTTGCTGAATAGTGAAGCTGCACGATATAAGTGAGGTTTAAGATATGTTGGCAGAGGGATTAGTGATTAGGTTAGGTCGTATTGGTTTAAAAAGATGTACACTTCAAGTATGCTGCATAATATTAGGTGTCTCTTTAAAATGGGAAGTGCAGTCTTTCAAGTTTATGGGACTTTTTAGTCTTATGACTGAGGTATATGTCTGTGTGCATATGTATTCTCTCATGTATTATGATTTAATAGATGGTAGAGGTGTAATACTCTGGTACACATGTATTTGTTTGTTTCTTTTACATATAATGCCACTAAGAAAAAGGCACAGACATATGAATGCCATGTAATCCTTCAGACTTTGCACTGATAGAATGTCCCAAGAATTACCATTACACTCATATTTTCTCTCATGTACTTCTCATACAGTCATAGAATCATCCAGCTACTACCACTGCAGTCATAGAATCACTCAGGCAGTACCCATGCACTTTTTATTCTTTCAAGCACTACTCATATACTCGTCTTCAACTACGCATTACCCTTGCACTCATGGTTTGTCCAAGGTATTTTCGCTGCACTGTTCTAATCACCCATTTGGTACTGTTGCTCTCATGCAATTATCCAGGCAGTACGCTTGCACTGAACTATTCACTCAGGCAGTAGCCATCTAGTCATCCATTTTCTCAGGCACTACCCACTACTCATCTCTTTGTATGTTTCTTTGATTTATGATGCCACTTTTAAAAGGCACATACACATGCATGCATGCTCTCTGGAATATTGTTAGTGTTTTAACAGAGACATTGAAAAAGTTGCTGCTTTGTATTTGCTTAGGCCCAACACTCTGAGTAGTTGTTGAATAGTGAAGCTGCAGCCCAAAATTGAGGTTTAAGATATGTTGGCAGAGGGATTAGTGATTAAGGTTAGCTCGTATTGGTCTATGAAGATGTACACTTCAAGTATACCGCATAATTTTAGGTGTCTGCTCAAAATGGGAAGTATAGGCTGTCAAGTTTAAGAGACTTTTTAGTCTCGTGAGTGAGGTATCTGTCTGCGTTCACATGTATTCTCTCATGCGTTATGTCTAAACAGATGGTAGAGTTATACATTTGCCCCCGCAGCAATCTATCTGTGTCTTCCTCAACCCGCATGTAAAGAGCTCTGATACCCGCTTGGGTCATGTTCGCACTATACAAAACTTTAAATAAATAAATAAAAAATAAAAAAATAAAACTTTGGTATACATCTATCTGTATGTTTTTGTTATATATGATGCTACTAGGAAAAAGCAGAGATACATGCATGCCATGTAATCCGTCAGACATTAACCATAGATTCGTGCAATCACCCAGGCACTACTAGCCCACTCAAAGATTCAGTCAGGCACTACCCATGCTCTTAACTACTCACTGTGATACTACTGATGCACTCATAGAATGGCCCAAGCTTTACCCTTACACTTTTATTTACTCTCAAGGGGTTCCCATACACTCATACAATCATCGAGTTACTAGCACTGCAGTCATAGAATCACTCAGGCAGTACCCATGCACTTTTTTTGTTCTTTCAAGCACTACTCATACACTCTTGTTTTTAAGCATGCGTTAGCCGTGCACTCATGGTTTGTCTAAGGTATTTCCCCTGCACTGTTCTAATCACTTATTCAGTACTGCTGCTCTCATGTAATAACCCAAGCAGTACTGTTGCACTGAACTATTCACTCAGGTGCTACCCATCTAGTCATCCATTCTCTCAGGCACTACCCAGTACCCATCTATTTGTATGTTTCTTTGATATATGATGCCACTTTTAAAAGTTACAGACACATGCATGAATACTCTCTGGAATATGGTGAGAGTTTTAACAGACACATTGAAAAACTTGGTGCTCTGTATTTGGCTAGGCCGAAGATTCTGAGTAGTTGGTGAATAGTGAAAGTGCAGCCCAAAAGTGAGGTTTAAAATATGTTGGCAGAGGGATTAGTGATTAGGTTACGTTGCATTGGTCTATGGAGATGTACACTTCAAGTATGCTGCAGAATTTTAATTGTCTCTTTAAAATGAGAAGTGTAGTCTGTCAAGTTTAAGGGACTTTTCAGTCTTATGACTGAGGAATGTGTCTGCGTGCTCATGTATTCTCTCATGTGTTATGTTGAAGAGATAATAGAGGTGTAAAACTCTGGTACACATGTATCTGTATGTTTCTTTTACATATGATGGCAGTAGGAAAAGGCACAGATTCATACATTCTATGTAATTCCTCAGATATTGACCATAGATTTGTGCAATCATGCAGGCACTACTATCCCACTCAAAGATTCAGTCAGGCAGTACTGATGCTCTCATCATCTCAATGTGGTACTACTGATGCACTGATAGACTGTCTCAAGCATTACCGTTACAGTCTTATTTTCTCTCAGGTGCTTCCTATACAGTCATATATTCATCTAGTTGCTAGCACTGCTGTCATAGAATCACTCAGGCAGTACCCATGCAGTTTTTTATTCTTTCAAGCAATTCTCATACACTCATGTCTTCAACCATGTTTTAGCCTTGTGCTCATGGTTTGTCCAAGGTATTTTCCCTGCACTGATCTAATCACCCATTTAGTACTGCTGCTCTCATGCAATCACCCAGGCAGTTCTCTTGCAGTGAACTATTCACTCAGGCGCTACCCATCTAGTCATCTATTTTCTCAAGCACTGCCCACTACCAATCTATTTGCATGTTTCTTTGATATATGATGGCACTTTTAAAAGGTACAGACACATGCATGCATGCTTTCTGGAATATTGCGAGTCTTTTAACATACACATTGAAAAACTTGCTACCTTGTATTTGGTAGGCCCAACACTGAGTAGTTGTTGAATAGTGAAGCTGCAGCCTAAAAGTGCTTCTTTCTGCACCTTGCTTGCTTCTTTCTGTACCCCTCTTGCTTCTTTCTGTACCCCTCTTCCCTCTTTCTGTACTTTTCGTGCCTCTTTCTGCACCCTTCTTCTGTCTTTCTGTACCTCTGTTGCCTCTTTCTGCATCTCACTTGTTTCTTTCTGCACTCCTCTTGGTTCTTTCTACACCCCTCTTCCCTCTTTCTGTACTTTTCTTGCCTCTTTCTGCACCCTTCTTCTGTATTTCTGTACCTCAGTTCCCGGTTTCTGCAATTCTCTTGCCTCTTTCTGCAGTTCTCTTGCCTCTTTTTCCATTTCTGTTTTTTTAAGCACCTCTCTTGCCTCTTTCTGTATCCTTGTTCACTTTTTCTGTACCTCTCTTGCTTCTTTCTGCACCCCTGTTCCCTCTTTCTGCACCTCTTTTGCCTGTTTCTGCAACTCTCTTGCATCTTTCTGTACTTTTCTTGCCTCTTTCTGCACCTTTGTTGCTTTCTTCAGTACTTCTCTTGCTTCTTTATGCACCTCTCTTGCTTCTTTCTGCATCCCTGTTGCCTCTTTCTGCACCACTGTTGTCTCATTGTGCATGTTTGTTGCTTCTTTCTGCACCTCACTTGCTTTTTTCTGCACCCTACTTGCCTCTTTTGCACCCATCTTGCTTGTTTCCGCACCCCTATTCCCTGTTTCTTCACCTCTCTTCCCTCTTTCTACATCCCTGTTCCCTCTTTCTGAACTTCTCTTGCCTCTTTCTGCACCGGTCTTGCCTTTTTCCGTGCATCTGTTGCTTCTTTCTGCACTTCTCTTGTTTCTTTGTGCACTTCTTTTGCCTTTTTCTGCACTTCTCTTGCCTGTTTCTTCATTTCTCTTGCTTGTTTCTGGACTTCTCTTGCCTCTTTCTGCAAGCATGTTGCCTCTTTCTGTATCTCTGTTGCTTCTTTCTGCTCCTCTCTTGCTTCTTTCTGTACCCCTATTGCCTCTTTTTGTACTCGCCTTCCCTGTTTGTGCACCTCTCTTGTCTCTTTGTGCACCTCTGTTGTCTTTTTCTGTATCTTAGATTCTTTGTGCACTTCTTTTGCCTTTTTCTGCACCTCTGTTGCTTCTTTCTGCACTTCTCTTCCTTTTTTATGCATGTATCTTATTTCTTTTTCAACTCATTTTGCCTCTTTCTGCACCCGTTTTATTTGTTTCTGTACCTTACTTGCGTTTTTCTACAACGTTTTCCTCTTTCTGCCCTTCTTTTGCCTCTTTCTGCACCTGTCTTGTCTCTTTCTGTACATCTGCTGCTTCTTTCTGCATTTCTTACATTTTTCAGTAGCTGTGTTGTTTGAGTATTTCATTTTGCTGTTTATAAACCTTTTGGTTTTTTTCCTTTCTCCTTTTGGCTGTGTGACCACCTATTCTTGTGTTTTTGCAGATGTTTTGCTCATTTTTATACTTTTCTCTTCTTATGAGTTATAAATGCAATAGAAATGTAATTGTAATTTTGCGCTTGTTATTTTCAAAATTGAAATGTTATTAATTTTGAAATTTTAATTAATGTACTAAAATAATTCAACTATCATTTGTTTTTTAGGAAGATATTTTATTTGGATTAGAAATAAAAGATGGCAAGAAAACATGAAAAGAGAAGAGAACAAAGGAAACAGAAGTACTTAATGAAAACTAAAACAAGTGGAGTAGAAAAACACCAAAAGGATGCGGAGGATAAAGTGGCTTCTGGTAAGAGAACTAAAAATGTTATTTAAAAAGTTGTGGAGAGATTGAACGATGAAAATACTAACCAAAGGAGGAAAGACATTTTTCGAACAAAGGAGAAGCAAATAAAGAAACTCAATGAAAAAGAAGCACGTGACAAAAAGACAAACAATTTAAGGACATACGTTATTAAAAGATTGTAAAAGTATAAAAAAAAAGATCTGCAGCATATAAGAAGAAGCAGCAGATTGAAACTGTAGTAGATACTGCTTTTGAATTGAAACGGAAATTATTTATATTGGAATTGAAGAGAATGAAAACATTGAATAAAACAATGCACTTTATGAAGGAGAAAAGCAAAAGAAAAAGACTGGTTAATAGAAGTAACTTTTGCAAAACTTTTACTGGTGAATGGAAGCACACTTCTAGTACTGAGCCTTTCTTTAATGAAGAAAGCTATTTTCAACAGAATTCATTAGTTCATACAGTTGATACCAGTAGTTGTTGTTATGAGATAAAAGATGGTTGTCCAATTGGAAAAGATGGTTCCTAGAAATGTAGAAGAAGTAATAGCTGAAGAAGTTTGAGGGAGACGTACACAAGCTACAGTGTATAAGGTGGATTGTAGTAGTATTTGACAGGAATCCATCGATATATTACGAATTTTCTTACGAGAATATGCCAAAAAAAGGGTTAAACAGAACATTAAGATGTTGCAAGGACTAGATCCTTGTAAAGTGAGAAAATATACTAAGTTGCAGGGTCATTCTCTGGCTTGTCTTTCTAGAAAAGTGTGTTAAAGTACTTTTCATCATTTAAGAATGTTAGCAGTACATCACTCAGAAATGCGGACGTTAGTAAGGAGATTGTACTACGTAAAAAGTCCTGCATTATCTTTAAGTGAAATGAACACAGCTCTTTTGCATGGTTCAGTATCGGATGTAAAAATAGTTTGTGATGATATACAGTTTCGTTTCTTTGGTTCACAAGAGGAGAGTAGAGAAAGTGAGAGCTTGATAAGAGTAGGTGTTTATGATACTTTCATGTGAAAAACCAAACTATGTTTGTATTTGTTGTCGACGTACTCACTATAGAAGTCAAACTAGGAATGTTGATGTGTATTTAAAAAGTGAAAAGGAAAATAATGATAAGTGGGAGCAATTTGGTGCTTATTTGTTAGTGGAAGGTCGTTTTGAGTTGGGTAGTGATCAACGTATTTGTAAATATTGTTACAACAAAATAGAAGAGAACAAAATGCCAGCTAGAGCAGTACATAACAACTTAGAGTTGGTAGCTATTCCTCCGGAACTGGCAGATTTAAATACATATGAGTCCATTCTTATTCAATCTGTGCACCCGTTTCAGGCTATAGTTCATATGGAGACTAAAACAGGTACGCTGCCTCCAACAGATTTACAAAGAGCTCTGAAAGGAAGAGTTGTGTACTTACCTTTAGATTTTAAGAACAATATTGAAACTGTTGGTATAGAGAGAGAGGAAAGTGAGCCTGTAGTTATTTTAGTTAATGGTGTACCAACAAAGAGTCTGAAAATATGGCAAGAGTTAGTAGATATCACCAAACTTCAAAAGGCTACATTATATCTTGTACAGAACAATATTCATTATAAAACTGTAAATGTGGAAGAACAGGAAATATGTTTAGAAGAAGATACAGAAATTTCAACTGGCCAAATAGAAAAAGTGGACGAGTCCAGGAGTGAAGAGATTTACGAAAATTACAGTATACATCCTCTATATTCAAAAGAAGTGATTGGAAACACTATTGAATTATTTCAAATGAAGAAAGCAAAGGGAACTCCCATGAGTGTATGGGAAAAAAGTTTAGAAGCTCATTGTTTTCCACAGCTGTTCCCCACTGGAGAAGGTGGACGATATGATGAACGAGCAGTACAGATTCCAGCTTCAGAATGCCGGACGACAAGATTGTACTCAGAAGAGTCAAGATTTTGACAGTGCATTCCATATATATTTCATATTTTATTTGAAAAGGACTTGTCTGGACTTTCATATGCAGTGAATCACATATTAAAAACAGGAGTTCATCTTACACATGCTTCTGCCAAGAAATTTATGGACAAAGTTCAACAAAGAGATGATCATTTGGAATCTCGTTTAATTAATTTGATGGTGTGTCAAAGTGGTACTAATGAGTTTTGGTATCGTCGTCACAGCGAACTTAAATGTATGTTAAGAAACTTAGGTACTCCTACGTGGTTTCTAACACTTAGCTGTGCTGAATATGCTTGGAATGATTTACTTGAATTTCTTCGACAAGCAAATTCAAATGTCAAGAATATTTAATTGAAGACAGCAGGAGAATTGTGTTCTTTGGATCCTGTGAATGTGTGCAGATATTTTAATCATAGGTTTCAAGCTATGATGTCTTATCTGCAATAAAAATAATCCGCCTCTTGGAGAAGTTACTGATTTCTTTTGGAGAAAGGAGTACCAAGCCAGAGGTGCTCCTCATACCACATGCTAATATGGATCAAGGATGCACCTAAATTTGGAACCGATTCTTCTGAATCTGTTTTGTCTTTTATCGAAGAGTATGTTACCTGTGACATTCCAAAAAAGGAGGGGAAGAGAGCTTAAGAGAACAACTTTTATGTTTTCAATGGCATCAATGTGGAAAATATTGTCGACGAAAATACAAGTCAAAGGGAAAATTTTATACAAAATGTCGTTTTGGATTCCCACGTCCAGTAATTTCAAAAGGAAGAGTCAATAGTTTTATGTCAGCAGTAAGACATACTATAACGCGAAAATCTCAGAAGAATACATACAACATAAAAAGAACTAAAGATTCAAAGTATATTAACGACTACAATCCAGTGATTTTGACAATGTGGAATGCAAACATGGATATCCAGTATGTTGCAGATAATTTAATTGCTGTTGCTCGCTAGGTTACGTCATATATAACGAAATCTGAAAAGACAGAGTTGAAGGAAATGTGGTAAGAAATTTCACAAGAGAAGAGTCTTAGTAACAAATTGTACAGCTTTAGTTTGAAAATGCTTTCCAATCGAGAGATTGGATCCTATGAATGTTCGGATCGGTTGAGCTCAGCGAGTTTATATTCAAAGTCAAGAGGAATCATTTGGGTAAGTCTAGGTCTTGCGGCTACACGAAATAGAGTTTTGAAATCTCTACAAGTAATTGAATACTTAGCATTGAATGAACCAGAAAGTACAGATATTGTTAAAACTAATATGTTGGATACGTACTTTCCCAAAAGGAGTCCACATCTGGAAAACTTATGTCTCTATGAAGTACTGCAACATTACAGCTTTAAAAGAAATGTTACTGAAAATGTAAATGAAGAAAAATATGCAGTAATTGAAAGTGATGGATGTTTGGTAAAGCATGCCAAAGGAAATTTTATTAACCACAGAAAACTGAGTTGTGAAACTCCAGAAAAAAGGGAATTTTTCTATTTAGCACTACTGCAAATTTTCAAGCCTTGGCGTAGTGGAAGCGGAATTACTTGGAGATTTCGACTGCTATGAAGATTCTTTTAATGCATGTAAAGATAACATTCAATGGACAATTTTCCCTACTTATCTACAAATGTTAAATGACGAGATTGAAAAAAAAACTACTATTGCAGCTGAAATAGCTAGAGACAAGATAGTCAGAGTTCTGCTCCACTAAGTCAAGATAAACTAGGACAACCAATTATTGAAAATGAAGCAGCAATAGCCATGAATGAAGTAGAAACGACAATGCAACAAGCACAATAGAATATTATTGATTTGAGAAAGTTGGAAGAACAACTAAATATTGAACAAAAAGAAATATATGAGCAAGTGACACTACAGATACAGCATGGTTTGCTACATGAAAAAAAAGAATGCCAATGCACATCATTTAAACCTATTCGAATGTACTTCAGTGGTCAAGCTGGAACAGGAAAAAGTTTCTTAAAGTTTACCAGTTATCTTCACAAAACTACTGGATGCCATTTATCTTGTGTTGTAACAGGTCCAACTGGATTAGCAGCACACAACATTAAAGGGATTACTTTACATCGATTACTCATGCTACCAGTTGAACAGGAAAATAAATTGGAATATCACAGCTATCTGGAGAAGCTTGTTATGAAGTGTCAAGAGTACTGAAGAAAATGAAACTTCTAATCATTGATGAGGTGAGCATGGTCTCAAACTTAATGCTTGCCTTTGTACATTTAAGAATGCAACAGATTTTAAAAACAGATGATATTCTATTTGGAGGAAAACATGCAATTGTATTTGGCGACCTACTACAACTTACTCCTGTGAAAGGGCAACCTGTTTTTAAAACACTTGTCCATGAAGACACTAGGAAATCTTTGGGAAGTATTGGAAATGTCAACATTTGGTCTCAATTTGAATATAAAGAACTTATTAAGAATATGCGACAAGCAAGTGATGAACATTATGGAAAAATTCTTCAAGATATAAGAATTGGTGTTTTGACAAAACATGGCAAAGAAGCTTTACAAAGTCGGCTTTTAACAAACTTGTTTGCAAAACGAAAACATAGCACCTGAAATAATATACAAGAAAATGGGAGAAAAGAAGTCTATAGTTTGCCTAATGCCAACACTGCAAGAGTGTTCTACATTCAATCAAGAACTTCTGAAATTGGAAAAACAACCAATAGTGAAAATGGAAGCTATTGATAAAATGGAACACAAAGGAGTTACTATTCTTCTCTCAGAGAAATTACAGGTCAAAATTGGATTCTTTGGAAAAGTCGGTGTCTAAGACTGCAGGTTTAGAAAAGACTTTATATGTATGTGTAAACTGTCTGGTAATATTACGGCACAATTTAAATGTAGAAGAAGGTTTAGTAAATGGAACAATGGGAAAAGTTGTTGATTTTGTTAATTTTCAGAACAGAGATGGAATTGAATTTTTGAAGATTAAATTTGATCAGATTATAGAGGTAAAACAGATTGGACGTTGTGCTGTTCATTTGCTGCTTGTAAAAGACTTGTATGTTCGTAGAAAACCGTTTCCTCTTTCTTTAGCATATGCAGTAACCATTCATAAATCTCAAGGTTTAAGTGTTATGTTATGTTATATAGGTTTATAAAGCGCACTGTTACCCAAGGGTGTCCTGGCGCTGAGCACTGTCTACCTGGTACCCTCCACCCCTGAGCCCAGACTGAGACTAAGCTGAAAACAACCAGGTCTTCAGACCTTTCCTGAACGAGAGGAATTCCGTAACAGTCCTTCGGTATAACGGAAGGTCATTCCAGGCATTGGTGGCTCTAAGGACAAAGCTCTTCCCACCCAGTTAGCCTTTTTCGCTCTAGGAACGACCACCTGCTTTGCTTCCATTGAGCGCAACGTTCTCCCGGGGACATACCATTGAATGTGCTTTTTTAGGTCTTCAGGGCCAGTCCCCATCAGGGACTTAAAGACCGTACAGAGAGCCTTGAATTGAGCTCTTTGTTTGATTGGGAGCCAGTGAAGGTAACGTAGGCCATGTCTGACCGACAAACCTCGGAGTGCCCGTAAGCAGCCTGGCTGCCGCATTCTGCACCATCTGTAATCTGTTAAGATGTTTCTTATTAATAGTCAGATACAGGCTGTTACAGTAGTCCAGACGGGACAGAATGAGGGCTGAGACGACTGTTCTGAAACTTTCTTCCATGAGGAAGAGTTTTATTTTCCTCAGGGTTCTCAGGATAAAAAAGCTTGTTGACACCACCCCGCTGACCTCGTCCCCAAATGTGAGGGTGTTATCCACGATCACCCCCAAGTTCTTAACTTTCCGCGAAGGGAGTGGGGAGACCCATATCACTGGGCCACCATGCTGGAGTCCAGAGGTTGGGGTTGTTCCCAAAAATAATCACCTCTGTTTTGCCTGCATTCAGCTTCAGGCAGCTAGCAGACATCCAGCCAGTTATTGCTAACATGCAGTCATGGCAGCTGGGGCCTTTTCCGCTTCTTTACCGCTCTGCAGGGATAGCACGATTTGAGTATCATCTGCGTAAGAGGTTAAGAGTAGCCCAAAAGATATTATAAGGGCAGCCAGCGGTCCCACATATATATTGAAAAAGCGTCGGACTAGGAGGACACCCTGTGGGACTCCACAGGGGAGGGAAAACGGTTTCAATCTGTCCCCTCCTAGATCTACCGTTTGTACTCTGTCTGCCAGGAATGATTTCAGTAGGTTCCAGGCCACACCTGGACCCCAGCCTTCGATAGACGGCCCATCAACACATCGTGATGGACCGTATCGAAGGCTGCCGACAGATCCAGCATGATCAAAATGGCTGAGCCTCCCTGGTCCACCGCCTCACGAACCTCCTCCGTGGCTTTGATCAACGCTGACTCCATACTGTGTCCCGCGCGGAACCCCTACTGAGAAGGGTCCAACGTGTTGTTTTTCTCAATGAACAGACTTAATTGCATGTTCATAGCCTTCTCCAGTATTTTAGCTGGTAAGGGGAGTCGGGAGATGGGTCGGTAGCTATTAGGATCGCTAGGTTCTAGATTGGGTTTTTTAATCAGTGGCAGAATTGAGGTAGTTTTCCATGCTATAGGGTAGTGACCTGCCCCCATTATGAGGTTCAGTAAAGAGGTTAGGGTGTTAGAGATGACTTCCGGGGAGATTTTGATTACCGCAGCCGGACAAGGGTCCATAGGGGAACTGGATCTACAACCCATAAGCAGATCGGTAACCTCCTTGTTCACCAATGGGGTGAAACGTGGGAGAGTTGTTGGTTACCATTGTCCTGGCTGCCAGATCACTGGCCTCACCCTGTTGATTGCTGAAGGAGGAGAAAATGACCTCAACTTTGTTCTGAAAAAAAGAGGCTAGGACATCCCAGAAATCTGGACTGCTATGAATAATAGGTTTGGGGGTCTACGAGATTGGTCACTGTTCTAAATAGTTCCTTTGCAGAGGATTTAGCTCCAGTAATCTGTTTGGAAAAATAGGCCTTTTCGCTTCCTGAAGTGATTTGTTATAGATTGTAAGACTGGCTTTATATACTTCCTTATTGGCCAAACTGTACCCCTTTCTCCAGAGCCGCTCCAGCCTCTTACAGTCTGATTTATGCTCCTGTAGGTTCTGAGTAAAAGCCAGGGGCAGAGGGAAGACCACGTCTGGGGGTACACCATTTGACAGGGGCCAGTCTGTGACAAGCGGCATTAATCCACCTCGCATAGGCCGCTGTGGCTTCCTCTATGTTAACGGGAAGATTTGGGACCCGAGGTCTATCAGGGTTTTATCAAAATTGACACTGTTAATATTCTTCCAGGCCTGTGTGGCTATCTTTTCCTGTGCTTAGAGTTGGATGCTTTAAGGGGGGACAGAGCATTAGCGAAAATGATGGCAGCGTGATCTGTCCAGGGAAGTGGCAGTATATCCAAGACGGAGAGGCTGGAGGAATTTGTGAAGATTCCGTCCAGGGTGTGACCAGCCTCATGAGTCGGGCCTTCTACCCGCTGGCATGAGGTCCCCTCCCAACATAATTTGCATCAGTCTTGGAGGTGTCTGGGTCGGTGGAGTCCTCAAGGTGGGAAGTTAAAATCTCCAAGAATTGTAAAGGCTTTGGCGCAGAACCCTCCTCCAGCAGTGAGCCGATGGACTCCAAAAAACCACCTCTGGGGCCAGGGGGCCGGTAAATGAGCATAGCCTTAAACGGGTCTTGCGGCGTGAATCGCACGCTGACTGACATTGCCTCACAAGCTGTATTGGAGGCAGTCTCGAATGAGGGCACTAGGCTCTTGTGATAGATAACAGCCAACCCCCCTCCTTTCCTTAAAGGTCTATCCAGCATGTGGCAGAGGAAGTCTGGGGTAAGAGCCTGAACAATGTCAGGCCCTGAGGCGCTATCCGTCCAGGCCTCCATAATGAAAGCCATCTTGATGTTGTGTTCCTCAATGAACATTCCACGCTGTGTTTAACCAGTGATCTGGTGTTTAAAAGACGACATTTAAACTCAGGCCCAACCATTGGCTTCCCTGATCCCATTTTGATACTAGAGGAAAATTTACAGGGGCGCGCCATGATGTGGGGGAGTGGACAGTGGCAGTTTATGCAGTATTTCGCAATGGCCGTAGGTTTGGCACAAGGCAGAAATCTGGGACAGCACGTTGTACTCCCTAGTGGGTCCAGTTTCCTCAGGGTGTCACTGGTATAAATCCGGCGATCTAGCGGCAAAGATCCAGGGGTCCTGGCCCTGAGCCCGGGCCGAGCGCGGACGGGCGCAGACGGGCTTGCCTTAGGCGCGCCTTCGGCTCGCCAGCGGCGCGTCCGCTGCACGGTTGCATCAGCATGCGTATTTATTGCCCTGAAACAGCAACTAGTGTAGACAGTGCTTTGGTAAATATTGGAAGTTCAGTGTTTAAAGAGGGTATGGCATATGTTGCATTGTCTCGAGTAAGAACATTATCTGGTTTGTGTTTGATTGATTTTGATGAGGAAAAGATTAGTGCTGATGTAAATTGTGTAAAAGAGTACAATCGGTTAAGAAGACTTTATGCTCCTAACTTAGGTGAATATCCTGTGTATGAGAAACGTGTAGTGTGTCCAAAACAAAAATATGACAAATATTCTACTGAGATTCAAAAAAAGAAAACAATTCAAGAGAATGATGAAACTGCAAAGAAAATGAAAATGGACACTGTTGAAGATATTGTAGGAAACCAGTTAGAAAATAGTTCAGGTATCAACTGCTACGCTAATGTAATTGTAAATGTCTTATCTAGAGGATCTTCATCATGAAATTATGGAAAATCGAGAAAAAAGATTCTGTTCTTTACTGCATTATATTTTTCAAAAGTTGGTAACTGATAGAACTAAAATCCATACTGCATCTGGCATTCGGCATCTTTTGGATATATGTACTGCTTCATTGAAATTTACATTGAATATACAACAAGATGCACAAGAATTTCTATGTTTATGTTTGGAGTATTGGATGATGAAGGAATAGAAATTGAAAATTTATTTGGACTAAGTTACAGATGAGATCATAAATGTGAAGTGCTCATTTTCTTCTACTACTGAATGATTCATATACTTGACAATACCAGATTGCAAATCAGTGTCTTTTAAAAAAATTAGTAAAAACAGCTAATCAAGATATGAAATGTTCTCATTGTAAATCAGAAATGTTGTCAACATTATATATAAAAAGATGTGAAAAATATGTCATTTTAATGCTACAACATTGTAGAGCAAATGGAAAAAAATTGGAAACCAAAATTAAAATTTTTGTGGCAAGTCAAGTATTAATTTCAGGAAGAACTTTTAAAGCAGTGGCTATTATTTTCCATGATGGACCTACTACAACATCTGGACACTATACTGTGTATTTAAAGTGCAATAAAGGATGGACACACTGCAATGAGGCTCATTTGGAATTCAAATGTAGGTTGCCTTACCAATTACCAAATTCATATCACATATTTTTGATGCCAAAGTTTTGAAAACATCATTCGGCCTATTGGGAACATGTGAACACGAAATAAGTTTATTTTGGATATTTTCAATGCAAATGGATTTGGAAACATTATTCGACCTATTGGGAAGATGTGAACAATTCGTGTTTGGATTATTGTTTGTGCTAATTCATATTGCATTTGGAAAATTGTGTTTGAAAGAAGTAGTTTATATATTTGATCTTTTGATTATACGCGATGTAAATTAGTATATTTTACAAAATGTACTTGAGAGAAATAAAAGACTTATTGTAGTTGAAGAATGTAATTTAGAAACTGTAGATAGGTAAACAGATAGTTACACTTGTTCTAAATAATGCTCAACGCTGTTTTTTTTTTTTTTTTTACAATCTCATTGATTGTTTTTTTGTCCCTGCTGTTGTATGATGATCTACCTTGAAATCACTGTGTATGGTGAAATTCAGTAGAATCTGAGAACAGCAAAAAGGAAACTGAAAATGTTATGTAATTCTAAAATAATGTTGTGTTCTTAAAACTATAATATATTCAATAACAGTTTTTCTTCTTTTTACAGAATGTAATGTAATAAGCATGATAATGTGAAATAATGTTTACAGCTGCTTTTACTGCACTTATCCATTCCTTCAAACACTAACCATGCACTCATCTATACAGTTAGGTACTATTCCCACACTCCTCCAATAACCCAGGCAATATCCATGTACTTCTCCAATCACCTATCCAGTACCCATACACTTATAATATCACCCAGACATTACCCCTGCACTAATGCAATCACCCATGCATTATCTATGCACTCTTCCAATCACCCAGGCACTACCCTTGCACTCCTCCAATCACCCAGGCACTACCCTTGCACTCCTCCAATCACCCGGGCACTACCCTTGTACTCCTCCAATCACCCAGCCAGTACCCATGCACTTATAAAATCACCCAGACACTACTTATGCACTCCTCCAATCACCTAGGCACTACCACTACAATCATGCAACCACCCAGACATTACCCCTGCACTCATGCAATCACCCAAACATTACTCAAGCACTCCTCCAATCACCCAGACATTACCCTTGCACTCATGCAATCACCTAGGCATTACCCATGCACTCATTTAATCACCCAGGCACTATTCCTGCACTTATATAATCAACCAGGCACTACCCTTGCACTCCTCCAATCACCCAGGCACTACCCTTGTATTCATGCAATCACCCAGGCACTACCTATGCAGTCATGTAATAGCCCAGGCAGTACTCTTGCACTCCTCCAATCACCCAAGCACTATCCATGCACTCCTCCAATCACCCAGACATTACCCCTGCAGTCATGCAATCACCCATGCATTAGCTATACACTCCTCCAATCACCCAGACATTACCCCCACACTAATGCAATCACCCATACATTAGCTATACACTCTTCCAATCAACCAGGCACTATCCTTGCACTCCTCCATTCACCCAGACATTACCCCTGCACTAATGCAATCACCCATACATTAGCTATGTACTCTTCCAATCAACCAGGCACTATCCTTGCACTCCTCCAATCACCCAGCAGTATCCATGCACTCCTCCAATCACCCAGACATTACCCCTGCAGTCATGCAATCACCCATGCATTAGCTATACACTCCTCCAATCACCCAGACATTACCCCTGCACACATGCAGTCACCCAGACATTACTCATGCACTCCTCCAATCACCCAGACATTACCCCAGCACTCATGCAATCACCCAGGTACTACTCATGCACTCCCCCAATCACCCAGGCACTACCTATGCACTCATACAATAACCCAGGCACTACCCTTGCAGTCCTCCAATCACCCAGGCACTACTCATGCACTAATGCAATCAGCCAGTCCTTACACGTAAACTCGTGCAATAACCCAGGCACTACCCTTGAACTCTACAAATTATCCAGGCACTATCCATGCACTCCTACAATCACACAGGCACTACCTATGCACTCATTCAATCACCCAGGCACTATCCATGCAGTCATTCAATATCTCAGGCAGTATCTATGCACTCCTCCAATCACTCTGCCAGTACCCATGCACTTATAAAATCACCCACGCACTAACTATGCACTTATGCAATCATCGAGGCACTACCACTGCACTTATGGAATCATCCAGGCACTACCACTGCACTCATGCAACTACCCAGGCACTACGTATGCACTCATGCAATAACCCAGGCACTACCCTTGCACTCATACAATCACCCAGGCACTACCTATGCAGTCATGTAATAGCCCAGGCAGTACTCTTGCACTCCTCCAATCACCCAAGCACTATCCATGCACTACTCCAATCACCCAGACATTACCCCTGCAGTCATGCAATCACCCATGCATTAGCTATACACTCCTCCAAACACCCAGACATTACCCCTGCACTAATGCAATCACCCATACATTAGCTATGCACTCTTCCAATCAACCAGGCACTATCCTTGCACTCCTCCAATCACCCAGACATTACCCCTGCACTAATGCAATCACCCATACATTAGCTATGCACTCTTCCAATCAACCAGGCACTATCCTTGCACTCCTCCAATCACCCAGCAGTATCCATGCACTCCTCCAATCACCCAGACATTACCCCTGCAGTCATGCAATCACCCATGCATTAGCTATACACTCCTCCAATCACCCAGACATTACCCCTGCACACATGCAGTCACCCAGACATTACTCATGCACTCCTTGAATCACTCAGGCAGTACCCATGCACTCCTCCAATCACCCAGACATTACCCCAGCACTCATGCAATCACCCAGGTACTACTCATGCACTCCTCCAATCACCCAGGCACTACCTATGCACTCATACAATAACCCAGGCACTACCCTTGCAGTCCTCCAATCACCCAGGCACTACTCATGCACTAATGAAATCAGCCAGTCCTTACATGTAAACTCGTGCAATAACTCCAGGCACTACCCTTGAACTCTTCAAATTATCCAGGCACTATCCATGCACTCCTACAATCACACAGGCACTACCCATGCACTCATTCAATCACCCAGGCACTACCCATGCAGTCATTCAATATCTCAGGCAGTATCTATGCACTCCTCCAATCACTCTGCCAGTACCCATGCACTTATAAAATCACCCACGCACTAACTATGCACTTATGCAATCATCCAGGCACTACCACTGCACTCATGCAACTACCCAGGCACTACCTATGCACTCATGCAATAACCCAGGCACTACCCTTGCACTCATGCAATAACCCAGGCACTACCCTTGCACTCATACAATCACCCAGGCACTACCCATGCACTCACGGAATTACTCAGGTACTAGTACATATGCACTCATACATGCACTGAGGCACTTCTGCTGCACTCATGCAATCATGGAAGCACTACCCATGCAGTCTTCCTATCATCCATGCAGTACCCGTGCACTCATGCAATCACGCAGGTACTACTCATGCGCTCCTTCAATCATGCAGGCACTACCTATGCACTCGTGCAATGATCCAGGCACTACCCTTGCAGTCCTGCAATCATCCAGGCACTATCCAAGCACTCCTCCAATCACCCAGGCATTACTCATGCACTCATGAAATCCCCCAGGCATTATGTATGCACTCCTTCAATCACTCAGGCAATACCTATGCACTCCTCCAATCACCCAGAAATTACATCTGCACTCATGCAATCACCCAGGCATTATCTATGCACTGTTTCAATCAGTCAGGCAGTATCCATGCACTGCTCCAATCACCCAGACACTACCCATGCATTTACTCAGGCACTACCCATGCACTCATACATGCACTAAGGCACTTCTGCTGCACTCATGCAATCATAGAAGCACTACCCATGCAGTCTTCCTCATAATCCAGGCACTATCCGTGCATTCATGCAATCACCCAGGTACTACTCATGCACTCCTCCAATCACCCAGGCACTACCTATGCACTCATGCAATAACCCAGGCACTACCCTTGCAGTCCTCCAATCATCCAGGCACTATCCATGCACTCCTCCAATCACCCAGGCACTAGCCTTGCACTTCTCCAATCACCTAGCCAGTACCCATACACTTATAATATCACCCAGACATTACCCCTGCACTAATGCAATCACCCATGCATTAGCTATTCACTCTTCCAATCACCAAGGTACTACCCTTGCACTCCTCCAATCACCCAGGCAGTATCCATGCACTCCTCCAATCACACACACATTATCTTTCCACTCATGCAATTACCCAGGCATTACCCATGCACTCCTTCAATCACCCAGCCACTACTCATACACCTATATAATCACCCAGGCACTACCCTTGCACTCCTCCAATCACCCAGGCACTACCCCTGTACTCATGCAATTACCCAGCCAGTACCCATGCACTTATAAAATCACCCAGACACTATTTATGTACTCCTCCAATCACCTAGGCACTACCACTACACTCATGCAACCACCCAGACATTACCCTTGCACTAATGCAATCACCTATGCATTACCCATGCACTCCTTTAATCACTCAGGCACTACCAATGCACTCCTCTAATCACCCAGGCACTACCCTTGCACTCATGCTATAACCTAGGTGTTACCTATGGATTCCTCCAATCACCCAGGCACTACCCCTACACTCATGCAATCAGCTAGACATTACCTATGCATTCCTCTAATCCCCCAGACATTACCCCTGCACTCATGCAATCACCAAAGCATTAGCTATGCACTGCTCCAATCACCCAGGCAGTATCTAAGCACTCCTTCAATCACTCAGCCAGTACCCATGCACTTATAAAATCACCCAGGCACTACCTAAGCACTTATGCAATCACCCAAGCACTACCACTGCACTTATGCAATCACCCAGGCTCTACCTCTGCCCTAATGCAATAACCCAAGCACTACCCTTACACTCATGCAATCACCCAGGCACTAGCTATGGACTCATAGAATAACCTAGGCACTACTCTTGCACTGCTCCAATCACCCAGGCACTATCCTGGCACTCCTCCAATCACTCAGCCAGTACCCATGCACTTATAAAATCACCTAGGCACTACCTAAGCACTTATGCAACCACCCAGACATTACTCCTGCACTCATGCAGTCACCCAGACATTACTCATGCACTCCTCCAATTACCCAGACATTACCTGTACACTCTTGCAATCACCCAGGTATTACCTATGCACTTCTCCAATCCCCCAGACATTACCCCTGCACTCATGCAATCACCTAGGTATTGCCCATACACTCCTTCAATCACCCAGGCAGTACCCATGCACTTATAAAATCACCCAGGCACTACCTATGCACTCCTCTAATCACCCAGGCACTACTCCTGCACTTATATAATCAACCAGGCACTACCCTTGCACTCCTCCAATCACCCAGGCACTACACTTGTACTCATGCAATCACCCAGGCACTACCTATGCAGTCATACAATAACCCAGGCAGTGCTCTTGCACTCCTCCAATCACTCAAGCACTATCCATACACTCCTCCAATCACCCAGACATTACCTCTGCAGTCATGCAATCACCCAAGCATTAGCTATGCACTCCTTTATCACCCAGGCACTACCCTTGCACTCCTCCAATCACCCAGGCAGCATCCATGCACTCCTCCAATCACCCAGACATTACCGATGCACACATGCAATCATCCAGACATTACTCATGCACTCCTTGAATCACTCAGGCAGTACCCATGCACTCCTCCAATCACCCAGACATTACTCCAGCACTCATGCAATCACCCAGGTAGTACTTATGCACTTCTCCAATCACCCAGGCACTACCTATGCACTCATGCAATGACCCAGGTACTACCCTTGCAGTCATCCAATCACCCAGGCACTACTCATGCACTCATCACCCATGCACTCATGCAATAACCCAGGCACTACCCTTGCACTCTTCAAATTATCCAGGCACTATCCATGCACTCCAACAATCACCCAAGCAGTATCCATGCACTCACAAAATCATCCAGGCAATACCCATGCATTCAATCAATCATTCAGACACTATACAAGTAGTCCTGCAAACACTCAGGCAGTATCCTTGCACTCATGCAATCACTCAGTTAATTTTTCTATTTTTAACCAGTATATGTGGTTTCCTAAGAACCGTTTTTTTTTTTAAAGAATTTTACATTTCTTTTGTATTTTCTAACAATTTTCTCTTTTTTTTGTTGTTGACTTTTTTTCTAAACAAAACAAAATTGAAAACTCCAATAAAACTGTTTGGGAAAAAAAAAAAGAAAATTTGGGAGCAGATAAAAAAAATTAACACTTATGTGCTTTAATAGCATTGGTAATGACGTCAATGCGTTGCTCCCCGATGCAGAGTTTTGCATCACATTTCTTACAACTAATGGTGGCATCCAGTAGTTCTGGAACAATGTGTGGCCTCGGTGTTGGTGGAAGTCCTTGTGAGGATGTTGAAGGAGCATTTGGAACTTGTTGTGCCGCTTCATTCCTCTCCCTCTGCGTAACTTCTCTCGCCAGATGCAAGGGGTGGATTGTCTCCAAATGTTTTTTCATGGATGACGTTCCACATGAGTACTTCTTTTTCTGAGCCTCTTGAGAGTACTCTTTTACAGATGTTACAGGTAATTTTCCTTGCATTGACCTTCTCTCCCTCCGGCACACTGAAGAAGGCCCAAACCACACTTTCCTTTCTTTTTTTTTACTGGCTCCACGATATCATCTTTTTCTTGTTCCAGAGGGTCAACATCAGGATGACTAGATGCCATTGTTTAAATAAAAAGTCAAGAAACACACAAAAATAGAAAAATGAAGGAAGGTAGAAGACGGTCTTGTAAGGAAGACAGACAAATAATAAGAAGACTAAAACAGGTGTTGGATCCTCCCTCTTACAGAATGAAAATGTTTTAAACCAATCAGAAGCTTTCTTTTCAGGTCACATGGAGTCGCGTAGGGTGCGCTTACCCGTCGCGCACAAGTCGGGCACCAGTAAAATTTTGTATACATAATTATAAAGTATAAATAGGTGTTTATAAAATATTTTAAAAAGTATATTAGTAAAAGTGTTTATACAAATATGCTATTTTAACTTTGTATGGTGATATTTCACACTTTGAAAATTACACCGAAGTCGCGACCCCGGAAATACGTGCCGGGAAGGGTCACGCACCCTACGCGCATACGTTGCGCACTCGTGAAATTTCATACAGTTCATATTAAAGTAAAAAATACTGTCCATAAATTGTTTTCTAAATTATATTAGTGAAAGCCTTTAACCAAAACTTATATTTATAATTTATACAATGATATTTCATACTTTTGAAATTACGCCGGAGTCGCGACTCCGGAAACGCACATCAGCAGGGTTCGCGCACCCTGAATCCGCGCACCCATTGTGTAGGTTCGCGAAGGGTGCGCGACTCCTTTGTAAAAGTTAAAAAAAAAAAAGCATAACAATAAAATAAAACAACTTTCACAGTATTATAAGCATTATTTCAAGAAAATATAAATGTAAGTTGTACATATAAAAACAGAGTATATTTTTAGTAGTGTATGATATATATATTTTAAAAGAGTGCTTTTAATTGTTGAACAAGGTTTTAGAAAAGTAAGTATATATTTTTTTTTTAAATCAAAATATAGTTCCAATCATTTTTAAATAACAGCAATTCAAAAAAAAAATGACAAATATTGTAAAAAAGGTAAGGTTAGAAATAATTTTATACTTAAGAATTACAATTTAAAAACCTTAGAAATACACAGAAAAAAACATAGGTTTCAGGGACGTTATAGTTCGAAATTAGCATTTAAAAAACCTTTGAAATTAATTGAAAAAACCATAGGTTTCAGGGACGTTAAAGATAGGATTTAGCATTTAAAAAACCTTTGAAATTCACTGAAAAAACACAGGTTTCAGGGACGTTATAGTTAGGTTGACATTTCACTCGTACAAAACCAGAGAAATTTGTCCATTATAGTTAGTTGAGCTAACTATAACTCACGCCCCCGCAATTGCACTGCTGATGACATCACATATTACATCACTCATGACATGGTCAGTGACATCACTCATGACATCTCAAATTACATCACTGATGACATCACTGATCACATATTCCATTTGAAAATTTGATGCACCTCCTCACACCTTAATAGAACCTTTGATACACCCTCTCTAAAATAGAGACTATCATTTTTGAAACCATAGACACATCAATACCAGTTATTACATACTCTCTCACTGATTCCTAGATCTACAGACACATCCATTCTTTACCCATACAGTCACTCATACATGCAGTCACTCATCAATACAGCACTATCATATACAGCTAGACACTCACACAGTGTCACTCAGCCATAGAGGTACTCAAACACCTACTCAGTCACCCAAAGAATCAATCACACTGCCATTTACTCACATCTACAGTAATACACACACTACATCACTTATTCATACAGATACTAACACAGGCGTACTCTCTTATATAATCACTGACACAAGCACACACACATCAATACAGCTACTGTCACAATAACTCACTTTCACATATAGTCATTTATAAAGTCAAAAACTCATACACTGCCTTTCAGATATGTGGTCACTCACACAGGTACAACTGAGACATCTAAAAACTCACCAACAGGCCTTTACACACATTCACCCACCAATACTGCCCTTCAGAGGAGCACACTTGAACCCATACACTCAGTGAATCAGTCACTCACACATCTATGCATGGAGTCAAACACCCCCACCCACCCACACAGACACTCACACACCCATACAGATACTCAGACAACAAATCAATAATCCATATAGACACTCGTATAGCTACTCACTAACCCAAGGAGCCACTTACACACCAACTGACAGACTGATACAGACATTCACACAGTTTAGTCACTAACCCATGCATTCAGTAAGAAACTTTAAATCACTCACTTATACAGTCAGTCACGCACCCACTAAATCATCCATTCAGACACTCATACACCCACTCATTGTTCAATAAACCTTAGCATATATATATAAAAACATATTTAAACTTTACAGAAACACAGTCACTGGATGATGTCATCAGTGTTGTCATCAGTGATGTCATTTGAGATGTAATCAGTGATATCACTGACCATGTCATGGGTAATGTAATTTGTGATGTGATCAGCAGTGCATTGCGGGGGCGCAAGTTATAGTTAGCTCAACTAACTATAACGGCCGAATTTCTCTGGTTTTGTACGAGTGAAATGTCAGCCTAACTATAACGTCCCTGAAACCTGTGGTTTTTTCAGTGTATATATATATATATTCACTGAAAAAACCATAGGTTTTAGGGACAGTTATAGTTAGTTGGACATTTTACTCGTACAAAACCCGTGAAATTCCACCGTTATAGTTAGTTCAGCTAACTATAACTCGCGCCCCCGCAATGCACTGCTGATGACGTCACATATTACATCACTCATGACATGGTCAGTGACATCACTGATGACATCACTGACGACATCTCAAATGACATCACTGATGACATCATCCAGTGACTGTGTTTCTGTAAAGTTTAAATATTTTTAATATATATAGGAAAAGACGTATTGAAGAATGAGTGGGTGTGTAAGTGTCTGTATGGATGATTTAGTAGGTGCGTGACTGACTTATAAGTGAGTGATTTAACGTATCTTACTGAATGCATGGGTTAGTGACTAAACTGGGTGAATGTCTGTATCCGTCTGTCTGTTGCTGTGTAAGTGGCTGCATGGGTTTGTGAATAGCTACATGAGTGTCTATAAGAGTTATTGATTTGTTGTCTGAGTATCTGTATGGGTGCCTGAGTGTTTGTGTGGATGGGGTGTGTGCGACTGTGCATAGATGTGTGAGTGGGTGATTCACTGGGTGGATGGTTTCAAGAGTGCATCTGTGATAGACTGTATGGGTGGGTAAGTGTGTGTAAGAGTGTGTTAGTGAGTGAATGTATGTCCCAGTGGTACATGTGTGAGTAACTACATATGTGAAAGGCAGTATATATGTGTGTTGGAGTATATAAATAGCTATAAGTGAGAGTGAGTGATTGTGATAGTGGCTGTATGGATGAGTGTGTGCTTGTATCAGTGATTATATAAGAGCGTAACAATGTGCTAGTATTTGTATGATTAAGTGAGCTGGTGTGTGTATAACTGTATAGGTGAGTAAATGGCAGTGTGTTTAATTATTTGCATGACTGACTAGGTGTGTGAGTACCTCTATGGATGAGTGGCGGTGTTTCAGTGTCTATATAGGAGTAAGAGTGCATATGATAGTCCTGTACTGAGTGACCATAAGTATGAGTGACTGTACGGGTGAGTGAGTGGATGTGTGTGTGTAGACCTAAGAATCAGTGAGTGGGTATGTAGTTATTGGTGTTGGAGTGTCTATGGTTTTGCAAATGGCAGTCTGTAATTTAGATTGGGTGTATCAAAGGTTATATTAGGGTGTGAAGAGCTGCATCAGATTATCACGTGGATGATGTCATCAGTGATGTCATTTGAGATGTCATCAGTGATGTCATTTGAGATGTCATCAGTGATGTCATGAGTGATGTAATATGAAACGTCATCAGCAGTGCATTGCGGGGGCGCGAGTTATAGTTAGCTGAACTAACTATAACGGGGAATTTCACGGGTTTTGTACGAGTAAAATGTCCAACTAACTATAACTGTCCCTAAAACCTATGGTTTTTTCAGTGAATTTCAAAGGTTTTTTAAATGCTAATTTCTAACTATAACATATCTGAAACCTATGGTTTTTTCAGTGAATTTCAAAGGTTTTTTAAATGCTAATTCCTAACTATAACATGTCTGAAACCTACGGTTTTTTTCAGTGAATTTCAAAGGTTTTGTAAATGACAATTTTTAAATGTATTAATTGTTATATTAATTTTTTTCATACTGATTTACTACATTTTTAGAAACAATTTTCTTTTACATATTTTATTTTTAAATTACATTGTAATTACATTATACATTACATTACAAAAATACTTTCTCAGAATGAATTACTTTAGTTTAAATACTTAGCACATAGGCAATAGACTTTTAAGTACAGTAGTTACAGTTGTTGCAATGGGCAACACATTTTCAAACACAATGCAACATTCAGCTCAATGTGAATTTCTAGTTAAATGCAATTAGTTACTTTATGGATTACTTTTCTAACCACAGGACTGGATCCTAGATTCAGTCCTGGTACATCTCCTGTAAACAGTTGAGTAAAAGCGTTTTGGTTACAGTCGTGAATTTTAAGGAATATTATTGTATTTTAAAAGTTGACACTTAGAAACTTTTTCTCATAGAATCACCAATGTTATCCTATGGAAGGTAATTCACTTAGCAGGTAAAAACTGTTATCGTTACTTTTTCTTACTCAGTGTTGGATCCTGGATCCAGCACTGGTGCATCTCCTGTAAACAGTTGAAAGAATGCGTTTAAGTCATACAGGCGATTTTTAAGGAATATTTGTAGTTTGTGAAAATCGACACTTTGAAACTTTTCTGCTGAAAACCAGACAATGGATTCCTATGGAAGAAAATATAAATTACTGGTAAGTACGGTTAAAATTACTTTTCAGGGTCAGTGCTGGGCTAAAAGATGCAGCACTTAGGTCTCTCCTGATAACAGGTGAGTAAATCAGAATTCGGATTTCGGCTGATTTTAGAGGAATATTTGTATGTTTCAAAAATCAACACTTAGAAGACTTTTTCAGCAAAAGCAGGCAATGATATCCTATGGAAGGAAATTCAAGTTACTGGTAAGTACGGTTAAAATTACTTTTGAGGATCAGTACTGGGCTGAAAGATGCAGCACTTAGGTCTCTCCTGATAACAGGTGAGTAAATCAGAATTCGGATTTCGGCTGATTTTAGAGGAATATTTGTATGTTTCAAAAATCAACACTTAGAAACTTTTTCAGCAAAAAGCAGGCAATGATATCCTATGGAAGGAAATTCAAGTTACTGGTAAGTACGGTTAAAATTACTTTTGAGGATCAGTACTGGGCTGAAAGATACAGCACTGAGGTCTCTCCTGATAACAGGTGAGTAAATCGGAATTCGTATTTCGGCTGATTTTAGAGGAATATTTTAAAGTTCCAAAACTCCACACTTAGAAGAATTTCCAAGTGAAACCAGTCAATGTTAGCCTATGGAAGGAAATTCAAGTTACTGGTAAGTACGGTTAAAATTACTTTTCAGGACCAGTACTGGGCTGAAAGATACAGCACTGACGTCTCTACTGATAACAGGTGAGTACATCGGAATTCGTATTTCGGCTGATTTTAGAGGAATATTTTAAAGTTCCAAAACTCCACACTTAGAAGAATTTCCAAGTGAAACCAGTCAATGTTAGCCTATGAAGGAAATTCAAGTTACCGGTAAGTACGGTTAAAATTACTTTTCAGGACCAGTACTGGGCTGAAAGATGCAGCACTGAGGTCTCTCCTGATAACAGGTGAGTAAATCGGAATTCGTATTTCGGCTGATTTTAGAGGAATATTTTAAAGTTCCAAAACTCCACACTTAGAAGAATTTCCAAGTGAAACCAGTCAATGTTAGCCTATGGAAGGAAATTCAAGTTACTGGTAAGTACGGTTAAAATTACTTTTCAGGACCAGTACTGGGCTGAAAGATACAGCACTGAGGTCTCTCCTGATAACAGGTGAGTAAATCGGAATTCGTAGTAAGGCAGATTTTAGAGGAATATTTGCACAATGGTGAAGGGAGGGGGCGGGGCCTGAGGTGACATCTGTGCAAACGCGCCCCGTGGCGCGTTTTAAGTTGGGGGATTAAGTCCCCTTGAATCATGAGGTTCCCTAGGGGCCAACTAGCCCACCATGAACCTCCAGTATGCGCCAGGGGGCTGCGTTGCAGAGACGTGTAGAGAGGCCACACCCCTTTTTACACCTCTCTGCAACGCAGCTCTGTGGCGCTTTCTGGATGTACCTGTTGGGCTAGTTGGCCCCAAGGACCCTTAGGATTGAAGGGGATTTAATCCCCATCTTAAAACGCGCCACAGGGCCTGTTTGCACACATGTCACATGAAGCCCCGCCCTCCCCTTCACCACTGTGCAAACGCGCCCTGTGGCGCGTTTTAAGTTGGGGATTAAGTCCCCTTGAATCCTGAGGGTCCCTGGAGTCCAACTAGCCCACCATATACCTCCAAAAAGCGCCACAGAGCTGCGTTGCAGAGAGGTGTCAAAAGGGGCGTGGCCTATGTACACGTCTCTGCAAGGCAGCCCCTGGCGCATACTGGAGGTTCCTGGTGGGCTAGTTGGCTCCCAGGGACCCCCAGTATTCAAGGGGAGTCGTTCCCCTCTGCAAACGCGCCAGGGGCGCGTTTGCAGAGTACTGCAGGGAGGGGGCGGGGCCTCCGGCACGATGCCGGTCATTTTTTTTTTTTTTAATGGGAGGGGGGCTGCGTGGCCCCCCTTCCCTTGCCCACTTTTTGCCCCGGGGACCCCATCCCCCGGGGCCTGAGCATTTTTTTTTTTTTTTAATTTAAAAAACAAAAACGGGAAGGGGCCGCGTGGCCCCCTTCCCTGGGCCTGTATTGGCCCCGGGGACCCCATCCCCTGGGGCATGGCCTCGATTTTTATTTTATTTCTTTGGAGGGGGCTGCGTGGCCCCCCTCCAGGCCATTTAAGGCCCCGGGGACCCCATCCCCCGGGGCCGGCCTTTCCCTTATTTAAAAAAAAATAAAAAATTGAACTTTGGGGAGGGGGCTGCGTGGCCCCCTCCCGGGCCACTTATGGCCCCGGGGACCCCATCCCCCGGGGCCTGGCCTCACGTTGGAGACTGTGGGGGTCCCCAATCCCCCACAGTCCCAGCCGGCTCCCCGTCTCCTGCGGAAGCCGGCATTGCTTTCCACATGGGGAGCAGCTAACATGCTGCTCCCCATGTGGAAAGCAATTGGTTTGCATTTTGAAAGAGAGAGCAGGTTTCCTGCTCTCTCTTTCAAAATGCAAACCAAGTTTGCTATGACAGGACGGGAGCCGCGAGGCTCCGGTCCTAACATAGCAAACAGCAGTGTCCCGGGGTAGGCACCCGGGACACTGCAGGAGCCGGCCCTGGGGGTGGTGGTCCCCAGGGCCATCAAGGGCTCCAGGAGGGGGCCGCGCGGCCCCCTCCCATTCAGTGCACAGCCCCGGGGAGGTGGTGGTCCCGGGGCTTGGGGGTCCGTAACGGACCCCCATATTTAAATGTTTAGTGCCCCGGGGAGGTGGCGGTCCCCGGGGCATGTGGGGGCTGGAGCCCACCACACAGGTTTAAAAAAAAAAAAAAGCCCGGGGAGGTGGCGGTCCCGGGGCTGCGGGAGGGCTCAGAGCCCTCCCGCCATCATTTTTAAATAAAGCCCTGGGGGTGGCGGTCCCCGGGGCTTGGGGCCTTAGAGGCCCCCTACATAAATTAAAACCCCCACCATGCCCCCGGGACTTGGGCCACCCGGGGGCCAATTAGCATCGAGCGCGGGAGACCGCGCTCGATTTTTCGGCAGGATCCGCGCTCCCTGAGCGCATCCTGCCAATTTAAAAAAAAAAATTGTTTTTGCCCAGGGGGTCCTTGTGGGACCCCCTGAGGCAGACCTAGGGGGTCAGGGTGTTTCTACCCTGCCCCCTTTGTGCGTTTTGCGCACTTGTTTCTGTCCCTCGGTTCTACCGAGGACAAAATGGCTGCCAACACTTCCTGATTTGGAGTGTTGACAGCCAATTAGCATGCAGCTCGTGATCGGGAGGGTGCGCGAATCCGACGCGGCCATAGATATATATGTACTTTTACTTTTGATTTTCTCAGCAAGTACTGAACGGATTTACACCATTTAACAAAAGGGTTCTTTCTGAACCAAGAACTACCTCTTTGCCAAATTTGGTGTAATTCCGTTCAGCAGTTCGGGCTGTAGCCGTGTCTAAAGTTTCCTATGGAAAAATGAATGGGGAAAACGCGTTTTGGGACCCCCTTTTTCTCGGCCCCCGCTTGACGAATCACCCCGAGACTTTCAGGGTAGGAGCGGACCGGAGCGCCCCACAAAGTTTGAAAATTTTGCGAAGATACGTCAACCGGCAAGAGAGTTATTTCAAATAGAATGTCGCAGATTTCCTATGGAAAATAGGTTCTAACTATAACTATCTACTGGCGACCGCCAGTAGATAATATATATATATATATACATATACATATACATATATATATATACATATATATATATAATACAAAAAGAGTTGCCTCTAGGTGGGATGCACTCCCAGGTGGAAATTACGCCAAAGCAAGGGCACACGCCATGAACAAAGTCCTTTTCTGGTTTACCTGCCAGACGCGTTTCGGGCCAACGCCCTCTTCAGTGGCAGACCATGTGACGTGCCGGCATGCGGCAACCACCAGTAAATCCCCATAATAATAACGCTCAGGTGAACCACCTGAAGCAATGCTTCCTGGGACTGGTGGTTCAGTAAAACCCAAGTGGGTCGCCGCTGGCACTCACATTAAAAAATATGTCTTAAAAAGGATTGCCGATGTTCGCGCCGGCACCCCTGCATATAACAGGCACCTCCTGTTCCACAGTTAGCTGCCCCAATAAAGCAGCCGCGGACCCGCAAGTGTTTCGCGGTGGTGCAATCCCGCGACCAGGCAGGCCGCTGTACAAAATACAAAAAAAAGAGTTGCCTCTAGGTGGGATGCACTCCCAGGTGGAAATTACGCCAAAGCAAGGGCATATATATATATATACTGCCAACAATTGCCTTCTGCCACAGTGCTCCTCAACGTGGAGGGGGATGCTGGCAAAAGGAGTCCACCCTCTATTAAAATCTATTTTCTCAATCGCCTTTCCTTCAAGACCAGATATGGATTTAATGATGGAACTGGACGAATTAGAGCATGAGCATGTTATCCTGTGGGCCAAGTATATAGACAACCTCTTTGCAATATAGAAAGGGTCAGAAGAGAGCGCTCGAGAATTTGTGATGAAAATTGTAACAAGCCTACCCTACATTTTACCAGCTCCATAAGTAACACAGAAGTTGTGTTCCCAGATTTAATGGTATATGTAAGAAACAACAAATTAGAGATGATGGAAGCCAACAGCTGGAAACACAGTTTTAAACTTAAATAGCTTTCATCTGAAAAGTTTGATATCCAGTATACTTTATGGCGAAGCCTTGAGAGTGCAAAGAAATTGTAGTGAATGTAAAGAATTAAAAAGGCACAATCGGAAATGGCTTCACGTTTCCTTGAAAGGGATTGTACAGAATGTGTGGTACAAGAAGCAAATGAAAAACCAAGTAGAAGCAAAAGGGAAGTGGTGGTGTTTGAAAAAAAGGAAGAAAGTCAATTGCACTTTAGATGTATTGCTATCTATCGTACAGAGGAAGGAGCCATCAGGAAAATGATGAGCACACATAGGCATTTGGTAGAAAATATGACCTTATAATAGGTTTACTCTTGTCACACAAACTAGGGTTCACATACAGAAGAGCAAGATCAATGCTTGAGATTGGAGGGAGAACATGGCGGCCGGTTAGTAAGCCGAGTCGCGAGCTCCGCAGTTGTGGCATTCTATCATCAAAAATATGGGCTCTGAAGGCACATCTTGGAGGCAACAACACTCACAGTTTACTTACCGAACTGGAAATTCTAGTTTCTTCCGTGCCCCGTGCTACTGCTGTGCCTGAAAAGCCGTGTTGGGAGCAACGCCGGCGGAGCGCTGTCGGCAGCCGAGTTTGTGGAGACGGAGGTGGCGTCGTCAAGGAGGTGGAGCGGGTCGAGGGTGGAGGCGGAGGCGTGTCCTGCCAGGCCCCGGTGTTCTTGCACTTTGGCAGTGCGGGGGAAAGCGGTGAGCCCCTGGGCACTTGCTGTGGTGGAATTTCCTCATCCTGGTATGTGTGTAACCCCCGCTACCCACCATTAAAAACTCTGCAAAAACATTGGGGGTCACTAGTTTCTCTAATTGCGACCAATACCCCCCTAGGAAAGTCGCAAAAGACCAATTATTACTTAAAATTAAAGGGGGAAATAAAGAAGACTTTAAAATTATAGCTTCACCTACATTTTCTGAACCTGATACTAGCCCTAAAGTGAATGCTGCCATCTGTATGAATTTGCTTAGGAAAAAAGGTAGAAATAAAAGAAGAGGATTGTCTTCCTCAGACACCAATCCAGCGCTGTCTACAATATTAGCTGGCGGCACCTCGTCTCCTGCCCCAGAATCGTTGGCAATTCAGGATAAGGGTGCATTACTTCTTTGCGAGGGGGGAGACATCAAGGATAGCGGTACCGCTACTGCCACCACCAGCTTCTTTAAAGAAACTGGTTACGCTTGAAGAAGGAAAGAGCAGAACTACCATCCAGTCCCTGGAAAAATGGGTGACATTTCTTCTCCGAATGCTGACTCAGAAAGTCCACAGACACAAGATAAAGAATCTTGCCTTACACAGGATGGGGATTTAGGAAGGTATCCCTCCAAGAAGCAAAAGGGTCAGAAACCCAAGGGAGGAGGAGGAGTAGTAGTCTCAAGCAGAGCAGCAAAAACGGCCAAAAAGGAACAATTAAAGAAAGGTTCTAATCTTAAAGTAACCCCCTCATTGCGCTCCTTCTTTAAGGTTCAGGACAAATCGACCCTAGAACGTGGGTCGCAAAACCTGAAGTGTCTGACCGAAGTAAACCAACAGGCAGGGTCTATGCCAACTGTAACAGTAATGGAATCTCCCAATAGATATCAAGTTCTTATGGATAGGGACAGGGGAGACGAACGCAGCGAGGGTGAAAACCTCACAGAAGCAGAGGTCGGAGAGGAGTCACCACCAAGGGAAGAAAACTTACAACAGTGCATGAAGAACAAAGATCACGATCTGGAGATACCTTCGCAGGAAGAGATTGGTAAATTGATGGGCTCTCTCTTTAATGAGATGAAACTTAGCTTTGCAAAATCGGAAAAAAATCAGGAAAGAATCCAAGCCACTTGCGAAGCCCTTGAATCCAAGGTTAATGCATTAATTGATAGAGTAGTAGTGGTGGAGACCGCCCTGGAGCAGACCAAGGGAGAAGTCAAATATTGCCAGGAAAACATCGAAAAACTGACACAATCCGAAAAGGAACTCAGGGAGAAAGTCGAGGTTTTGGAAAATAACTCTAGAAGAAACAATATAAGGCTACTGAATATTCCAGAAGGTCAGGAAGGGCAGAACCTAAGAAGTTTTATAGTCAGTTTATTAAGAGAGTTTACCCCAGACCTGGACGAAAAAACCATAAATGATGACATACAGAGGGTGCATAGGGACCTTTTTAGATTAAATAAGGACAGGAAGAACCCCCAGAGAGTGCTTGTTAACTTCAAGTCCTATACTTTAAAGGAACGTATCCTGTCTAAAGCTCTCAGTTCGGGCATTCTTACAAAAGATGGTTACAATTATAAAATCCGCTCTGATATTTCCAAGGCAACGGCAGATAGACAGTGGGCCCTAGGAAAGTATATGCAAGACCTAAAGGCTGAGGGAGCAACCGTCCAGATGAAATTTCCAGCCCTCTTACGAATAATGTGGAATAATAAAACATACAATATTAGAGACCCGAAAGAGGTGGACTTGCTTCTAGAACGAATGAAAACCAGTAGATAAATTGATAGAGCCATGCTAGCTAAATTAGTTTTTACACGACTGCGGACCTCAAATGGGCAACTAGGTTAGCCCTATGACAGGAAGGAGGGTTCTCCAGGGTGGGGGGAGGGGGAAGGGGTTTCTCTTTTTTTCTTTTTTGTACACTTTTATCTATTTTTCTGGGTGGGGAGCATTAGGGGAAAAATTAAAAAAATAAAACTATCCGATATGCAAAAGTCTTAGCAAGCAGGGTCAGACTGACTTATATCAAAAGCAAATTAACGAAATCCTTGTGTAATGAGCAATTTAAAAATTGTGACTTGGAATCTTAATGGGCTAAGATCAAGGGGCAGGCGGAATAAGATCTTTGAATACCTCAAGTTAATAAACAGTGTTTTATATTACAGGAGACTCATCTTCTTAAAGATGAGTGGTATGAAATAATTAAGCATGAAAAATGGGTTGGGAGGAGTGTGTGTACAAACCAATCCTGTAACATTAAGGGGGTCTCAATTATTATTAAAAAAACATCCAATTTAACGTTAGTAGGGGAGATGGTAGATTCTAAAGGTAGATGGGTCATTGCCAACTTAAAGTTTGGTGATATGCCTTTATCAGTGGTTGGGTACTACGGCCCCAACATAGATGACCCCATACCTCTTCAATCTCTCTATTCGCAGATGATAACAGTGACCACACCAATTATACTAGGAGGGGATATTAACATTTTACTTGACCCTAAGAAGGATAGACATCCCCCGGGCAGAGCTTTAAACATGCCTAAAATGAGAAAATGTCCGAATGGTCTCATGGAAGATTTGGGGCTGATAGACATATGGAGAGAAAGAGGGGAGAATACGAACAAATTTACTTACAGGAATCATAAATATGGCCACGCCTCAAGAATAGATTTCTTCCTAGTTGATAAACTCTTGTGTAAGAACGTTAAAAAGGTTTTTCACGTGCCTGCTCACCTGTCTGATCACTCCCTTGTTCAGTTAGATATAAAAATTAAGTCTGTCCAGGGCGAGAAAAGGTGGACCTTGGACCGTACTCTTCTTTTAGACTCACAAATTGTAGACAAGATTAGAGACATAACACTAAATTATTTTAACGACAATATCGAAGGCGAGGTCTCTAATACCCTAATTTGGGATGCTTACAAAGCTGTTCTCAGAGGAGCATTAATAGGTCTAGCAATAAATAAAAACAAAAAGAAAAGGTTTAAAATATCTCAATTAGAGGCTGACGTATTAAACAAACAGGTGAGGCTGGATGCTTCACCTACGGGGGAAGAACAGAATAAGCCAAAGGCCGATATACTAAAAAAGAAACAAGAGTTAGCACTTTATTTAGAAGACAGGTTAAGGGAAAGATGGCAGGCTAGCAGCCTGTCGAACTATGAGTATGGGGAAAACAGTGGGAAATTGTTAGCGTGGAAGCTCAAAACCGATGTTAACAGAAATAAAATCATGGCAATTAATAAGAGCAATGGAAGAGGAAGGGTAGAAGATAACGCCAGCATAGAAGAAGCCTTTGTAGACTTCTTTCAAGCATTGTATGAAGATCTTTTTCCTGCTCTTCCCACTGTGGACTCCTATCTAGGGGAATCTCAGATTGCGAAGGTAGATTCAGACTGCAGTGAGTCATTAAATGCTGCCATTACATTGGGTGAGGTCCTGGACGCAATAAATAACCTGAAGAGAGGGAAAGCAGCTGGCCCCGACGCAATTCCTAACGAGCTTTATTCAGTCTTGAAAGAATTATTGGCCCCCAGACTACTAGTTCTTTTCAATTCCATATATTTGGATGGCACTCCGATCCCTAAGACCTGGAACGATGCGACTATTAGCCGGATATTAAAACCTGGTAAAAATCCCCTAAACTGTGAGTCTTATAGGCCCATATCCCTTCTTAATACTGACTACAAAATTTTCTCACAAATCCTGGCTAAGAGGCTGGGGCTCCTCTCTAAAAAGTTAATTCATAATGATCAGAAGGGTTTTATAAGAGGCAGATAGTTACATGACCTTACCCACCAGCTTTTTGGAGCCATTGACATCGCATCCCAAGAGAAAGTTCCTTTAGCGGTCCTTACCTTTGACGCAGCTAAAGCTTTCGACCGCGTCAATTGGGTATATTTACAGAAGGTCATCAAACAATTTGGTTTAGGGGAAAATTTTGCAAGAGCTATTACGAACATATATTCTGCTCCCACCAAGAATATTCTCATTAATGGTAGGCTATCAAAAGGATTCCGGATTAGAAGAGGTACTAGACAGGGGTGCCCGCTTTCCCCTCATCTCTTCAATCTTTACATAGAACCCTTATCCAACACAATAAGGTCCTCTAGAGATGTTATTCCTTTTAGTTTTAACGGCTGGAACTTAAAACTAGCACTATACGCTGATGATCTAATGATCTATACGAGTGCCCTAAATGAATCCTTTACTACCATTACCTCTTTACTAACAGAATTTGGGAATATTTCCGGGTATCAGATAAACAACCAAAAAACAGAGGTCATGTACTGGAACATGATGATGCCATCGATTGCCTCTAAAAATAAGATCAAATACTTGGGGATTGAAATTTAAAAAAATATTGATGAAATCGCCCAAATAAATTTAGATTTAAAAGTGAAAGAGATGAGGAAACTATTAAAATCATGGAGTTGTCTTTCCCTTACTTTCATGGGGCGAGCTAATGTGATCAAAATGGCCATTTTACCAAAATTCACTTTCATCTTTAATGCTAGTCCTCTGGAATTTAAACCAGCTTGGATAAAAAAGATCCAGAGTGAAATTAACTCCTTTATTTGGGCCTCTAAAGCTGTAAGAATTGCCTGGAAAAAGCGTTGTCAAAAGAAAAATCGAGGGGATATCCAGTCCAGACCTCATGATGTACTACAAAGCCTTTTATTTTAAAAATGTGAGGATTCTCTTTCAAAAACATGACCTGTATCCCGCTTACTGGAAAGCTGTAACGGAGCACGACTTCTGTCTTTACAAGTTTGGCCATCCTAAGTATTTTTTAAAAATCCGATTGAAGGTGCTGAGATCTGCATGTAAACTTTGGTCCGATATGAGGAAAATTTGGAAGTTCCCGTATTATAGCCCCTTAGCACCTATATGGGATTCACCGGGAACGCCAGAATGTTTGAAAGACTCTCTAGCAATTCCACTGAAAAGAGCCGGAATAGAGAAGTGGGGGGACCTTCTTGAAAATGGCCTCCTAAAATCCTGGGACTCCCAGGAGAAAAGAACAAATAAGGAGATATCCAGGTTTAAGTATTACCAGCTGGCTAGCTGGTCTAAGGACCAAGTGACATCTTCAGATCATATTGTAAAGCTGGAAGACGAGTTACAGAAAGACCTAGCTCGAAAGGAAGTCTCGAAGTGGTATTGGTACCTGATGGAGAGGAATGAGGTCGCTTTCGACACGCCAGTCGCTAATTGGGAGAAAATCTTTCCGGCACAAGATTTGCAACGACATTGGCAAGTATCCTGCACTTTTTTATGGCACATTATTGTTTCTGCACCTCTTAGGACAAACCATCTTTTTACTTTACATAGGTGCTATTGGACGCCTGAAAAGCTGTCCAAGCTGAATAAACAGGTGGTGAGGAATTGTCCCAAATGTGGTGAGATGAAAGCTAACTATATTCACATGTTTTACACATGTACCCACCTCGACTCCTATTGGGAGGCAGTTGGTAAGATTGTTGATAAAGCTCTTAACGTCACAATTAAGGTAAGCGCTTTTATAATTATTTTTGGTATTTTGGAAATTGAAGATTCTGATATCTATTTAAATAAAAAACAGAAACATTTGCTATTTACCTTAATGTTATTGGCTAGACGTGAGCTGTGTATAAATTGGATTCTTCCAGCTCCTCCCAGGGTAGAAGATGGCTTCGCTCAGTAGACAAATTTAGAAATTGGGATAAACTAAGAGGGAAGAGTAAGCGCACGAAATATTGGGAACTATGGGACAGTCTTTTGCGGTAGGATAGGAAGGGATGTCCGATGATTTAATCTAATGTGATCACTTAAATTTAAGAGATCCTCGGGTGCCCTAGCGATGGTTGGATCTGAAAAATTTTGCTGGTTTGCAAGATGTGGTCCTTTTTTGTTCTTTCCTCCAGGGCGCTGTTTCAGCGTCGAACGAAAGGTGACCCTGCTGCTGTAACCATTAAGATCGCATAAATGAGGACAAAAAAAAAAAAAAAAAGGATCAATGCTTGATGAATTGGTAAGAAGCAGCCCAGAAACTAGTGTTAATGAAAATTGGTTGAAGAGAAGCCAAGAATCGGGGTCTTGGTTCTCAGTCTTATGATATAACGAGATTCAAATTGTGTTTTGCAGTGGCGTAGTTCATGTCTTTGTTTTTCACGGCTCTTATATGTTCTAAAATGTGCATGCAGACTACAATATATTGGCAGTACCACCTGTATGTTAAAGAAAAGGATTTTAGAACATATAAGAGCTGTGAAAAACAAAGACATGAACTACGCCACTGCAAAACACATGGCTCAATTTAAGAACAATGGGCAACATTACGCAGCGGAATGCGGGACCGTCCGCAAGGGGTGCGGCGGTCCCGCACATGCTATTAGGATGCCACCGTGGCGGTGGCAAGCCCTATTCACAGCATTGTGGTGGGCGGTGCTCACCACACCGCCCGCCACAATACCGTGAATGCACGTCGTGCATGTGCATGCACAGCGTCACAGGCACCGCGCGGTGCCTGCCACCTTGTACATACATATGCAGGGGGGTACCATAGGTACCCCCCATGTGCACCCCCACAACACCGTGGGGGCCCAACGGGCCCCCATATACAAAGACCGTATGCCTTTCCATGGCGGCAACGCCGCCATGGAAAGGCTGCACTCCGCAGTCATCATAATATGGATGGCGGTGTCTTGGAGACACCGCCACCATATTATCCTTGTTTTCCATCCGCCGGTCGACGAGTCGACCGGCGGAAAAGCGGCGGACGGTCTTTCCGTCCGCCGCGAACCCCCCAGCCATCATATGGCGGGGGGTCTTGGCTGTCTGGATGGCGGGCGGATCGCCCCCGCCGGCCATCATAATGGCCCCCAATGATTGGAAAATGATGAAATTTTGGGGATTAGACACAATCCCCCAAAATGAACGAGGGGGAGACAGGACAAAGAAGTTGGAACAATTAGAGTCTTGTTATATTATAAGACTGAGAACCAAGACCCCCGATGGGCGTGAACCGGATGAGGAACTGTATGTACATTTATGAGTTCATGAATCAGTACCAGAATAATTTTAGAACCGCAATAATAATTTTGGAACCGCAAAACAAACATACTACTATGATACAAATCATATGATATAAGGATAAAGACATTACATCTAAGATACTAATCATGATAAACATAATGGTACTATACTACAAAGAGAACTTTTGATGATGTACACAAAAGCATTGCAGCTAATAAACAGTACGAACACAAATCCATGTCATCTAAAGAGAATACAAAGTCCATACTGGAAGTGGCAAATTGATGAAAATTATTTAGTACAATTAACAAGGGACTTGATGTTTCAATTAAATTGTAAAATCAAGGAAAATAGTCGAGAATTGAAAAGAAATGTATATATTCAAATGTTTAAACAAACTTCAATTCCCACAATGCCTCATAATAGGCAAAAGTGGGAGTGGTATATAAGTGTGCAGTAACATTACTCACCCACCGTGACAAAGGCCCTGTGAGGCCAAAGCGCATAGGTGAAGTAGACAAGCTCGGAGTTAAATAAATAATCCAGTAAAGGATTACTGAGTGCGGCGTAATCATTGTTTGAAAAATTTCAATTCAGGCCATTGGTTCGGCCTCACGTCGGCATCCGCTGTTGTGCACGTCGGTTAGAACCACGTTGATGTTCATATATAATATATTCATATTGGCAGAAGTATTGGAATAAATTCAGTTGATTGGAGGAATTGGTGTCCTGTGCCTGTGTTAGAGCCTGTTTTACCTTGGACAGGTTGTGGTTGGAATATATATATATATATGTCCCAAAATGCCTCCAATAAAGCGATCACTCAGAAGAATGTACTACCATCAGTCGGTTTATTTTCTCAGTAACGCGTTTCACCTGACCACGCAGGCTTGTTCACACTGCAATCTGCAAGAAGATATATATATATATATATATATATATATATATATATATATATATATATATATATATATCTCACTTCTTCCCGCTGCTTCGTAGGAAAAACCCAGACACTTCCAATTGCTGAGAGAAAGTATTTAATGGCAAAAACGACGCGTTTCGGGTTGCGCCTTCATCACCGTCTACAAACAATCTAAATCGCGCTTCCATTTTAAAGTTCATCCACATGATCATAGAATGCGGACTGCACCCAAATAACGTGAACCTTTTGCAGCGAAAAACATGGCGGCCATCATAACATATATTCTCGATTTAGTCGGAAATGTTACAACACCAAGATAATTACCTTTGTGATGTATATTTCTGTTAGAACTGGGGGTCTCTAGTTGGCAGAGGTAGGTACCTTTGTCCAAATAGGGACCCTTGCTTCTAGTCAGGGTAAGGGGGATACACTCCTAAAATAACCCCTGCTCACCCCCTTGGTAGCTTGGCACGAGCAGTCAGGCTTATTCTAGAGGCAGTGTGTAAAGCATTTGCACATAACCAACAGTAATACAGTGTAAGCACTACAAACGGACACCACACCAGTTTAGAAAAATAACCTTGGCACGAGCAGACAGGCTTATTTCAGAGGCAGTGTGTAAAGCATTTGTGAACACATACAGTAATACAGTGAAAACACTACAGATGGACACCACACAGGTTGTATGTAAAAATAAGTAATCTTTATATAGACTTAACACAAGACCCAATAGCAAAAATCCACAATACTGTAATCCAAAATAGACTTAAAATGATAGAGACAGTTCACGTTATCTTCAAAAATAGGATAGTCAATCAAATAAAGCTTGTAGCAACAATTAACTCCACTTGGAGTTATCACGACGTCGTGACCGGTGGAAATCCCAAAGTACGGCGCCGACCACGAGGTGCGCGGCGTCGGGCCCGGAGTCGAGCAGACCCACAAAGAACAGTACCTGGAATTCGATGAAAACAAAGACGGTGCACGGAGTCGGGGAGGTGATGCTTCGTTGGCGCCAGCGTCGTCGGTTCCTTACGATCCCAGGGGAGGTGATGTCTCGGTTCCTTGCTGCAGCGCAGGGGAGGTGAGGCGTCGGTTCCTTACTGTGTCGGGGAGGTGACGTCACGGATGGCGGCGAGGCGTCGGTTCCTTATGATGGTGCGGGGTCGATGGATTCGGGGGTCACCTACGTCGAGGGTCGGCTCCGCAGTGATGAAGCCCTGGCGTTGGTGAAGTCGGGGCTGCGGTGCGAGTCGGGACGGTGCGTCGTGAGCGTCACGAGCGGTGTCCTCGGCTCCGGTGCAGGCAGCGGCCTCGGTGACGGATTCGGAGTCGATGTCGCACGGCGTCAGCAGGTGCCGGGCCTACGGTGCAAGTCGGGCGGTGCGTCGTGGTCTTCACGAGCGGTGCCCACGGCTCGGTGCAGGTTACGGCGTCGCTCGCCGGCGTCGGTGTTGCAATTTCCTTCTGTTAGCAGCTAAAACAGCAGTTCTAGATGCAGGCAAACAGAAGGGGTGAAGTCGTTGTCTCCCTGTGACTTCAGGCAGGAGGCAAGCTCAGTTCAAGCCCTTGGAGATTCTCTTCTTCAAGATGATAAAGCACAGCAAAGTCTTTTCTCCTGTCCTTGGCAGAAAGCAACCACTGCAGGCCAACCCCAATCAGCAAAACAGCACACGGGCAGTACTCCTCCTTCAGCTTCTCCGGTTCTTCTCCTTGGCAACAGGTTTCTTGATTTCCCAGAAGTGATCTACTTTCATGGGGTCTGGGCCCCAGTATTTATGGTCAAAAATCCTTTGTCCTCTGAAGGCAGAGGGTCCTGTACCTGGTCCAAACCAGTTCTGGGTGCATTCTGTCAGGAGACACCTTCTCCCTTTGTGAGTGAGGGGCGGAGTCATCAGCCGCCCGGCAGGAGGTGGAGCCAGCATTGTGGAAGGCAGGCAGAGCCCTATTCAGACCCAGGTGCAACTCCTCCCACCACTCTATATGCAGGAAGGTCTATTCAGCTCTGTGCTGACCCACCCCGTCTCCTGGAATCCCCCAGCACCTGTCACTCACAAAGCCAGACACACAATACACAACCTAGCAGAGGCAGGCTTGGACAGTTAGGCAAGAAAATACCTACTTTCTAAAAGTGGTATTTTCAAACACAGAATGTTAAAACCAACTTTACTAAAAGATGTATTTTATCATTCTGAGTTCAGGCATACTAAATTCGTTTTTCTACCATGTTCACTGGGTCAGTTAGGATTATAAGATGTTATAATCAAACTGCCCATTCTGGCCTAAGGGGAACAGGTAGCCTTGCAATAGTGAAAAACGAAAAGGGCTGTAATTCACTATTAGGACATGCCACACACACCAGGGCATGTCCTACCTTATACTTACAATGCACCCTGCCCTTGGGCCTACCTTAGGGGTGTCCGATATGAAGATAAGGGAAGGTTTAGGGACCGGCAAGTGGGTGCACTTGTCAAGTCGACATGAAATTGCCACATTTTGTTGCTCACATTTAAGATATTATTTGATGCATCAATTGTGTATTGTTATTGTGAAAAGTCTAAATGCTGGTACTCTACTCTTGACATAATTATCCACAATACAGAAGGTCAAGATGGCCGTGGTATTTATTACATGAGTTACGAGGCATTGGGGCAATCGTCTCTCTGTTTTCACTTGAATTAACTTAAAAAGGGACACTTAATGTATTTTTGTTGTATGCTTTGCCCATTTTGGCTTTATATAGTGAATTTATGTGTTATGTAATATGGCATTTAGATCAGCAAAAATTAGTCAAGTCGGATGCTCGTATTCGCGATATTTTTTGCACTATTTGTTTTTGAAATATACATCACAAAGGTAATTATCTTGGTGTTGTAACATTTCCGACTAAATCGAGAATATATGTTATAATGGCCGCCATGTTTTTTGCTGCAAAAGGTTCACGTTATTTGGGTGCAGTCCGCTTTCTATGATCATGTGGATGAACTTTAAAATGGAAGCGCGATTTAGATTGTTTGTAGACCGTGATGAAGGCGCAAGTCGAAACCCGTCGTTTTTGCCATTAAATACTTTTTCTCAGCAATTGGAAGTGTCTCCTACGAAGCAGCAGGAAGAAGTGCTATAGATTTGGGTTGTCCGGTAACCCGACCCAGACCGCCCGTGTGACAGCCTGTTAATGAACCGGAACTGGTGTTTGTGTGTATATGTGTATATATATATATATATATATATATATATATATATATATATATATATATATATATATATATATATATATAAAATCAAAACAATATACCTTCAGGCTTACACACACATATACACATTTAAGGTTGCTTCATCTTCTCGGGTGCATAATGTGGTACCTGCTATGGAGCCCTGGAGGGGGGGGGCAGGGTTTTTTTATGCATAATCTGCTTTACTCTTGGATAATACCATCACACTACATCCCCAAAGTCGGATATCATTTCCATTTGGAGTGAACAATAGGGCTAATTGTCATTCTTCTTCATTCTGTCTCATACAATGTTCAAGCTGCATGGAAGGTATAAATTGGCTTCCCCAAGTGGACACCAAGGGAACTGAATAATATTCAGAACCAATATATCGCAAATATGTGATTACCATGAACACAACGACTGTTAGATTTTATTTTGCTAAATAATGGGCTAGTCCAGGCTAGGAAATGCATGCATTTGAAATTTCAAATTCAATTAATACATCAAATGACTAATCAGACGTTGTGAAACCCTCACATATTTACAAACATGCAATTGTTAAAGAATTAATATGCACCATTTAATGGGGCAACAGTATAGTATTTACCTCATGCCTGTGAGAAGGTTGATTATAAGTTGGGGGAATATGAGTCTTTACCAAGTAATAAGATCACACTCAGTAATAGGTCAAGTTATGTCTCAATAATTTCAACCTTAGCTCAACCCTTGCGAAGTTGTAGAACAGAGCAGATAGGTTAACTTAGGAGAAACGTGTAAATCATTATCAGTACCAAAACAGTTAATAAGTAGAAAGCACAACACAATAAAAATCACACTCACATTTATAAATATAGAGAACATTTTAATAGACAAAGACATCAAAACAACAAAAATCTAACAAGGGGAACTAAATATGTGAATTAAAAGGTTAAATTACATTTTCCTCTAAATAAAACAAAGTGCCAACAGTGAACTGCTGGTCAGGCAAGACAAGAACAAGGGTAAGGTTTAAGGCTCACCACAATGGAGCGTGGATTCGATACAAGACCCAGGCAGGTTCCAGTCAAAGAGTTACCTTTGGACTTAAAATTTTCATAGGAGATAGAATCCTATGCGAGACAAGGAAAGAGCCTGGAACAGAAAAAGGAGTTGTTGACAATGAGGAGCCAGTGGACAGAGTCTTGGTGACGCCATCAATGGAAGCAGGAAAAGCTTGAAGTAAGAGAACCTGGATTTCATGCCCTGGAAGGTGTTGATCTCAATTCTATGCTGCTTGGCGTTGGGTCTAGTGAAGATTTCTACCTTTGGACACTTTTTCCGAGCTCTGATTCCTCCAGAGGGGCAAGGCTGCAAGCTGTGGCCAAACAGGACTTCATGAGGCTGGATACCCTTTCCAAGATGTCACGCTGAAACAAATTTGCTGCTGCAGAGTAAGACCCACCAGCGATCCACCCAACTGCAGATCAGCTTGCGGGTAGGTCCTGGTTCTTCTGGCGGAAATCTTTGAGAACACTTTTCAACTCCCAGTTCTTAGGAGGAGTGCACTTTGACGCTTATCCAAGGGCCTTAGGGACACCACTTAGGAGTTTGGACTCAATCCAGTGGAAGTCACCTGCAGGGTTATGGGTAGGTCCAGTTGTAACTTGTCAGAGCGGTGGACTTCTTGCAGGTTTACTGTCCCTGTAGCTTAACAGGAGACTGGCCAGCTAACCTATGGAGTCTTCTCTTCTGTCCTGGGTGCAAGTAGGGGCAGGTCCTGTTAGAGCAAACGTTCTTCCTCAGAGTCTGTACGTGAAGACACAATGAACCCACCTCTCGACACCTCCAACTCTGACAAGTATTATACTACAGAGTATTGGAATGATCAAGGGAATTAGGAAGGGAACAGCAGGGAAGGAGATCTGTAAAGCAAAAGGTTAAAAAAAAAAAAAATACAAACAATAAAACAATATCCCATATGTAATGCTTATAATCAGCAATATGACTTTGATTGAATATTATTACAAAGTATAAATCTCTCTCTTTGGTTATTCTCATATGCACCTTCTCCTATCTTGAATGACGGTTTGCCTGATTTCAGGGTTCTTAACCCAATGATGGAGTTGACCATAGTGCAGACATTCCTTCACTGAGTCACAGATCTCTGCATTGCAAAAATGTTTTGGGAGATGAAGCAGCGAACACATCTGAAATCATCTGGAGCCACCCCTCCCTCCAAGCCCGAAAGGCCAACCCTTCCTGAAGGTCTCATTATAATGGATATGTGAAGTGATGTATACATCACCAGTTGTTTGGCGCTACAAAGGCATCTCACACGATAAATTATGTGCCCATGTTGTTACTCAAGTAAACTTTGGGTGGCCTATATTTGTTTCAAGAAAGAAATTAGGCCCCACAAGAGTCTTCAACCTATGGTGAGATTTAGCTGCCTCGAGTTCTTTTCCAGCATGGACCACTCCACTGCAGCTCACAGCTGAGCAGCTGCATAATAGTGTAGGATGCTAGGCATTGCCATTCCTCCTGCCTCTCTGGGCTGAATACGTAGGCTATGAGAGACCCTAGGTGACTCGTCCCTTGACAAGAAGTGCATAAGCCACTGCTGATTTTGATTAAAGTACCAAGCATCTAGCCACACAGGGAGAGCCTAGAACAAATATAGGAGTCAAAGAAGAATATTCCTTTTGACAGTGTCAATCCTGCCCCCAAGAAATGAAAAGATCATTCCATGACTCCAGGTCCCATCTTATCACTGCCATCAAATAGTTCCCCAATATTCTTGGTAATATGTACCCCCAGATATTTGAATGACCTCTAAGCCCAACGGAATGGAAACATCTGGTTGTTGCCTTACCTGTAAAGAAGGATTCCAGTATAAACAAGATCAGAGAGGAAGCAGGTGAATTGACACTAAACAAAATTAATGGGTATACACTTAAATGGTCAAAGGTGGATCCCTCAGAAATAACTAGATCTCTTGTGGTAAACTGTAAGTTAGCAATGGAAACATGCCGGTCTGAAACAGCACCTGCGGAAAGTATAGTAGCATCTTATGCTGAAATATCGAACGCCCTTAAGAAACTATTATTAGTGCAACATCGCAAGAAATATAAGGATTCAGGCTGGTTTAATTCAAGATGCACCCAAGCTTACTCCAACTTAAAACTAGAATTGCATAGGCGGCCTAGAATTTTGGATAACATTAGACTTGCAAGACTGGAATACCGTCAGGCACTAAAGGAAAGGAAGAATATCCTGAGAAACGAAGCATGGGAAGCCCTGCATACAGCGGCAGTTTTGAAGGATAGTGCAGCGTTTTGGAGGGCAGTGAAGACACCATTTTTAACCACACACGAAGGTCCAACTATGGCCATTGCCATTTCAGAGGAGGAGTGGATAACCCACTTCGCAAAGGTATATAATGGTTCTGACGCTTCTTATTGTAGACCTGATGATGAACAAGTGAATGAACACCCAAAAATGAATTTAAATTTCACTTTAGACGAAGTGATTAGAGCATTACATGGGAGTAAGACCGGTAAAGCACCCGGCCCGGATGGCATTCCGATTGACTTGTTTAAATTTAATGTTTCTTTATGGGGGCCGATTATAACACAGGTTATAAACATGGATAAAGTGTATATTCCCTTTCTGCAAAGTGTAGCTCTTGCCACACCCTAGCTGCTCTAGAACTCTCCATTTGGAATTGCGCTTGATGCCCATCTGGGGTAGTCTCTCTATCCATATGGGGGCCTCACACTCTATTAAAGTCCCCTGTAATCACAATCTCTCCCCAGGCCACCTCCCCCAGGATTTCCCAGCAGTGTATAAAGTAAGTGTATAGGGTAAAAAGATGCCCCTGAAAAATGCCAACTAAGATAAGATATTTACCCTCCTTACCCACCCTGGCGTCTGTGACTAGGCAGGAGAGATTGAATCTTATATGTATCGCTCCTCCTTGTTGTTTGGAGGATGAGGACGATTGGTATACTGTTAAGTAATTTCGATGTCGCAATTTCCCTTGGTCTTTCATCAGCAGGTGTGTTTCTTGTAGATACACCACATCCGGGCATGTGTTTCTCAGACTTTGCAGATAGCCCCTCTTCTATGTGGGAACTTTAGGCCTGTTACATTAAAGGCAATTAAACCAACCAACCATCCAAAAATTTATGGAAGAAGCATAAGCTTATGAAATGTGAGTGATTGCTATAGGCTTACTTTACAGTGGTGAGAGCCCGCCCCCAATGAAAACCAAATTAGTACAAAACAATCTCAGAAATTAAACCCAACAAAACACAGGGGATGTTGTTCCCCCCAAAAAAGACAGTATCCGGGGATGAATTGTTGTCCTAGTCACTGCCCATAGTGGGGTAGGAAGCCCCCGCTCCACCACCTGTGCCGGCAGCACTACAGACAGTTGCCTACTCCAGACCAGAGGTCTAGGGAAGGCATCATGGGTTACCCTCCACCCTAGACCCCACCCAAGAAGTTTAATACCAGTTGAAGACACCTGCCCAATCTAGGGCCTGATTCAAAAGAGGAGGCCCCAAAAAATCTTCAATATTGCAGTGGTCACCTGCACATGTCTGCCAGGGGGTGAATACATCTTCGAGAGTAGCTGTTCTTATCCATATTGCAAAGCCGGTCTGCCCTTGTCTGGAGCTGTTTTTTATCCCCTAAATCACACCAAGTTGTGGCACTGTTTCTTTGGCTGCTCCAGTCTTTCAAGTCGAGCCATGATGTTTAGATGATTGGCCAGTCAGGGCAGATCTGGGTCCACAAGTTTGACCAGGGTTGTGGCGTGCTGTTTCGGGCAGCTAAAGCCATTTGATTCAATTGATGAAGCACGATTACATTTCGCATGGCAGGACTTCTAGGTAGGCCTCAGAAATAGGAAGGCCCAACAGTTCGAAAGCCACTGCGGCGTCAGACACCACGTCTTTTACCATCAACTTCAAAGGAGATACCGAAGGCTTATATCCATCTGTACCTCATTCCATCATCTTGAAGATTTTTGGGTGAGTGGCCTTAGTTTGGTGTGACATTGAAGAGTGATGTGGGTGACATCCTGGTATACAGTGCAAAACTGAGTTTGACAAGAGGACATTTCCAGCTCTCTCGCCCTCCAAAGTACTGCTTCCTTTTCCGAATAACAGTGGAACTTAAGCAGTACGTCGCGGGCTCACTGTTGCATAGGAGTACACCACCTATGCGGTGTACCTTATCAAGCAGGACCTCTGGATGATCGTCCCTCAGCATCGAGGACAGCAGGTCCATTACAATTACCTTAAGTTCATTTTCAACTATATCTTCCATCAGGCAGCACAGTCTAAGGTTTGCCAGTCACAAACGGTTCTCAAGGTCTCCCAGATTGTCCAAGGCCCATCTCATTTGTTGTTCCATTGTGGAAACGTGAGAAGAGGTGGTCTCCTGTGGAGCTTTGAGCCCCTCCACTTTGCTTACACACCCAACAATCTGACCCACAGAGTCTATGTCCAATCTAGATGCTTGAATTTTGGCCCCCAAATCTGATCATAAGTCCACTATGCTCTTTTCTAAATCTTACCGTGGCTCGTCACGTATCTCGACTTTAAAGGCACCGGGGCTCTCAAAGAGATCAGTCTTAGTGAGTGCCATTGTCTGTGAAGACGGGTGTGCCTTGAGGTCAGTGTCTCTGATTAGGTTGACTGCTCTAGATTTAGGCCAATCCAAAAATGGCAGTAGGCTGCCCCAGGTGGATTTCCTCTTAGGGTGCAAAGGGAGGCCCCACCATAGCTTCTCCTGAGGCCAATGTCATTGCGAGTGAGAGTGTTGTTACCTGTATGTGCCTGAAATAAGGAAGAAGGGCAGTGTGGATCACCCCAGGGCTGTGGGCCCCACTTCAACTCCCCAAATAGGAGTTTGCTAGCCAGGTAGTCAACCACTGGTACACGAATGGCTCCCATTTCCACTGTAGATGAGGGGCTCCCTAATACAAGAGAACTCCACTCACCACTGACCCTGGCCAAGTAGCATGTGGGCTCCCAAACTTTTCCTTTAGGGCTCGGTACAGTCACACATGGATGATGGCAATATGGCTGCACCAGCCATCCCGCGCAGCTTCAATGCTCCACAGGCTGCTTGAAAGGAAGACGACACGGGGTAAGGTTCCTAGTCTTCACTTTAATCGGTCCGGACACACAGCGACCCTGGCAGCAACTGCCGGTATAACAGCATTCCACGTTCCACGCAGGGAACGGAAGATAGGAATCTCAGATGTCCCTCGTGCTAGGTGATCCCAACACACCCCCCTTTCTTCATATACAAACACAAGAATGATGAGAACATTTTTAACAACATAATAATGTAACAAATTAGATGTGCAGTGACAGGTAAAAATAAATCAAGAATGTTCAATACTTTACGTAGTCCCGGAATCTTGAGGGAACAACCCTTGACCTAGAAGAGCTTGCTCAGGGAACAACCTCCTGACAGGAACAGAAACCTTTGGACTTTCCCCATGAGAGGCGGAGTCGTGCAAGGAGTGTAAACCCCAAGTTTTCCTTTCACAAACTCAGCTTTCGACTCAGGCACTACTGAGACAGCACACTTGTTCCAGATCTTCCCATTCTCCAACACTACAACATGCTCTCTTACTTCTCTCACTCTTACTGGATCGGAAAACCGAGAGGAACCCTTACGACGAGAACAGGTTTCTTGATTCTCACCCAGTCACCTTGACGTACAGGAGATGCCCTGGCCCAATCTGAGGCATACCTGGCTTGTGCAGCAGCCCTGACATCAGCTACCATGCCCAGCCTCTCCAAATCCACCTCCTTCCTAGACATCCAATCCTTGTTAAGTTTAGAACCTGCAATCCTACCCTTAGCAAGGTGAAAGGAGACACCCCAGTACTCGAATGTGGAGTGATTCTCATTGCCCACAACATGTTGGAAACCGCCTCCTTCCAGTGCAAACCGTTGACAAAAGCTAACTGTAGCTGATCCTTGATCACACGGTTAAAGCGTTCAACTAAACCGTTACTGCAAGGATGATAGAGAGAGGTGAGGATATGCTTGATGCCATGAACTTTCAGAAATTCCTGCATCTCCACTGATACCAACTGGGCCCCGTTATCAGTCACTAACTCCTCTGGAAAACCCTCCCGAAGGAAAACATCCTTGAAGAAGTTAATGATCGTTGCAGAATTTATGCCGTCCACAAACCTGACTTCTGGCCACTTAGACATATAGTCTATCAGCACCAAAGCGTATTTGGGAGAACTGCCTATACCCCCAAAAGGACCTGCAACATCGAAAGCCAACTTACACCAAGGTGAGTTTTCCACAACTATGGGTTTGATAGGAGAGGGATAGGTTACCTGAGTTTTGTCACTCAGAACACACGCACCACAATCTCGAACACAGTGTTCAATAGACCTATCAACTCCAGGCCACCAGAAATCCTCACGAACCCTCCGCTTCATGGCACGAATGCCCAAATGACCTTCATGAGCCAGTTCCAGAACCTTCTTGCGCATAGATACGGGCACAACCAACAAACTACCTCTACGCAGAATCCCATCCACCAGGGACAACTCGTCACAAATCCTCTTGAAGGGAATCAGTTCAGGAATCAAATCCGAAGTTGTTGGGCCAGCCATGAACCACAAAATCCATCACCTTCCTAATCTCGCTATCTTCCGACAAGGCCAATTTCCAATCAATTTCCGACAGAGCAGCACCTGTATCAGCTACTCCACTGACAGCACATACCATTTCCAAATCCTCACCCACAGAGTCAAAAACAGATTCAGACAGTGGTAGCCTAGATAGGCAATCAGCAACGTGGTTCTTTACTCCTGGCACGTACTCCAAACGATAATTAAATTCGTTCAACCTATACTGCCACTTAGCTATGCGTGAGTGGCTCTGCCACCACCCCTTGTGGTGAAAAGATCTACCAGTGGTTTGTGGTCAGTCCTCAGAACAAACTCATTCCCCCATAAAAATTGCGGAAATACTGTACACCCCACCACAGAGCCAGGGCTTCCTTCTCAATAGTGGAATAAGTGCCTTCCGCACCACGAAGTGCTCTAGAAGCAAAGGCAATGGTCTCCTCCCTATTGTCAGATCTTTTCTACATAAGGACAACGCCAAGACCGACATTGCTCGCATCGGTGGTAACAATGCAGCGATCGTTGATATTGAATAACTTAAGTGGGCGTGCCTGCACAATTGCTTCTTTCAATGACTTGAAGTCACCAGCACATTGGTCTGACCATGCATACTTCACATTCTTCTTCAGGAGTTCACGCAAACACACTGTCCTATCAGAGAAGTTAGCCACAAATTTGGCATAGTACTCCACTAAGCCAAGAAAGGAGCGAAGCTGGTCTTTATTTTGTGGTTCAGGTGCATTTTGAATGGCATCAAGAAGTTTAACTTTGGGTTCAACTCCTTTCTCTGAAATGTGGTGTCCAAGATAGTCCACACCATCTTGCAAGAACTTACACTTGTCTTTCCTTAGTGTTAAACCACTAGATTTGACTATGTCTAAGACCTCCTTGACTCTGGAATTGTGCTCTAATTCTGTTTTGCCATGAATTAAAATATCGTCTTGGAAAAACACGACTCCTGCAGTGTTCTTAAACAAGCTTCCCATAAGACGCTGGAACACTGCAGAAGCCGATGCCAAACCAAACGGCATGCGTACGTAACGAAATGCACCTTCTGGTGTCACAAAGGACGTGAGATGTCTCGAGTCCATGCACAATTCTATTTGATGATAAGGGAGGATATATCCAGAGAAGAAAAATACTTTGCACATAGTCAAATCTAGTGGTTTAACACTAAGGAAAGACAAGTGTAAGTTCTTGCAAGATGGTGTGGACTATCTTGGACACCACATTTCAGAGAAAGGAGTTGAACCCAAAGTTAAACTTCTTGATGCCATTCAAAATGCACCTGAACCACAAAATAAAGACCAGCTTCGTTCCTTTCTTGGCTTAGTGGAGTACTATGCCAAATTTGTGGCTAACTTCTCTGATAGGACAGTGTGTTTGCGTGAACTCCTGAAGAAGAATGTGAAGTATGCATGGTCAGACCAATGTGCTGGTGACTTCAAGTCATTGAAAGAAGCAATTGTGCAGGCACGCCCACTTAAGTTATTCAATATCAACGATCGCTGCATTGTTACCACCGATGCGAGCAATGTCGGTCTTGGCGTTGTCCTTATGCAGAAAAGATCTGACAATAGGAGGAGACCATTGCCTTTGCTTCTAGAGCACTTCGTGGTGCGGAAGGCACTTATTCCACTATTGAGAAGGAAGCCCTGGCTCTGTGGTGGGGTGTACAGTATTTCCGCAATTTTTATGGGGGAATGAGTTTGTTCTGAGGACTGACCACAAACCACTGGTAGATCTTTTCACCACAAGGGGTGGTGGCAGAGCCACTCCACGCATAGCTAAGTGGCAGTATAGGTTGAACGAATTTAATTATCGTTTGGAGTACGTGCCAGGAGTAAAGAACCACGTTGCTGATTGCCTATCTTGGCTACCACTGTCTGAATCTGTTTTTGACTCTGTGGATGAGGATTTGGAAATGGTATGTGCTGTCAGTGGGGTAGCTGATACAGGTGCTGCTCTGTCGGAAATTGATTGGAAATTGGCCTTGTCGGAAGATAGCGAGATTAGGAAGGTGATGGATTTTGTGGTTCATGGCTGGCCCAACAACTCGGATTTGATTCCTGAACTGATTCCCTTCAAGAGGATTTGTGACGAGTTGTCCCTGGTGGATGGGATTCTGCGTAGAGGTAGTTTGTTGGTTGTGCCCGTATCTATGCGCAAGAGGTTCTGGAACTGGCTCATGAAGGTCATTTGGGCATTCGTGCCATGAAGCGGAGGGTTCGTGAGGATTTCTGGTGGCCTGGAGTTGATAGGTCTATTGAACACTGTGTTCGAGATTGTGGTGCGTGTGTTCTGAGTGACAAAACTCAGGTAACCTATCCCTCTCCTATCAAACCCATAGTTGTGGAAAACTCACCTTGGTGTAAGTTGGCTTTCGATATTGCAGGTCCTTTTGGGGGTATAGGCAGTTCTCCCAAATACGCTTTGGTGCTGATAGACTATATGTCTAAGTGGCCAGAAGTCAGGTTTGTGGACGGCATAAATTCTGCAACGGTCATTAACTTCTTCAAGGATGTTTTCCTTCGGGAGGGTTTTCCAGAGGAGTTAGTGACTGATAACGGGGCCCAGTTGGTATCAGTGGAGATGCAGGAATTTCTGAAAGTTCATGGCATCAAGCATATCCTCACCTCTCTCTATCATCCTTGCAGTAACGGTTTAGTTGAACGCTTTAACCGTGTGATCAAGGATCAGCTACAGTTAGCTTTTGTCAACGGTTTGCACTGGAAGGAGGCGGTTTCCAACATGTTGTGGGCAATGAGAATCACTCCACATTCGAGTACTGGGGTGTCTCCTTTCACCTTGCTAAGGGGTAGGATTGCAGGTTCTAAACTTAACAAGGATTGGATGTCTAGGAAGGAGGTGGATTTGGAGAGGCTGGGCATGGTAGCTGATGTCAGGGCTGCTGCACAAGCCAGGTATGCCTCAGATTGTGCCAGGGCATCTCCTGTACGTCAAGGTGACTGGGTGAGAATCAAGAAACCTGTTCTCGTTCGTAAGGGTTCCTCTCGGTTTTCCGATCCAGTAAGAGTGAGAGAAGTAAGAGAGCATGTTGTAGTGTTGGAGAATGGGAAGATCTGGAACAAGTGTGCTGTCTCAGTAGTGCCTGAGTCGAAAGCTGAGTTTGTGAAAGGAAAACTTGGGGTTTACACTCCTTGCACGACTCCGCCTCTCATGGGGAAAGTCCAAAGGTTTCTGTTCCTGTCAGGGAGGTTGTTCCCCGAGCAAGCTCTTCTAGGTCAAGGGTTGTTCCCTCAAGATTCCGGGACTACGTAAAGTATTGAACATTCTTGATTTATTTTTACCTGTCACTGCACATCTAATTTGTTACATTATTATGTTGTTAAAAATGTTCTCATCATTCTTGTGTTTGTATATGAAGAAAGGGGGGTGTGTTGGGATCACCTAGCACGAGGGACATCTGAGATTCCTATCTTCCGTTCCCTGCGTGGAACGTGGAATGCTGATATACCGGCAGTTGCTGCCAGGGTCGCTGTGTGTCCGGACCGATTAAAGTGAAGACTAGGAACCTTACCCCGTGTCGTCTTCCTTTCATTGGCGACGAGTTGTCCGGTCCACAGTCTTCCCTACCGTCCTTCACCGACATCGTATTGTGCTGGCGTTTGAGGAGTCAAGTTCCTTGAGCCTCGCCTGGAAAACCGCCCGAGCGCCTCCCAACTGCCCTTGGTGAACACCCTGATATCTGAAGTTGGTTGCCCCGCAAGCCGCATCTCCGGCGAAGGTCCCGGTGAGGTTTTGATGAATTTTGGGGTATTTCGTAGCTCCAGCCGAGTCTTGGAGCGTGCATTGTACCGGCACGCGCCATCCTGACGCACATCAGCGCATGTGTCAGCACGCATTGCATGTGACGTCAAGCGTTGCCAAGGAGCTGGGATTGTTGTGGCAACCGGCGCGCATACCGGCGCGCGCCACATATGGTGAAATAAGCATAGTCAAGCGTTGCTAGGGAGCTGGGATTGTTGTGGCAACCGGCGCGCATACCGGCGCGCGCCACATTTGCCGATCTAAGCTCAGACGCGCTTACTCATCAGCGAGTTGAATCTTTAGAAAAGGCAATCTTTCAGATATGTTGCCCGGCGCTAGTCAAAGTGTTTTGTGGTTGTGGGGCAAGCTGCACCTCACGAATTAAATACGAATGGTTTAAGACAACCAAAACAATATAACCAATACAAAGCTGAAGTTTTAAAGGCACACCAGAAAAGGGATGGTGCATTCCCATATACAATTTACACTGTGATTCCTACAGTTTGTGCAACTATAAACTCAACGGTGACACCCCTCTGGTGATCACTCTGGTGCATGCATTCTCTGTAAAGTGACAAGACATACTCAGTCAGCAAGTCAAACTCTGGGGCAACATTCTCTCCATGGGCATGTCGGTGATGTGCACACCTGGTTTTTTTTAATAGAAAAACGTAGGGCTATCAAGTATGCATGGTCAGACCAGTTACAAGACACACTCAACCTCACCAATGTTGGTCACCTTCCCAGCTCCATCTTTATCGGTGCTCCAGCCATCTGGATGCAAAAAGGTAATTTTCAGCAAGGACCATGGTCATCAGGGCCAGGACTGCCCTCTGAGAGCCTCAGAAGTAGAGATTGGTGGCTTCTCCTTGCAGGTTCTATGCGTGGGGCTTACAGGCGATATTTTCCCCCCTCGGGCCACACGGCTGACCCTTGGGCTGCACCACGCTCAGGTTCCTCTGGGACTGCTCCTTCTCCAGCCGCACCGATCATGCCATGTGGTTCAGTCTCTGGACATGGTGAACAGGCCTGGGCCAGTCTTTCCCTGCACAGGGCTAGGGAACCTCATTCAGCCTCCTTGCATAAGCCCACACACTCCCCGGGGCCATTGGGCACTCTGGGCACCATTGTCCGGCAATTATGGGCATATCTGGCAAGCCTGGGCAGGGAAAAGCTGATGTGTGCTTAGCTGGATCTGGAGCTCAGGCGGAGAGCATCCAACCACACCGCCATCTAGGCCATGCCACCCTTTTTAAGTAAAGTTAATCTTTTAATAAATATTTAACTTTCATAGTTGTTGTATTGGTTGGTTTCATTCTATAATGTAGATTAATGTTGGCTTAGTGGATTTTTTGTTTACATAGTTTAATGTTACTTTCAAATATTGTAAATAATATTTAGAATATTTTTTTCTTGGGTTTGTATGTTAAATTTTATTAAATATTGGTGAGGCGGGTGAATGCACTCAGCACTTTAGTCTGAAAAGGGGTATCCGACAGGGCTGCATTTTAGCTCCCTTTTAATTTATTCTGTATATTAACCCCCTTGAATCAATTTTAGTTAAACAAGGGAGATACATGCAGAAGCATTCTTTAGCAGCTCTGCTCTACGCAGATGATGCTGTTCTCTTTTCTAGAACTGCCATTAGTTTACAGCGACTTTTAGACTCCTTTGTCGACTTCATGGACTGCTTGGATTTAAGTACCAATGTTAAAAATTCCTGTTATGGTGAATTGCCCTTAGGGCATTAAATCTAGTGACATTTTTGTCAAAGGCATCCCCATCAGTAAAGTGGAGTCATTTTCTTATTTGGGAATATTATTTGACTCGGCACTTAACTGAACTGCTTTGCTGAAACAGAAAAGACTGTAATTGTGTATTTGAGTTTGCAAGGAAATTAAGCCACAAATCCATCGACACTATGATTAGAATATATAATGCTAGGTGTGTCTCAATGTTGTCTTATGGGTGTGATGTTTGGGGTTACACCACAGAACCCTTATTACAGACTGTGGAAAACAACGTTTTGAGAAGATTGCTTGGCTTACTATCAAGAGTTGCATTGGTTATGGTGCATGAGAACTGGGAATGTCCTACATTTCTGATGTGTTGCAACTCCACCCACTTATCATGGTTGAACGCGTGACAAACCTAAAGCTAAATTGACCCAATAATTTGTGGAGGATTGTCTTGGCCTTGAACATGTTATGGCCATACCATGGATGAGATAAACAGAGCAGCACTTTAAGCTCATAGGTCGCCTTGACCTTTTTTACTGCCCCAGATCCATCACCAAGGCAGACTTAAAATAGACAACCAAAGCCTTCCACCTCAGTAAACATTCCGAAAGAGATGGGAGCCATGACTAAAACCTCCGGTTACGCAATTTTAATGGTTAAAACCACCACCCAGTGTATAGAGCCATATCATTGTTTTGCCATTTCTGACCACCATCACTTTCTTCTGACACGATTTATGATAAACCTTGCCCACTATCTGCTGAAAAACCCGAAGGACTGCCTCAAAGATTTTGAATGAGCTCCTTGTCCATGTGTCATGGTCTCTTGAAAAGACTCCCCACATTTTACTATGTTTTGTCCCATGTATAGCGCTTTTAGAAGTACATTTATCTGACCCTTGATTAAGAAAATTGATTTTAAAAAAGTTAAACCAGCACTTTTATATCTTCATTTTTTACCCGATGTGTATATTTGCTACCATGTTGCAGTTTCTTTTCTGTTCCCATTGGGCGCAGGGTCAAGACTGATTTGCATATGGCTGGGTCCAAACTGGAATGGCATGGTGAGCAAAAAAAACGATGGATTTAGGCCCAGATCTCTGTACTGGGGTGAATGTATGACATTGTTCTGTATTCTTCCATCAATTGTTCTTTTTGAGTTTCTTTTCTGGGGAAGTCAGAACCAAGAGATTATTGGATTCTGATCAGTTCCCATGACGATTTTACATGTACTGCTTTTTGCTGCAACTTTTATGGTTGCTTTTAACCAGAATAAAGACAAACTGAACTATTATATGTTTTGCATTATTCGATATTTTACAGTGTTTATTCTATTATAATTCTTTTTTTATTTATTGGTAACAATAATTGGTTTTCAATAATTTTATTTTTGCTATTTGTGTAGCGTTATGTATTTAGCATGGTCACCATATTGTGAATTTCTTTATTTTTGTTTTTGATATTTGTGCAATTTAGATATTTTAACAACAATATTCTTGTAGTAGATATGTGCTTTAAGTATAGGATCACAATATTTTTGTGATTGATTAGTTTTGGCGATATTTCTGTATTTAAATATTGTCATCCTCAATATTCTGTCATACAACGTGTAATGCCCTCCCACCAGACAACATCATCTCCACCCCTCACCTGCATCCACACACACACATTACCCACCCGCTCAGAGCAGCTGGTGTGTATGCTGAACTACATGGAATTCGGAATTCTATGCTGAAATTAACCCAGTAAATCATGGTCTGCCCAGTTATTCCCTTAGCCATGGAGTTTATATTATCATAGTAGGATGTATGTGCGGAGATACCGGCAGGAATAGTTAATTCCAGCCACCCGATGTCTCTGTACCTGTATCTACCTAACTCATAATCAGGCCTTTTGTGTTTGAGAAGTGTGAATGTCTTGTTATTCATAACAGCCAAAATTCTATAAAGCAGTGAATTCAGCAAAACACCATTTTGGTAATCTCCAGAGTGAGAGACTATGGATTATACAACAACATCTGTGGTGATCACAGTAGTTAAACTCACCAGAGAAAATACTGATATCACCGGGTTGTTTCCCAGGTGGGATTATCTCCCAATTTTGAGTTCTGCAGGTCGAACATGGGATAACATGGTAATGTCCCAATATTTACCCCATTTCGAGTTGCAAAACTTGGAATAGAGAAGTTTTTCTTCACCTGCACGAATTTCTCCACTTTGTTCTTGTAGAATTTTGGGTGGGTCAAAAAATGTAGGGTCTGTGCAACTACCTTTAATCCCAGGCACTATTGGAAGTTTTGGGGACAGGCTTATTCGGGCTTAAATGGAAGGCAGTGAGGCACTTGGTACGAGGCTCTACAGGATTTTTACTTGCAACACATTTTAAATGTATCCATTAGATAATTTGTCTTATTGGACCGCTTTGTAGCGGATTTCAGCATAATGTAATGAACTGATCTAAATCAAATAATTATGGGCCTGGCACCCTTTGGAACAGCATAAAAGTTCTTATATTGAGAGCAAAGCTCTTTTTTATTTTTCAAAAAACAAAAAAATGAACAACAATACCTGTGGTGTTTGCTCCCGATGACGACGAAATCAGTTAACAAATTACTCCTCCAACACACATAGTTGGAAACCCCATTATATCACTGGTAGTGTTCTGTGGCCTCTTGCCATCTTATGCATTCTCCCCACAGTCTTGATGTTCCCTGCTGCTCAGCCAGTGAGTGAGGTCATTGTATGGTTGGAATGTTGAGAATGTTTGTGCTTGGATGAGTTGACAATTGGAGTGAGAAGAGCTGAGCAGCAGGATGCTGCTATTGATGGGGCTTCATCTGTAATCTACAACTAAGCTAATAAACATACTCCTTTTATAACCTACAAGTATCCATCCTTGATTGTAAAATAGTGCAACAATTCAACATTTAGGCCTCATTACGAGAGGCTTATCAAATTCCAGTATTTGCAGCAACCCTTATTACCTAGCATAAAAGAATGATCAGTTTTGTTGCTAACACAGCCCCCCACATATTTTCCACAGGTTTCTTTCAGCAAGACAACTCTGCAAAGTGTAAAGAGTGAAAATGTGCATTGATTACTTGGAACCTTAGGAATGAATGTGTTGCAGTAAGCAGCAAAATCTGTACATTATTCTTGAGAAATTTAGGATAGGTGCAATTTATCACTCTCGATAAATTTTAACCTCTGTGGAGTCTGATTGCATCGGGTGCGATAAATCACACCAAACATATGGCCACTTGTAATGAAGACATTAGACTACTGTAAGTAAGTAAATAAAGTTTAATACTGAATATCTGAAACAACGCTTTAGGTTCTATCCTCAAAAATAGAAAATCTGTGCATGTGTTTCTGATCCCGCATGCATGCATATGATCAAATCTTTGGAATAAAAACATAGGCCAGGAAACTCTCGACTTACGCACACGTTTTTAGAAATGTGTCCTTCCCCATCTCACCTTGGAAGGAATTTACTCCTGCCCTTGATCCTCCTACCTAGTGTATTGATTTTAAAAGTGATTTATTTCGAACACTTTAGAAATGTATTTAAAATGTTTTTAAGATCGTCAAATATTATTTTAGGCTGAAATAAAAATGGGTAAGTTCACATTTTTACTCCTCTTCCATGCTTGTGACGGCCGGGAACCGTCACGGTGGGCGTGTGCGCAGGACAGCCCCCGGCCGTCCGAATCCCCGCCCACTAATAGAAACGACCGCACATCGCGGAAATTCCGCGCGCACGGAAGGGGTTAATGGGGTTTGAAGTCATGATTATTTGATTCATGATTATAGCCCGCTGCCATGGGCTATACCAATTGTTATCCTAATTACGGCTGAGGCAGGTCCACCCCAGTAATGAGCCTTTTTTGGCTATTTAGGAAACTTCACGCTTAGGACTCCATAACTTTTGTTCTACATAAGTAATCCATGCAACATTTGCTTTCCTTTTTTCCAACATCATGGGTTTTCTAAAGGTACACAGGATTTGTGGATTCCCCTTGGGCACAGAGGAAATAGTCAAAATATGGCTAAATGTTGTGTTTGGAGGAAAAATTGAAAAAAGTGCTGCACAAGAAAGTGTCTGGTGTTCTAAAAATGGCATCAATAAAAGTGTTTGTGCTAAAATCACAATTTTCCCAGCTTTCAGAAACAAGCACAGATGAATCAAAAAATAATGTTTTACCACGGTTTGACATTTTTCTAAGAGATAGCCTATTTTTTTTCCTATCAACCTACTTCCAATTTGTGGTGGAAACAGGTGTGAAACCCATGGGTGATCTCAAACAGCTATATATTCCTGAAAAGTAGACAACATTCTAAATTCATCAAGGGGTCATTTGTGTCGATCCCTCAAAGTTTTCTCTAGGAAACTGTTGAATTTTTTTTTTTATAAAGTCTTGAAAATGAGTAGAAAAAAAATAGCCATTTGTGGCATTTTCATCTGTAACTTCTTGTCACAATGGCTGATTTACAAGAGCAATAGACTATTACATCTGACAGACCTCTCTGGTCGCTGCAATAGATAGGGTCTGTAGGTTTTCCAAGAACACACAATACCTAGAGCCAACAACTGAGGTGCCCCTTACAATGATTTTTCATTGTGTACAGACTATACAGCAATTCATATTGTAATATATAAAGAACGAAGAATGGGTATGAAGGAAACCTATGTGTTAGAAATTGGGTTCCTGGTTGACTGGGGTATGAGCCTTGGTCAATCAGTAACCACAATCCTAGTCAGGGTAAGGCACAAGTACACCTAAATGAACCTGTGCTCCCCCTCTGTAGCTTGGCACAGAGCAGTCAGGCTTAACTTTAAAGGCAATGTGTAAAGTTTTTGTGGAACACTTCTAACAGTAAATCAGTGAAAACACCCCACAAAAAGATTCCTCACCAGGTTAGAAAAATAGTTCTTAATTTAATATATAAAACAAGACTTAAACAAGAAAAATAGACTAGGTAGAATGTAAGATATTGCATTTTTAAGTTTATAGTGAAACAGTGCTTAGAAGCAAAAAGCGTTACTTGGTATACATAATCGCTCTGGACAAAGTCAAAAATTCAAGCCGACTGCTATAGAGCACGGCTGGCTATAGGGACCCAGGTAGGCTTGCTGAACAAAAGTACCTTAATCCTGGTTGCGGAGCGCTTGCTTGGATCCACATCGAAGATGTGTTGTGCAGCTGAGGTGATGCATCAGTTCTGAAGTGCGGTGAGGCCGTGCTGAGAGGTTCTGATGTGTCAACGTCAGGGATTCTGTCAACCGGGCTTACGATATGAAGTCTGATTTCGAGGATGTTGGGCACAGCAGGGGAAATGTGTCTGTTCCGATGAGCGGTGAAGCTGCGATGCGGAGATCCGGCGTTGTCATCAAGGCTGCTGCCGAGAGACGCGAGGAGCTTGCACTGGGAAGCTGAAGGCGATGCATTGGTCCCAGAGGCGGGAGGCTGCGGCGATACGAGTCTTTTGCGACAGGTCCAAACCATGCAACAGCGGCGATGCGTCGGTTCTGCTTGAAGATGCACTGCTCAGCTGAGGAGATGTCAGTTCTGCTCAAGGATGCTTCACTCAGCAGAGGATACCGTGGTTCCAGTGGAGATGCACCTTAGGTCCACTTCCAAGGGTCCAGAACTGAGGTGGCATCACTTGGCATGCAGAATGGCAGAGTCTAGGTGTAGAAGCAGGTTGGTTGGAAATCTTTCATGTCCCTGAGACTTCAATAGGGTAGCAAGAGAGCTAGCCCTTGGAGTCAATCTGCGTCCATGTGATGCAAGTCCAGTCCCCTCAACAGGCAAGCGGGCAGCAGGTCAGCACAGCAAGGAAGGAGTACTACAAAACAGCATTCCAGCAGAGTGGCAGTCCTTTTAGCAGCACAGCAGTCCTTCTTCCTGGCCTAGTCTTCACAGGTCCAGAAATGTACTCAAGTGGTGGTGTCAGAAGTCCAGTACTTGCCATTTAAGAGCAATAATGTCCTCCCTTCCTGCCCTGGTTCTAGACTCACTACAGGGGGGGGGGGGGGGCATGCAGCCCTCTGTGTGAGGACAGGACACAACCTATTCAGGTGTGAGTCTGGGTCCAGCTCCTCCCTCACATCCTGCCAGGATGGCCCATCAAGTCACATGTAAGCTCCCATTGTGTGTGGCTGTCTAGGGGGAATACACAAAGCCCAACTATCACCCACCCCAGCCATTATCAGACACAAGCAGCAGGCACCAAATGGCTAAAGTAAGAAAATGACAACTTTCTAAAATTGGCATCCTCAGAATCGCAATTTAAAATCCAACTTCACTATAAGTTTAGATTTTAAATTGTAATTCTAGAGACACCAAACTAAAAGAGTCTCTCTTCTCAATTGGGAATTACACTTAAAAAATGTAGTACAGCAATCCCAATGTTATCTTATGGGAGAGATATGCCTTGTGGCAGTGAAAAATGAATTTAGGAGTTTTTTACTACCAGGGCATGTAAGACTTAAAAGTATATGTCCTGCCTTTTAAATACATTGCACCCTGCCTCCTCGGTTGTCCGGGGCTTACCTTAGGGGTGACTTATATGTGTAAAAAGGGAAATGTTGTGTCTGGCAAAAGGTTTATTTTGCCAGGTCGAGATGGCAGTGTAAAACAGCACACACAGGCTCTGCAGTGGCAGACATGAGACCTGGTTAAAGGGATACTTAAATGGGTGGCACAATCAGTGCTTCAGGCCCACTAGTAGCATTTAATTTACAGGGCCTGGGGTTAGGGGGTACCACTTTACCAGGGAGTTAAGTAAATTAAATGTGACAATTGGGGATGAGCCAATGTTACCATGTTTAGGGGAGAGAACAAGCACTTTAGCACTGGTTAACAGTGGCAAAGTGCAGAGTCCTAATACCAGCAAAAACAAGGTCAGAAAGTGGAGGAGGCGGGCAAAAATGTGGGGAGAAGGCCACTCTAAGGCTGCCAGGTCTAACAATAAATATTTCAGAAACTTACACAAGACACTGAGGTTAGAAACAGTGGTTATTTGCACACCTCTGAATTTCCTGTCAAAAAACTGACCTGATTTAGCAATGGGTTTAGCTATGTTAACTGGGCCCTGAGCTTGGCCACCTCCTAGGTAAATCTACAGAATCCAGATCTTTCTGAAAACTATACACCAGGAGTCCAGGGTGGTGTGCTTTGCATGAATCCCACAAAGGTTTCGTAGCCACAGTGCCCTGCAAACTTCAAACTTTGCCTAAAATCACAAATTTCAGTGATGAACACTTCCAGAATTCAGAGAATTCCTAACACTCAGCGATCCCCCACTCATCCATATAACAACAACACCCCACTTGTGTGGCTGGCCCTAGTGCCTGTGACAGGAACGGGTCAAACCACATTGACCCTGGTTTGATCTGTTGCTGTCGCGCGCACTAGGGCCAGCCACACAAGTACGATACCTCCCCCAACTCAATCAGTGCTGGGGGAGCTGAGATATGCCCCCAAGAAGTGATGCAGCGAAAGTACAATGAGCCATTTGGCTCGCTTTATTTGCACTTTAGTAAACGATTATCATTACCAAACAAAAAACAAGCATTTGCAATGCAATAGGTCTCACATATGTTGAAGTTGGAGGTATTGGCATTGTAAATGGCAATGTTTTTTTATTTATGTCTTTTTGTTTGCTGTGGAGTGATTTAAAGAAAAAAGTGCACACTATACCATAGTATATGCTTTTATAGGCACTGTACAGTAAAGCTATGGCTATGTTAACGTAACTGGGTGTTAATGGATGAATACAAATATTTTAAAAAGGATCTAAAAATGCACAATGGAATGTATAGCAGGTGACAGGGACTACCTATTATTTAATAAAAATACATATTAAAAAAAGCACACAGAATGTGAAACCTGCGACCTTCAGGGAAGTGGCTGACACCAGATCCAGCGCTGCTCGTTTCCCTTAAAATGCATGCAGAACTGTCTCTCTGATACACAAAGCAAAAAGTCCCACTTACTTGTCGACAAGCGGGACCTAGTAACGAAACAGCTCGGGGGCGTCGGAGGAAAGAAGATGCTGTTCCTTCCACTGCAAAGTTTCAGACACTTCATATACCCAGCTATTTCTCCAGATGACCTCATGATGTCCTGAGTCAGGGACACATCTTTAAACTATTAAAAAGTACTTTCTTTACTTTACAAAACGGGTTGTGAGGCAATTCAGTGATGCCACAGCTGCTAGTCTTAAATGCCAAGCTTCTGCCCCATCTCTCTCACAGGTGTACGTGTGACGATGAGGCAAATGAGTCGGAGTCACTTAATCTTAGGCTCTACAGACAGCTTTTCTGTTTGCCTTCCAACGTCCCTCCTGCCAAAATTAAACTAGGATTTGGCCTTATAAACCAACTGTTTGCGAGGTAAGGTGCATTTTTTAAATTCTACATAATAAAAGATACTATATTTCTTTATATTATTCTTTTGGTTTCTATTTGGTGTTAAGCTAAAAATTGCCACCCCTTCATCACTAGCAAAAAAATGAGGAACCTAGACCGGAAATCGATTTTCAGGGACTTCTTCAAAAGCAGCATAAAAGCACTCCAAGCAGAACAGCTATGAGGCTGCCTCCTTCTTTCTCAGTGTTTAGAAAACAAATTAACAAATGCACGCACCAGTTATCGTTTCTGGAGGATAAGTACACCTTTGCAAAGAGGTGTCCTGACTGGATTACGACGAAAGCTGCATGCAGTTTGGCAGGCAAGCCTACCTGGACAGTTGTTAGTCAAAAAAGATTAAAACCTAGTTCATGAACCAGTGTTTGCGTGCTTTTCCAACTTTGGATCATCGGCCCGGGTGCCCGGCATACACTTTGGACACAACGAGCAGATGGTGCCATAAACGCAAAAATCAATCTTTCATGTTCTCTGCATTTGTTCTACACTCCTGTCGAAGCACACATTTTTTGTTGCGACCCCCATTTTAAGACCTTGGGACTGCGCGGCAGCAGCAGGCATAACATGCCCCGATGTTTACCAATATGTTATGGGAGTGGAACAATGAACGTCGCCGGAGGGGGGAAAGCAACGAGGTGTGGCCCTGGGAAAGGCTGCACAACCATAGAGAGTGAAGGGGTCAGAGCAAAGTGCCCAATTAATGCATACAATGACAATCAAACAATGGCAGACGCAGCACAGAGAGCACACACCGTGAGGGTGCATAGACGGAAACCTCTCTTTCAAAAGATGGGTTTCATGGAACGGAGAGCCATCGGAAAGGGACATTTGTGGAAAGGGACATTTGTGGAAAGGATGGATTGTCCAGTTGGAGGAAGCGACCTATGGTAAGCAGCAGGCGGGATTACACTCAGTATAGTGATTACAGCAGGCTTTGCGCTGACGCTGGACCTAAAAAAACAGCCTTCGGCTGCTCGGGAAGCTCTTCCCGAAAAGCCCAAGTTAAATCTTTTAAAAAAGGAATCCCTGTGCTGCAATCACTGGGGCGGGGTGCGAGCCTGAGCTCTCAACATTCTAGTGTTCTCATTATTTGCTTCGCAGTGCACCAAAAGCCACCTGCACTCCATCATGATTTCTCTCCATCATGTATGCTCCAGCAAAACAAGAAGGGAAAAGGTGTGCTTCTCACACAAACGCTAGGTGGCAGAGTTTACAAAGAAAAAAAGGCAAGGTGTGTTTGGTGTTTGCCTCCATACTTCTACCCTTGCTGAACCAAAAATCCATTTATATATATTTCTTCGGAGTATCTGTCATGCTTAACATTTTAAAGGTAAGGGTTTTTTTCTAATGTAAAGTACATCGTCTCAATTATAACAAGTACCTGTCACTCTTGACTTCTGTCACAACAACACGTAAATATAGTTGTTTCGCAAACACCGCTTACAGTGACAGAGAAAAAAGGTTTAAAGTTGACCTACAATACAAACAAAATATGTAACCGATTCTGCTTGCTGCTGAAAGGAAGAGTTTCAGTTGATCTGACAATCAACTAAAGAACTGGCGACAGATTGATTCATTCCGCTGAACGCTCGCCGCTGACGTTTGCGTTTATCTATGGATCAAAGCTGAATCTGTAGGGCCGACTCGGCCTTCCATCTTTCTGATGTCTGTGAACTGGATAACACCAACAGCTATTGTTATACAGTTTAAAAACAGCAATGAGGAATAACCGTCTTAAAAACGCAGCTTTTTGTTGAAACAAGTTATTAAGTTTCAAGCAAACAGTACGTGGGTTTAACAAATTTGTCATGTTTGGCCTAAAATGTAAATCTGCTAATGACATTAAGTAAATTACTGACCCCTGACAGCCGGTGCATGGTACCTGCGTGTTCAAGCACCAAAAGAAACCTGCAGCAGCCACTGTACACGGGCTTCCCTGCTGAGAAAGTTGTAAACAAGAGCACTGTCGGCTCCAGGCAATATATTTTCTTTCATTCAGTTATCAGAAACGTAACTGTATTGCCATGCTCTGATATGCAACTGCTGGGCTTTTGTTCCCCGCGTCTTGGTCAGCAGAGCACCTGTGATTCAGTTCCCCAAAAGGAAATACAGACAATTCCAAAATTCGCCTTAACATCTCAACTACCCCTAACTTTACAACACACCTGAAAGTTAATTTATAGCTTTTACCCGTGAACCGAGACAAAATAAAGAAAGGAGATCCATGGTCATCGACTGATTGTTGGCCATACACGAATGATCCATTCTCTTGGGAATCTTTTGAATCGACAGGAGGCTGGGAATGTCACCCATATCCCGCCCTTTTAAGAGAACCGGGACAGATTGTATGATGGAACAACTACCACATGAACAACTACAGTCTAAACCACTACTCCTCAACCACTACTTAGTCTAAACCACTAAAGTTTTAACTACTATTTTTTACAACTACTATGCCTTTACCATGATTGCCTTTACCCCATTAATGTATCTATTTTCCAGGTAAGTATAAACCCAGCGTGTGTATATGTTTGTGTATATATATATATATATATATATATATATATATATATATATATATATATATATATATATATGTAATGGGTTTGTATGTACCTGTAAAAATCTTAAATTTCGTGGTAAAGGCATGCATGCTAAAGACATATGTGTTGTAAAAATTAATATTGATAAGTATTAACACTATATACACACATATATATATGTATGTATATATAGTATGTATGTATATATACATACACACACACCCCTATACTCACTTTTAATGTTATAAATTCCCTTTCCACCCAAAAACCTACACCCACCCAAAACCTTAAAAATTCCCTTTCCACCCAAAAACCTATACCCACCCTGAACCCTAAAAATTCCCTTTCCACCCAAACACCCACACCCACCCTAAACCCTGTAAATACCCTTGCAATCCCAAAAACCCATACCTACCGTAAACCCTGAAATTACCCTTGCCACCCAAAAACCCACACCCACCCTAAAATTACCCTTGTTACCCAAAAACCTCTTACCCACCCTTAACCCTAAAAATACACTTGCCGCCCAAAAACCCATACCCACCCTAAAATTATCCTTGCCACCCAAAAACCCATACCCACCCAAAACCCTAAAATTACCCTTGCCACCCAAAACCCACACCCACCCTAAACCCTAAAAATCCCCTTCCCACCCCAAAACCCATACCCACCCTAAACCCTAAAAATACCCTTGCAATCCCAAAAACCCATACCCACCCGAAATCCTAAAATTACCCTTGCCACCCAAAAACCCATACCCACCCTTAACCCTAAAAATACACTTGCCACCAAAAAACCCATACCCACCCTAAAATTACCCTTGCCACCCAAAAACCCATTCCCACCCAAAATGTAAAAAATGCCCTTGCCACCCAAAAACCTACACCCACCATAAAAACTAAAAATACCCTTGCCACCCAAAAACTCATACTCATGATACACTTGCCACTATATATATATTATCTACTGGCGGTCGCCAGTAGATAGTTATAGTTACAACCTATTATCCATAGGAAATCCGCGACATTCTATTTGAAATAACTCTCTTGCCGGTTGACGTATCTTCGCAAAATTTTCAAACTTTGTGGCCCGCTCCGGTCCGCTCCTACCCTGAAAGTCTCGGGGGATCTCGTCAAGCCGGGGCCGAGAAAAAGGGGGTCCCAAAACGCGTTTTCTCCATGCAATTTTCCATAGGAAACTTTAGACACGGCTACAGCCTGAACTGCTGAACGGAATTACACCAAATTTGGCAAAGAGGTAGTTCTTGGTTCAGAAAGAACCCTTTTGTTAAATGGTGTAAATCCGTTCAGTAGTTGCTGAGAAAATCAAAAGAAAAAAAGATAGGTATATCTAGGGCCGCGGATCCTCCCGAGCACGAGCTTTATGTTAATTGGCTGTCAACACTCCAAATCAGGAAGTGTTGGCAGCCATTTTGTCCCTCGGTAGAACCGAGGGACAGAAACAAGTGCGCAAAGCGCACAAAGGGGGCAGGGTAGAAACACCCTGACCCCCTAGGTCTGCTCAGGGGTCCCACAAGGACCCCTGGGCAAAAATCTTTTTTTTATTTATTTATTTATTTTAAATCGGCAGGATGCGCTCAGGGAGCGCGAACCCTGCCGAAAAATCGAAGCGCGGTCTCCCGCGCTTCGATGTCACTGGCCCCGGGTGGGCCAAGTCCCGGGGCATGCTGGGGGGGTTAATTTTATGTGTGGGGGCCTCTAAGGGCCCCCCAAGCCCCGGGGACCACCACCCCCGGGGCTTTATGGATAATGGTGCGGGAGGGCTCTGAGCCCTCCCGCAGCCCCGGGGACCACCACCTCCCCGGGGCTTCTTTTTTATATTTAAGAACCTGTGTGGGGGGCTCCAGCTCCCACACGCCCGGGACCACCACCTCCCCGGGGCACTAAGAAAATGAAAATGGGGGTCCGTTTTGGACCCCAAGCCCCGGGGACCACCACCTCCCCGGGGCTTTCTCGATGTAGGGAGGGGGCCGCGCGGCCCCCCTCCTGGAGCCCTTGATGGCCCTGGGCACCGCCACCCCCAGGGCCGGCTCCTGCAGTGTCCCGGGTGCCTACCCCGGGACACTGCTGTTTGCAATGACGACGGAGCCCGCGGCCAGTCCTTCGCAACTGCTTTGGATATTGGAAGAGAGAGCAGGAAACCTGCTCTCTCTTCCAATATCCAAAGCCGATTGCTTTCCACATGGGGAGCAGCATGTTAGCTGGTCCCCATGTGTAAAGCAATGCCGGCTCCCGTAGGACACGGGAGCCGGCGGGACTGTGGGGGGTTTGGGGACCCCCACAGTCCCCAACGAGAGGCCAGGCCCCGGGGGATGGGGTCACCGGGGCCTAAAAATAGGAAAAGAAAAAGCAAACAAAAAAAAAACGATCGGGCCCGCAGGCCCCGCCCCCTTCCTTCACCACTCTGCAAACGCGCCCCTGGCGCGTTTGCAGAGGGGAACGAATTCCCCTTGAATACTGGGGGTCCCTGGGGGCCAACTAGCCCACCAGGAACCTCCAGTATGCGCTAGGGGCTGCCTTGCAGAGAGGTGTACAGAGGCCACGCCCCTTTTACACCTCTCTGCAACGCAGCTCTGTGGCGCTTTGGAGGAACATGGTGGGCTAGTTGGACTCCAGGGACCCTCAGGATTCAAGGGGAGTTAATCCCCCGACTTAAAACGCGCCACGGGGCGCGTTTGCACAGTGGTGAAGGGAGGGGCGGGGCTTCAGGTGACATGTGTGCAAACAGGCCCCGTGGCGCATTTTAAGATGGGGAATTAAATCCTCTTCAATCCTGAGGGTCCCTGGGGCCAACTAGCCCAACAGGTACGTCCAGAAACCGCCACAGAGCTGCGTTGCAGAGAGGTGTAAAAGGGGTGTGGCCTCTGTACATGTCTCTGCAACGCAGCCCCTGGCGCATACTGGAGGTTCCTGGTGGGCTAGTTGGCCCGTAGGGACCCTCATGATTCAAGGGGACTTAATCCCCCAACTTAAAACGCGCCACGGGCGCGCTTGCACAGATGCCACCTCAGGCCCCGCCCCTCCCTTCACCATTGTGCAAATATTCCTCTAAAATCAGCCGAAATACGAATTCCGATTTACTCACCTGTTATCAGGAGAGACCTCAGTGCTGCATCTTTCAGCCCAGTACTGATCCTCAAAAGTAATTTTAACCGTACTTACCGGTAACTTGAATTTCCTTCATAGGCTAACATTGACTGGTTTCACTTGGAAATTCTTCTAAGTGTGGAGTTTTGGAACTTTAAAATATTCCTCTAAAATCAGCCGAAATACGAATTCCGATTTACTCACCTGTTATCAGGAGAGACCTCAGTGCTGCATCTTTCAGCCCAGTACTGATCCTCAAAAGTAATTTTAACCGTACTTACCAGTAACTTGAATTTCCTTCCATAGGATATCATTGCCTGCTTTTTGCTGAAAAGTTTCTAAGTGTTGATTTTTGAAACATACAAATATTCCTCTAAAATCAGCCGAAATCCGAATTCCGATTTACTCACCTGTTATCAGGAGAGACCTCAGTGCTGCATCTTTCAGCCCAGTACTGATCCTCAAAAGTAATTTTAACCGTACTTACCGGTAACTTGAATTTCCTTCATAGGCTAACATTGACTAGTTTCACTTGGAAATTCTTCTAAGTGTGGAGTTTTGGAACTTTAAAATATTCCTCTAAAATCAGCCGAAATACGAATTCCGATTTACTCACCTGTTATCAGGAGAGACCTCAGTGCTGCATCTTTCAGCCCAGTACTGGTCCTGAAAAGTAATTTTAACCGTACTTTACCGGTAACTTGAATTTCCTTCATAGGCTAACATTGACTGGTTTCACTTGGAAATTCTTCTAAGTGTGGAGTTTTGGAACTTTAAAATATTCCTCTAAAATCAGCCGAACTACGAATTCCGATTTACTCACCTGTTATCAGGAGAGACCTCAGTGCTGCATCTTTCAGCCCAGTACTGATCCTCAAAAGTAATTTTAACCGTACTTACCAGTAACTTGAATTTCCTTCCATAGGATATCATTGCCTGCTTTTTGCTGAAAAGTTTCTAAGTGTTGATTTTTGAAACATACAAATATTCCTCTAAAATCAGCCGAAATCCGAATTCTGATTTACTCACCTGTTATCAGGAGAGACCTCAGTGCTGCATCTTTCAGCCCAGTACTGGTCCTGAAAAGTAATTTTAACCGTACTTACCAGTAACTTGAATTTCCTTCCATAGGAATCCATTGTCTGGTTTTCAGCAGAAAAGTTTCAAAGTGTCGATTTTCACAAACTACAAATATTCCTAAAAAATCGCCTGTATGACTTAAACGCATTCTTTCAACTGTTTACAGGAGATGCACCAGTGCTGGATCCAGGATCCAACACTGAGTAAGAAAAAGTAACGATAACAGTTTTTAACTTCTAAGTGAATTTCCTTCCATAGGATAACATTGGTGATTCTATGAGAAAAAGTTTCTAAGTGTGAACTTTTAAAGTACAATAATATTCCTTAAAAATCACGACTGTAACCAAAACGCTTTTACTCAACTGTTTACAGGAGATGTCCCAGGACTGAATCTAGGATCCAGTAATGTGGTTAGAAAAGTAATCCATAAAGTAACTAATTGCATTTAACTAGAAATTCACATTGAGCTGAATGTTGCATTGTGTTTGAAAATGTGTTGCCCATTGCAACAACTGTAACTACTGTACTTAAAAGTCTATTGCCTATGTGCAAAGTAATTAAACTAAAGTAATTCATTCTGAGAAAGTATTTTTGTAATGTAATGTATAATGTAATTACAATGTAATTTAAAAAAAAATATGTAAAAAAAATTGTTTCTAAAAAATTTGGAAATCAGTATGAAATATTTTATATAACAATTAATACATTTAAAAATTGTCATTTACAAAACCTTTGAAATTCACTGAAAAAACTGTAGGTTTCAGACATGTTATAGTTACAAATTAGCATTTAAAAACCTTTGAAATTCACTGAAAAAACCATAGGTTTCAGGGACGTTATAGTTACAAATTAGCATTTAAAAAACCTTTGAAATTCACTGAAAAAACCATAGGTTTTAGGGACAGTTATAGTTAGTTGGACATTGCACTCGTACAAAACCCGTGAAATTCCCCCGTTATAGTTAGTCCAGCCAACTATAACTCGCGCCCCGCAATGCACTGCTGATGACGCCACATATTACATCACTCATGACATGGTCAGTGACATCACTGATGACATCACTGATGACATCTCAAATGACATCACTGATGACATCATCCACGTGATAATCTGATGCACCTCCTCACACTCTAATATAACCTTTGATACACCCACTCTAAATTACAGACTGCCATTCGCAAAACCATAGACACTCAACACCAATAACTACATACCCACTCACTGATTCTTAGGTCTACGCACACATCCACTCACTCACCCGTACAGTCACTCATACTTACGGTCACTCAGTACAGGACTATCATATGCTCTCATACTCCTATATAGACACTCAAACACCGCCACTCATCCATAGAGGTACTCACACACCTAGTCAGTCATGCAAATAATTAAACACACTACCATTTACTCACCTATACAGTTATACACACACCAGCTCACTTACTCATACAAATAGTAGCACATTCTTACGCTCTTATACAATCACTGATACAAGCACACACTCATCCATACAGCCACTATCACAATCACTCACTCTCGCTTATAGCTATTTATATACTCCAACACACATATATACTGCCTTTCACATATGTAGTTACTCACACATGTACCACTGGGACATACATTCACTCACTAACACACTCTTACACACACTTACCCACCCATACAGTCTATCACAGTTGCACTCTTGAAACCATCCACCCAGTGAATCACCCACTCACACATCTATGCACAGAGTTGCACACACCCCTCCCACACAAACACTCAGGCACCCATACAGATACTCAGACAAGCATTCAATAACTCATATAGACACTCATGTAGCTATTCACAAACACATGCAGCCACTTACACAGCAACAGACAGACGGATACAGACATTCACCCAGTTTAGTCACTAACCCATGCATTCAGTAAGATACGTTAAATCACTCACTTATAGAGTCAGTCACCCACCTACTAAATCATCCATACAGACACTTACACACCCACTCATTCTTCAATACGTCTTTTCCTATATATATTAAAAATATTTAAACTTTACAGAAACACACAGTCACTGGATGATGTCATCAGTGATGTCATCAGTGATGTCATTTGAGATGTCATCAGTGATGTCATCAGTGTTGTCACTGACCATGTCATGAGTGATGTAATATGTGACGTCATCAGCAGTGCATTGCGGGCGCGAGTTATAGTTAGCTGGACTAACTATAACGGGGAATTTCACGGGTTTTGTACTGAGTGCAATGTCCAACTAACTATAACTGTCCCTAAAACCTATGGTTTTTTCAGTGAATTTCAAAGGTTTTTTAAATGCTAATTTGTAACTATAACGTCCCTGAAACCTATGGTTTTTTCAGTGAATATATATATATATATATATATATATATATATATATATATATATATATATATATATATATATATATATATATATATATATATCAGTCATAAACAATCCAAGAGTGCCATCTACTGGTCTCAGAAGGTAAATTTAAACATACATTAATTAGTAAGATTGCATAAATAAACTTAGAAAATGTAAAACAGTTAATTATTTTTACAAAATGTTACACTCCATGAAAAAAACAAATCAGACAGACAACTTACTATAACAAAAGAAACAACTAATCTCTTCATGCAGGTCGTTGTTTAGACAGGTCGTTGTTTAGACTAGGTAGTTGTAAATGCAGTAGTGGTTGAGGGATCGTGGTTCAGGCCCCTCGTTGTTAAAGAGTAGTGGTAAAGGTCGTTTCCCCCGGGACAGCCTCCTCTATTATTGACTATATATTAGTTTCTTCTTGTTTCTTAACCTCTTTGATTGATTTTAAAACTGTCATGCATTCCCTGAGTGATCTAATCCCCTTCTGGCACATTTCAACTGGAACGGATCTAAGGAAAGGGCGGTAGTTCAGTATCTCGAACCGGTTGCCCCTATTGCTCAAGGGCGAAGGCTGAAGTGGACTAAGGTGGTTCCAGAGGATTTCTTGAGGACTCTTATTTCCACCTTCATGCTGGATTTTACCATTTGTCTAGATGCAGAGGACCCAGTCTCTAATATCTTGAAGGCTTTTGATAATATAGCCGGGTGCATAAGGTGGTTTGACAAGGTTTGTAGTAAGGCCCACAGAGCCCTTATGTCTACTTTACACAGAACGCCCAGGGACGGGGGGGGGGGGTGATTAGGTAGGCTAGAGCTTCCTAGGGGGCGGCACGCAGCAACAGGAAGACATTCCTTAAGTTTGAGCTCTGGGAGTAATTGATGGGAGCCTGCGCCAGGAGTGATTCTGCAGAGTTGGAGGGTGGTGAACCACCCCATTTTTGCCTCTGATCAAATCCGTACCTAGGCTTTGATCATTCCTTCACAGCAATGGCGGGATCAATTTGGGGCTATCTACCATTTGGATGAGAGCAGTGATCCTGCGCCATGTGGGGGGGGAAGTGGCGGCCTGAGCTTTCATTGGAGGAAGGTTAAGAAAGCTATCCGGGCCTTACCCGAGGGTAAGGCTCTGGGCCCAGATGGCATCCCAGGGGATCTGTTCAAATCGGAGGCAAACTTATGGGCCCCCCTGCTTACGCAGCACTTTAATGAGGCCGCCAGAGGGAAGTTGCCTACTAGCTGGAAAAGTTCGATCATAGTACAGGTTTTTGGGTCGAGCCTAGCGCAGCGTGCATGCGCTGCCCTACAAAATGACCTCTTGGAATCACTTCAGCTTTTCAGCAAACTCGTGCGTGTGGCTAAAAAAAGCCACACGCACGAGTTTGCTGAAAAGCTGAAGTGATTGGCCATTGCGTGTGGCTTTCAAAAATTGAAAGCCCGCAATTAGCCAAAGGCGGGTGCATGTCCCGCCTTCTCTCTGAACGTTAACTCCCCTGGCCTAGGGAGCTCGGGAGCGAGCAGCAGCGCGGCCGGATGCCAGCTGCATTCCTGACATTCCTTGTTAATACGTACTCACTGAAGATATCCTCAGATACCAGCCCTCGACTTGGGTGCTTGTGAGAAAATTAAGAGTAGGAGGGAGAGTTAAACGCCCGGCGTCTGCCAGGAATGACTGATACATGGTATAAAACACAACGGAGCTGCTAGCCTTCCAGCTCGCGGGTGGCGTGCCCACGGCTTGTAACTGGATAATTCCATGAACCGGATAATTCCATAAATACAAGACACCGCCGCCTCGGGAGCAGACCTGACCGTAAAGGCTCGTAGAATCACAGCACTTCACCGATAACAACTCCAGACGGCTCCCCAGGGCTGTGTTCCTCTTCACTTGTGCTGGGGCCTGGCTGCCCGCCACAGGCTGGTATCACTCCATCACTTCCACTGCGGCCCGTCGTCCTTTATGTCTGTGCCAGGGTTCTTTTGTGAACCCTTGGACGCCGAAGGCCCTCGAGCGTCCACTGTTCCAGTCACGATGAGAACACGGCGTCCCGACAGAAGACGCCGTGTGTGACTGAACTTACCTTGCCCTTTTCCTTCCGCCGTCGCTTTCCCGCCATTTGTGGTCTGGCCATCAGAGTGACCTGTGATCGCGCCAGCCAGGTGACCGATGAAAGCAGAGCGTTCACCGAGAAGGCCAGCAGCCAGCGTTAAGCCACTCACCTCTGATTAACGGTGTAGGTGCACAACTGCTTCAATTACAATTTACCGTACTGTGTGAGTTACTGATCATTACAGCATACATCGTGTTTGAAAAGAAGCATCTTCAACCTGTAGCACTATGCCCCCGATTGTTATCTCATGACCTGCCTGATAGCCGTTTACAAATATTATCTCAACAAAACACTTCCTGGCCTTTAACCTTGTCCTTCATTACTTTTTGCGCCAAGTAGTACCTCCAGCGAAGTTACACGGACCTTTATAGGACCATCAGGTTGAGTTAGAATGTCACCTAGTGGCAGGGTGGCCACGTTTAAGGGGGAATGTGTAGTAAAATGTATATTGCATGTTTGCCTTATTTCTATAATTGTTCCTTTTGCGGTAAAACTTCTGTTTTATCTGATGCACTTTTATGGTAAATCCTCGCCAAAAATAAAATCAGTCAGCCAGAACAATCAGCAAAATTACAAAACACCAGGCCCTACATTTAGGGATGTCGAGAGTGGTTATTCTAGTGTGCTTTACACAGTACATGAAGGGTAAAGGCAATGGTATTCACCAGGCAAACACATTTCACATGAAAGACTGAAGAGCAACATGACGTACAGCCTGACATGCCCAGTCTGAATATCGACTCTAAACTTTCGCCACAAATCAAGAATATGAAACCTAAATTACATTAGCTGCACATCCTTTTCATAATTCAAAAGCAAATTCAAATACTGTTGTATTTTTTAAATTTAAAACGAGCCTTTTGTTGTTTCATTTGTTTCATTAGAATTTACAATTTCATCTCTTCATGGTCTGAAGTGCCATATGACGCCTGTTAATCCAAATGTCAGGTATTATGAATTCAACATGATTTTGTCACAAACACACAGGCCACCATCATGCTGGCATTAGCATCACAAACCTTAGAATCCAACATCTCGCGCTGCAGCAGTGTAAGGAAACAACTGGATTAGGATCATGTGTTTTGTGACATAGGTGTGTTGACTGGATAACACCTGACATTTGTACTTACAGTGGCATACATGCTTGGGAAGTACCAATTAGTCATTAACAGCTGTGTACTCTTAGAACCTCAGGTTCTGGACTTTTACTTCTGCTGGACCCCGTTTTGTGTACTGATTTTGAGCCGGCCTTTAGAAAGTCAACTGGAGGACGAAACACGTGTTGCCGTTGGCTCTGAATTTTTTTGTAACACTGCAAATTGGCACTTCTGACTCTACCACAGACAGATCAAATAGAAAATTCCAATGAACCAATAAAAACTTTTCTTGTAAGCAAAAATGGAATAGAATTAGGACTTGCTTTATACCATGGGTCTCCAACCTTCTCTGCAATAAGAGCTACTTTTGTTCAATGAAAGTTATCCTTAGCTACTACTATAATTAGAGATCTAATAGTGACCACATCAGACAAGATTATTTGAGTGGCCACCATGTGCAAAGATTACCAGTGGTGATCACTTTAGTGCATCAGGCACGGTTGCCAGCAGTTATGTTAAAAATGCTTTGTCAATGTGAAATGCCTCTACATGGGTAATACATAATTGCCAGAGCTGCAATGCCCCTAGCACCAAATGAATAATAATAGTAATAGATCTCCCCAACACCGTTAGATTTTTCACTCAAACATCAGCTTTAAATATGTTTTGGAAATTCACCCATTTTTTCTCCAGACATTAACTAATGCTTTCTGAAAATATTCCACCCCACTCTATGCCAGTCCACGCTGACACTCTATACGACTGAACTCTACTCCCCTCTACGACACTCTACTCCCCCCTACTCCACTCTTTGACACTCTACTCCAACAAATCCAGTCTACGACACTCTACTCCCCCCCCCCCCACTCCACTCTAGGACACTCCACGCCACTAACTTTCAGCCATGCTGAAAAGCAGCCGCACTGGTGTACATGGCAAAAACACATTGCCAAAGCCAATAGCTCTTGTATAGGCGAGAACTATTGGCTTTGCCAATGCTTGTTTAAAAGGAGTTCAGGACGAATCTTGCTGTTATGGTCCTATATCTTTGGAGGACAGCGAGGTCAAGGTCCTGGGAAAGGTTTTGTTGAACCGTTTGGCATGGTGCGTCAATGAGGGGAATATTCTCACTGAGATTCAGTATGGGTTTAGTCCCAGCTGTGGGACAGTAGATCAGACCCTTTACCTCATGTTGTTGACAACTAAGTATACTAGAGCAAGGGGTGGGTCGATTCACCTGGCCTTCATGGACCTTAGTTAAGGCTTTGATCGTGTTAACAGAACTAAGCTGTGGGCTGTACTTGGGTCCATGGGGGTCGAGCCGGCTCTGCTTTCTTTCAAGTATGCCCTTCATGAGGGCCTTTCCACCACGGTTAGATTTGGTCCGGAGGGGGAGTGCACCTCGCCCCTGGACTTGAAGTGAGGGGTGCCCAGGTGTGTATTTTGGCCCCCTTTCTCTTCACTCTTTACATTAATGGTTTGAAGGCAGTTTTGTTGAATCAAGAACTAGATGTTCCATTAGTAGGTGCTCGCAGTTTACCAGTTCTATTATATGCGGACAATGCTGTCCTCATATCTAGAACTGCTAATAGATTGCAACGTCTGGTCTAGCTGTATGTAGGTTATGTGGAAGGTCTGGACCTTACCACAATCATTTAAAATCCCATATGATGGAGATTGGTCCTAGGAACACCAGGTCTAAAAGCTTTGCATCCAAGGGTCATCCTATCTCTAGGGTTGAGCACTTCTCTTACTTGGGGATTCTCGTAGACTCCAGGCTTTTCTGGGAACCACTGATGAAGAAAAACTCGCTGAAATTCAAATAGGCTACTGGGGATGTTGCCCTTTTTGCTAGACACTTGGACCAAACTAATGTAGAGGCGATGTTAAAGATCTGACACTGGCCAGCTATGGGTATGACATCTGGGGCTATGCAGCGTAGCTAGACCTATAACCGGCTGTGGCGGCCCCTGCATTTGCCGCCCCGGGGCCGTGGCGAAGCGCTGGGGGGGTGCTGGCGATTTCCTCAGTGGCTGCCCGCAATGGCCGCAGTTAAGGGGGGGGAGAAGAAGAGTCCACCGCCCCCAAAACTTGTGCAGCCCTGTGTGGGGCCAGGGCTTTAAGTGGGCTGAAAAAACTAGGGGGTCTCTCAAAGGGGCGTGGCCGATATAATTAAGGGCGTGGCTTTAAAACACTCAAGCCAAAAATGTGCTTAGCATACTGTGCCTCCCAACTGGTATTTTGCTGCTTCTGTCATTGCATCCAGATATATAATACAAGTAATATTACACCTACAATAAGCCAGGACTATTGGCTTTTTCAAATGTTCTTAGTTGCATAAGAATAATAAGCAACAATAACAAATTTGTTGTATATAATATTGAAAATGCTTCCATTCTGAAATGATGAGACTGAAAGTACTATAACGAGTCTCTTTGAAGTTACCTCAAAGGCAGTGAAGGGTGGTACTGCTGCAGAGTTGAGATCTTTTTTTTTTCATCGAGGGTGAGGGCAAAAATGGAGAGCCCAATATGGACCCGTCTTAGCACCTGCTTTTTAGAACTACCGGTGCTGAGCACTGGCAGAAACCGGCCCACTTAAAGCCCTTGGAGTGGCCAGACTCCCAGTCCCCACCATCATGTCACACTTAGTTGTACCCAAGCGTAGCGCTATCAAGCAGAAAAACAAAGAAAACACACAGGCACCTTGGTGCGTGATGCAAATGCATGACATACAGGCCCAGATTTATTAAGCCTTTGCCTTCTCCTTGCCTATATGGATTCATTTCGAGTAGGAAGGTGTTTCTTCCTCTACAAAAAGAATCCTGCCTGTAACGCAGGCACCCAGGGCCTGCACTATGGTGCAAGGGTGCCTACATTGGCAGTAGACAGCACACAGTGTGCCAGTGCAAGGCGAGAACAGAAATGCTTCATATCTTTGTAAATGTGTAGCATTTCTGCTCTCTCAATTTCACACAACACAGCACAGCAACTTTACGTGCTGCCCTGCGTTGTGCGAAGGATTCATAAATATACCCCACTGTGTGTATGGGTTGATTATCGATTAGGACAGGCCTGGGCAGCACGACAGTGGGAGAGCCAGAGGCCTGGCTTAGCTTGAGGTCCTTTTGGAGCCTCAAGCACAACATGAGCCAAGCTGTAATGAGAGGCGATGTGGTATAGAGGATGCAGCTGCTGACCATGTAACTCATGTAATCAGGTTCAAATCTAGGTCGCTGCCCTTCATGTTGAAAATACCAGGCAAATCTCCATGTCCTGAAAAACAAACTACTGATATAACCTCTGTCTATTGTGAAGTGCTCTTACGTCTTTATGAGAGGTTCTTGCTATGCAAAACTGCCAAAAATAGAATGTGGCTCATGCCCCTTGCCCATGCTCTAATCTCATCCTCCAAGAATTAGAGACAAAGCATTACCATTTTATGGCAAAAAGAGATTGCGATCTAGTGGTATAACTGCACAGTGTGAAACTACAAAATCTGGTATTCCCAGATTGACCAAATTATGTGATTTTAGTCCAGCACTTTATTTCACAGAGCCTCTCTTTCTTAATTATCACATATGATACCACCTTGAAATTTGCGAGTCCAGGATGTGTGTTGTACAGAAAAAAACTGATTTAATAGACTTAAATTCTGCTCTGTGTATAATGCAAATGTAGCCCACATATATGGTTCACATGACTCCTGACTTGCCTCCTAGTTCACTCAGTTCATGTGTGAAAAGTCTCACTTTTTATACATGCTTCTCAATGCAGTGATGTAATCTGATGTGTTAAGATACCATGCTTGCACATGTTAAAGAAATACACGTTTGAATTTTGAAGACACCTTATCACAGTATAACATACCCTTTTTGCATGATTTATATGCCAAATATGTTTTAAGCACGGCTTGTGCACCAACTGTTAGAGAGCCAGAGCTGACTCTTTGGTTGGCTCTCCCTGTTAATTTATTGGCTCTCCCATCTGTATGAATACATGCACAAATCATCCCATACAACAGATTAGCGTGTTAACTATTGGACACTGAGATCCCCATGCGGCTTGTAGGTTTGCAGGATAGCCCGGACTTCATTTGTTTACGGCTCTTCTGCTGCCTCAAAAATTCCTTTGGGTTTGGGCGGTTTGCTACTGTCGCTATACTGGGGTACCATGCATCGTCCTTTGGAAACTATGTCTGCCTGTGGCCGAAGCGGGCCTGGCAGCACCTGATGTGGAGCTATATTATTTGGCAGTGCAACTCCAGTGGGTGGCTCGCTGGCAGTCTTTTCTGTGGGATGGTGTGGGAACTAGTGAGTGTGGCTCTCCATCCAAAAATGTCCTACTTGGTATCCTGCTTAAGCCTACACCTGCTTCTAGGGTACAGACGTCAAACGTCCTGGTTAGAACTGCACGCTTTGTCGGGATTGAGCCTTGTGGCTAACCTGGACGCCGATCACGTATACCCGAGAACTTCCTCTTTTGGTGATCCAACGTTGTGATCGCCGGGGGGGGGGGGGCCCGTCGCTCCGTGAGTGGCTGTCAGCTGGGATTGGAGTCATAGGTGATCTTTTTGTGTGGGGGGAATTGTGCCCCTTTTCGGATGTCCGGGAATCCTATGATCTCCCAGTGGGCCATTTTATACATCATGGTGACCTGACTCGCAAAATACGTGAGGGGTGTGGCTCTGGTGTTGTGGAACCCCCAGAGTATGAGTGTTTACACCATCTTTTCCTTCTTATTGGGTAAACAAAAGCAGTCATGTTACTTTACAGGTCTATGTTGGAAGGGGGACGGCCAGCTCGCACAGCCGTCCAGTCGCATTGGGAGGGGGACCTGGGGTTTCCTATAACCGATTCATCCTGGTGGAAGGTACTGGACAATGGATCTAAAGAGTCTAGGAACCCTAGCTTCAAACTTATCCAATACTTTTATCATTATCTGGCCTACTTGACCTCCCTGGCGCATACACACCATGTTCTCAGCTGTGACCGCAGAGTGCCCCCGATGTACTACCTATTATGCGTATTTCTTCCACATGGTCTGGTCCTGCCTGCTTCTGCTGCCTTACATGGACGATGGTCCTCCAACTGGTTCACGGAGGCCATGGATAGAGACTTTCTCCTTAGTCCCAAACTGTGCTTGCTAGGTCTCCATGAATAAACAGCAGCTAGAAAAGTCACTGATAGGTTTTTAGATATGGCTTTGATCTTTGCCCGCAGACAGTTGACCGAGTTGGAAATTTGTCTGCGGTCCTGATGTATACTGATGTGGATAGATTTGGCAAAGTGGGCGGACTGTGAAAGGGAAGCAGTTTATAGGGAGGAGGGTACAGATTTTACCCACCTGGGATGCTATCTCACCGGCGTGTCCACATGTGGACCGTTGGGGCCTTGTGATTTTAGGCAAGTCTCCTTCGGGTGGGACCTCTCCAGTCCTGTAGGCTGGGGTGACAGGCCCAACCCAGGGAGTCTCCCCATAGCAACCCCTGCGTCTCGGCCTTCATGCTCTGATTGTTTTCCTTGTTTTGGTTAGGGGTTCATTGGGGAGGTGCCCGGTTGGTTTATTTGGAGAGAGAGAGGTAGCAACGCACTCCTGCTGTAATGGAAGAATTGTGTTCCAGAGGGCCTACAGGCTCTCCCTATTGTGGTGCCTCTTCTGACGGGCATGCGGTCGCTGTCGTTGCCACTGATTGTACCTCTTTTTTTCTAACAGTATGCCAATTTTGTTCTTATTCTTCTACTCTATGAATACCGGCAATCATTAGTATTGTATTGTTTGGTGTTTTGGAAAATGTAATAAGCATGTTAAAAAACAAAATCATTGAAAATAGCGAGAGATGGAATTTCAGGAATGTTGATTTGTTTCAGAGTGGTGACTTGTGCGTGGAGAGAAATGAAGGATATTCTGGAGTGATGATGAATTTTATATGGCGAATCTCAACACAGATTACTGCGGATGGTGTAAAAGGAAGTATTTTCAGTTAGTGGTGAGTTAATGAGTGCAAGGCCTTTGAGAGATCATATGCTTCCAGTGTATCTTCATTATTATATAGCCTGTATTAGCGTATTCTTGTTTGGAATATGTTATATATCGTAACAAGGATTTTCAATTTGTAGATATGCTATTGTTTGATTTTATTATATGAAGGTAAGGAAATGTGCTATGATCACCTGTTTTGTTCTTTGTGTGCTACAGTTCTTAGAATATTAAGATCAAGCATTCCAGACGGGGCAGATTGTTCCTTGTCTTCCTGGGATGATCATGCTCGTGTTGTGTGTGCAGATTAAAGCCTATTTATTCATCAGAACTTTGAGTGGTACCCTCCTTTGCAACAGCCTCCACCTTCAAAATAAAGTCCAGTGGATGAGGCTGGATGTGGGCTCCTTTTGCGTGTGCAATGTTTGTATGCGTTTGTGAACATTATGTGCAATCAGTCAGCATGATCATTTGTAAACCATGTGAATGAAATATGATAAAAAGATTGTGGGTATTACCAGGGGTTACCCTCAACTGTCATAAAATGTCACAGCAGCTCACTTGGATTGGCATGGGACACTCGTTGCTGAACTGTATTTAGATGTGTGCAGCCAAGGTCCTTCATCTTCCTAGCTATGACTCAACCAAGGCCCTATCACTGTCATTTCCCAGTATGAATGTCCGCAGCCAAAGGAATCTGTACTGCCTGAGCCCTTTGCACCCCTCATGATGACACTAAGGCTTGTGGAGATTCAACCTCACGACACCTATGTTCATGAACATCTTTTGAGCCCCTTGTATTTGAGCCCCTTGTATTCCACACCAGAAATGGAGACAGAATGTCAAAGAGATTGACCCTTGTATATGCAGTTGAAACAGTAGGGACTCAGCCTGGCAAGAAAAAAACACTTTGCACCTCCTCTTACTTTTGTAAATGTCCCATTAATATACAGTGAATGGCATTGTGGTACTCAAGTTGGCTAGCCAGTTGTCAGATCCCCTTTCAGAGTGCTATGGGGAAAGAAGTTTTTTCTGGGCCCACCCAACTAGCCTGAGACCTTTTACTCCTGATGCCTGGGGCAAGACCTAGTTTGGGTCCACAGCAACTGGGCTAGGTTCCCCTTCCGCATTTGACTCTCCATGGTAGCGCAGTCCAAGCAGTCCAAAGCATCTCAAGGTGGACGTAGGTACAAAGTATACACAAGCTCAAGACTTAAAATACATACGGCAAACACAATAAATGAAGGACCAGACAGATACTAGCTTTTATGACAAATGTAGTATTTTATATATGGACACAAAGTACAACATGCAAAAACGATACACACAGCTCTAAGGCAGGCACTGTAGCTTTGTTCAGGAGAACTGAGTCCCACTTCCCCATCTAACAGTTGTGGTTATTCACCATTTACAATAAGCAACATTCAGGTTAGCCTCCACTATGAATTAGTCTTTGAAGACCCACTATCACTTTATAAAATTCAAAGTGTTCCAGCACCCTAGTGCTGCGAGGCAGAGCAATTACCCCAAGGGCCCTTTGGCCTGGTGAGCAGTCTTTCGCACTCCCACAGGTGTTTCTAGAAGGTAGACCCCAGGAGTATTTGGTTCTATTGCATCGCATTGGTCAGAAGCCAGTGACTGTTGAGCGGCAGTCTTGTCGCGTCTGGCAGAGCAGTAGGTCATCCGTGGCACTCTTCTGATTCAGCGGTAAGTTCCTTTGATCCAGCAGGTGGGTCAGGGTGGCTGCTCTGCCTCTGATGCCTCAGTTGAGTCTCTGGGCACATGGGTCAACACCTCCAGGTCATTGTGATCCCACAATGGTCCCATGGCAGCCTTCTCTATTGGCATACTATTCCAACAGTGTAACAGCCCTTGCTCTTCACGACGGCCCCCAACTTGGCACATAGGTTCATGGAAAATTATCAGCAAATGGGCAGCAGCAGTCTTGACGGTGGCTCACACTTGCATACGGGGTCATCGACTTACATCAGCCCGCAAACAGCCAAAGGATGCAACCACAATCCTCTCACCTCGCTGCAGGAATCCACTTGTCAAGATCCCCTTCTAGACCTTGCCCCCTCCAGGTGCTTTCCCTCTTCACAAGGCTCCTCTAGTCTCTGCATCACACTATGGTGCCCCAGGGCGGGCGGTCTGGAGATCCCTGGGTGATGTCTCCTCACCCAGCTGGGAGAGTGGCAGGCCTCTTCCCCAGTCCTGGTCCCACAAGGCAGACCTATTGCTGAGCTGCTCCACGTCTAGGTACAGTCATGGCTGGCTGTTCAAGGGTTGATGATTTGGGAGCTCCCCCTTTCATAATAGTGAGGTAGCTTAGCGTTGGAATCATGCAAAATGAGATACAAACATGAAACTTTGCACAGGGCTTAATAATAAGGTAAAAAATGATCGATGACCGACCACAAAAATCGTATGGCTACTTTGCCCGTATAAAGTCGTAAAAGAAAATGGCCGCTGCTATTAATTGTATAGCGATTATGCATCTAATGTTAGTCATCCATTTCATAATTTCAAACGTTTTTCTGGTTGGGAATGCCAAAAGTGGTACAAATTCTGCATTTTAGTTGACACCTGATGAAGTATGAGAAATCTTTCATGAATCCAGTAAGTAAATACCTTATTATGTAAACAAAGTATGTTGTACTGCCCTGTAAGCTAACAAATACATTTTTTTGTTGCAGGTTTCTGAAATTTTGAAAAGATTATCCACTGTCAATGAGTAAAAATGACTACCAAAAGTAGATGTGAATTTGTAAATATTAATGAAGAGTTTATATCTAGTACACAAAATGTTGGAACTGAGATTGATTGGGATCTGTGTGTATTGTGTCAACAAGATTTACCAGAAGTTTTAGTGTGTCCAGCTAATAGTAAACCTTCTGATAATGGTATTGGGTACACAAGGTTGCTTGACGATCTGCTGTTTTATGAACTCAGCTGTAGTTCAGCTGTTTTTTCCATTAGTTTCACCAGGAACCAGCCATTGGATATTGGTCTGTAATCTCCTGAACTGGGGTATTCAGTCTTTTTTTAAGGAGGAGTTTTATGTATGATGGTTTGCAAGCTTAACTGAACATTCCCTTTTTGTATAAGCTGTTAAAGTTCTGATTCAAGAAGATGCTTATGACAGAACCTGATCTAAATTAAATAAAATGCAATTTGATCACCTCGAGATCCATGCATCAAATGTGCCTCATTGAAGTGTTTTAATACAGTGTTTACTTTTTAACTAAATGGGTTATGAATTTCATAATTTTTATTTCTGATCTTTAATACTTTTTTTAGTATTGCTGTCTACATACCACAAGCACTTTCTCTGAGAGGCGCCTTTTGTTAATGTTAAGCTACCGAGGTAAGCCAGGGATTCCTTTCAGAAACCTACTAAGTTACAACTCATACTAAGATTACGCTTCTCTCCCCCTTTATAGATCAGCGCTTTATCCATGTAAAAAGAATGCCTTTTTCTTATGGCCAGGAGGTATTTTTTCATCTAATCAAAGTAAAGTGTGCAGTCTTTGTTGCCAATAGGAGAGCAAAAGGGGATTACACGGCTGTCACTACAAGGGAGTCTACTTTAGATGACAATATATAGTGTATTTTGGCACACAAGAATACCATTTAGCACAAGACCAACCAGACGCACAGGCCGTGCAACATGCTGGTGTAAGTGTAGAGACTCAGGTTTGCCAACTACTGATTTTTTGATGGTCGGGTCTGCCAGTCAAGCCAAGTTATTATCTATTCTAAAATGAAGATTAGAGAAATGAAGGATAACTAAGGTGATGAAGTCTACAAATGATTACATAAAGAGAGTTGTGTGTACGTGGAGTGCAGATGTATCAAAAGAAATATGTCGGATCTAGTGCAAGGTTACACCTGACCATTTAATATTAATCTGCTACTGAAAAAAAGAATACATTTGAGGGGCTGGGGTAGTTGTGCATAATGGTGGTCTCTCCGTTCTTATTAGTGTGGTTATTGAGAAAGGACTTGCATCATGAAGGAGTAGCTTCATTTAGTACAAGTCTGCAGTCTTCTCTGTGGAAAGTTTCTGCAGGGAATTGTAGGTAGATGTTGAGGAGTAGATTACTGACATAATATATGTGTTTAGAGAGGATGATCTGTATTAGACCTGTCAGCCTTAGGGTGGCCTTCCCCCAAACATTTTGCCTTCTACCTCCATTTTTCAAATATTGTTTTTACTGGCCTTAGGACTCTGTGCACTATGCTACTGCTAACCAGTACTAAAGTGCATGTGCCGAAGTTACGCCAAAGGTAAGCCTGTCTGCACCCGGATTGCGCCAGGGATGCTGTACGTTTCATGGCAGAACTACATGCTTGCTTGAGAACTACGTACACTAAAGCCCAGCTAGTCATATTACACCCTCTAGGTAAGCCCACATATCGTACTATTATCTCTTGATAGCACATCATGCCCCACTTGCCCCTCATTTACTCAGTACAACCGCCATGGTGGAATAGCCTCTCAGAGGGCGGAAGCTACTTTGAACATAGCGGGGGCTCTTATTAATACACGCTCGCTGATTAAGCAAAGACATGAAGTTTTGATCTTGTTCCAAAATCTGGATCTAGGTTGCCTTTTTATCATGGAAACTTGAGCAAAAGAAGACTCTGGGCCAGATCTAGTAGAGGCAGTACCGAAAGGCCATAAGATCTCTTGATTAGACAGACCTAACTGTACAGGCGGAGGCCTAGCTATAATCAATAAAGAACATCTGAGCTGCACATTGGAGCAGATACCTAGCCTGCCAAACAAGGTATGCTAAGTGACAAATTTGTGACTCAAACCTCATACAAAGGCCACTTTAACGGCCTTCTGATCTATCGTCCATCAGCTCCTTGGATGACGTTCCTCTCAATGTGGGGACAGGTCTTGGAACTGTTCACACACCCCAACATTACCATTTTAGGAGACTACAACTTCCCTCTGGAGGATTCCTCCAATAAAAGACGCTACCATGTTGTTAGAGCTTATGACCAATTTGGGCTTCACCCAACTGGTTGACACCACCACACATAGTGAAGGCTGTCCCTTAGACAGCATTTTCACAAACTCATCTGACTTTCATGTGAAGGACATTCTTCCCATTAGTTGGTTCAACCATCAGATGATACTCTTCACATCATCTTTTCCCCACCTGAATGTCAACTTTAAACAGCCACAAACTAGGCCTCAAGCTTACAGAAATTGGGATAAGGTTATCCCAGAAGAGCATCAATTAGCTCTCAGAACCTCTACAGTAGACGTAGAGTTCAATTCTGACCATCTGGCAGAAGCTGTTACCAACTGGCTCAAGACTGCCTTAGATAAGGTAGCACCTATGAGGGTCAACTGCTCAAACAAGAGGAAAGAGTCAGCCCCATGGTTCTCCAACAACCTCAGGGAACTGATGCAGCTCTATCACAGGCAGGAAAGGAAATGGCACAAAGTCTTAGACAGCAATGTGAAAGGGAAGCATAGATCCATACTAGCCACATATAAGTTGGTAATTGCGAAGGCTAAATCCACCTATTATACATCGAAAATCAGGCTAGGCATAAACTCCACCAATAAACTTTTTAAAGTGATCAAGAGCCTATCTAATCCCTCCCCCAGCAAGCAACAGAGCAATGCTTCCCAAGCCCTTTGTGATAACCTGGCTATGTTTTTCAGGGATAATATTCTCAACATGCTCAAAATTTATACTCGTTGAGACACAGGAGGAGATGCACCTTGCTCAGTATATATCCCAGCAGCCTTTTTGTTGTTGATCTTCCCACCGATCACAGCACACCAGGTCAGAAAGACCAAGTATTTAATCCGGCTCTCCTACTGATCCGTGCCCTCCCAAAAGTCTGCAGCTGGTCTCTGGCCCAATGGCAGAGGTTTAGGAAAACGTTTTCAATCACATCCTGTTAGCTGGAGTTTTCCCCGAGAGCTGAAAGGAAGCCATTATTATCCCACTTCCTAAGAATCCCAATGAAGTTCCTGATGAGCTAAAGAACTATTGTCTGATCTCGTTGCTCCCTACTCCTGCGAACAGTCTCGAGAAACATCTGAACAAAGAGTTAGTGAGATTCATTACTTATCATGACCTTCTGGACACTTCTCAAAATGGCTCCAGAAGTGGCCACAGCACAGAGTTGGCACTCATTGCTGCCACAGACTAGGAGTACGCAGGTGGATCAGGGCGGGATAGCTGCCCCAGTCCTTTTGGATTTATTGCCAGCTTTCACCACTGTTTCACCCTCGCACATGGCCAAACAGCTACAACAAATAGGGGTGGGTGCAAAGGCACTAGAACTGCTTCACTCATTCCTTGTTGGGAGATGAAAAATTGTAAGCTGTGGTCAGTTTAGAGCTAAGGCCTTCAGCCTACCATTTGGGGAGCCACAGGGCTCTTCTCTCAGTCCCACACTTTTTAACTTACAAGTCAAGAAGAGGGTGATTTTTAAGGCAATTTGTAAAGTCCAACTAGCTCTACAGGGCAAGGGCTCACTGGCCATTAGGTCTTCCTTTCGTCTGTATAAGCAGACTAGACTTCTAAGATCAGCTTCAAGCAGAAAAGTTACTGTGCCAAAATTTCGAAAGGCTACATGGGGCGTACGCTCCTTCTCAGTCGCAGCTGCCCAATTATGGAATACCCTGCCAAGCCACATTGCAAAAATCTAGTCTCTTGCCTCTTTTCAAAAACGCCTAAAAACCTGGCTTTTCTCTTCTTAGGTATTGTGTATCCCGAGGTGGTTTAGGAATTCCTGAACACAGCGCCTTGATACCTAAGGGTTTAGAGCGCTATACAAATTTCTTTTTCATTTCATTGGCTCCCTCCTTAAAGCATGATAACATTACCTTAAACCCAACTGGCATATTTAATTTACCTACAAGTCCCTAGTAAAGTGGCACTACATGTACCAGGGCCTGTACAATAAATGCTACTTGTTGTCTTGTAGCTATTGTCTTCATAGGAATTAATCTCTAATGCTGATGGTTGTTGATTTACTACAAGAACGTATTTGATCTGATATAGATTGCCTTGTTTTTATGGCTCCTTGTATTGCACTTTAGCAGGTCTTGTATTGCACTGAATTATAACTTGATTGTCCTTGTGGTCCTTACAGCCATTATCAATGGTATTACTCTCTGGTGAGGACAGTTGTTTTACTGTTCAATTGCATTTCACCTAAAATTATCTAATGTGTTCCCATGTTTTCTTGCATTTACACTTTAATAGGACACTGCATCACACCAGTCTATCAATCAACTGTCCTGGTTGTATATATTTTTATGTTTTTCCACATATCTATTTTTTTATGTTTTGATTGTTTAGCCTTAACACTATACTTATGTGTTATAAGCCATAAATTTACTTGGGGGATTACCTTATCTAAGAGTTTAACCCATGAATTCGGTGTTTCTTTTTATGTAGGATTCAAACCTATTAACTATGTTTCTTTTAGTTGTGGTTTTAGAACTATTGTAAGGCTGACAGCTGAAACAATAAATACATTGAAATTGAAATGCTACTAGTGGGTCTGCAGCACTGATTGTGGCACCCATTTAAGTAGCCCATTAAACAGGTCTCAGGCCTGCCATTGCAGCCTGTGTGTGTGCAGGTTTAAAATTGCCTTTTCAACCTGTGAAAATAAACCTTCTGCCAGACCCAAACCTTCCTTTTTAATACATATATGTCACCCTAGGGTAGGCCCTGGACAGCCCATAGGGCAGGGTGCAATGTATTTAAAAAGTTGGACATGCACTCCTAAGTTTTACATGTCCTGGAAGTGAAAAACTCGATTTGTTTTTCATTGCTGTAAGGCCTATCTCTCCTATAGGATAACTTGCCTAATTACATTTTATAATTGTAGTTTCCAAATAGGGAGAGATAACCAGTTCATGTTTGGTGTCCCTGGAATCACAATTTAACATCCAAACTTATGGTGAAGTTGGATTTTAAATTGCAATTCCGAAAAATGCCACTTTTAGGAGTTGGCATTTTCCTGCTTTAGCCATTTAATGCCTGTAGCCTGTGTCTGGTCACATCACTGGGTGTAGCTGACAGTTGTGCTTTGTGCATTCTTCCTAGATGGCCAAACACAATAGGGACGTGGCTTTTTGGTGAATAAGTGATCGTGAAGTGACAAAGTGGTAAAGTGAGTACAATATATACAGTGCGAGGATTATAAAACAATATATACAATGTATGAATCAATTAACAAATATTAAGATCAACATGTTGAAATCAACACCACCATAATTGGCTGTCCACCTGTCTGTCCTGAAGACCCGCTGTGATGTTGGTTGAGCAACGCATGCTCCTGGTCGAAACGTCGATGCCTCATAACAATCTATGCCCTACGGTCTCCTCGCCCTAAAGCTGAAAAAAAGGACTCAGATCAGGGACCTTGAGATTACTCTGTATAGGGACGGATGTTAATTGATTCATACATTTTATATATTGTTTTATAATCCTCGCACTGTATATATTGTACTTACTTTACCACTTTGTCACTTCACCAAAAAGCCACGCACTTGTCTTTTCAATGATGAACATGTTTATGTGACAGCCTTGCATATACAGAAAAAGATAAAAAGAATAATATACTAATCGTGAAAATCAGATAATTCTCTCTGTGTGTTTCTTTTTACATATTTATTATGGAACGCTAAGAAATTGGTCACCCAACAGAACCATTTGTAGTTCATTTTGTAAACGCCCAGGTTCTGAGGGACATAGGGTGACCCCATTACAGTTCATATGGACACACAATAGGGAGCATAGGTGTGCCTGGATAGGCCATCTCTGACGGGATGTGAGAGAGAAGCTGGGCACAGCACCACTTACACCTGATTAGGCTGTGTCCCGCTTCCACACAAAGGACTGTCTGGAGCTAGGGAAGGCAGGATGACTGGGGACTTTAAAGGGAAACCTCTAGAAGCTTCTACCCCAATTCAAAGGCACAACAGGGTATACATACTTGACCAGAGACACCACCACTTCAGTACACTTCTGGGCCTTTGGATGATCTGCCAGGAAGAAGGATTGCTGTGCTGCTGAAGGACTGCCACTCTGCTGGACTCTTGCTTTGCTGTTCTGATCTGCTGCCTGCTGCGCCTGCCTGGGTAACAAGGACTGGACCTACATCCCTTGAACCCAGAACCCAAGAGTGGCTCCAAAGGCTAGTTGGCAGGTGTCCTGACTTGTGCCTCAGGGACAAAAGGCTCCAACAACCTTGTACCTGGACTCTGCCAGCTATGAGTATACGCTGCCAAGTGGTGCTGCCCCAGTTCTTATCCCTTGGAAGTGGGCCTAAGGTGTTTACCAGCCTCTGTGGATCCATCAGAACTGACAAATCGGCTCTGCTGCGCCGCTCAAACCAGAGCAGAACTGCTGCATCATTGCTGCTGCGTGGAATGGACCAGTCATAAAGACACACATTGCAGCTCTTTGCAACCCCTCATCGCCCTGACTGTGCGCAGGCCCTAGCATCCCTCGATGGTAGTCTTGACGACAATGCCAGACTCTGCATCGCAGCCTAGCAACTCTTCGGAACTGAAGCATCGCCCCGACTGCGCGCCGCAAGCCCTGTGGACGGGATCTTCGATGACAATGCAGGCCTTTGCACCACAGCCTTGCCACATTTCAGAACCAATGCATCGTTGGCACGGATCTTCACAATGCTCCGCAAACCAGGATTGAAGGTACTTTGTTCAGTGGGCCTAACTGGGTCCCTGTAGCCAGCCTGCACTCCATCATGGTCAGCCTAAACTTGTGACTAGGGCCCGTTCCGGTGCGACCAGAAACCCACAGTTGGTACTATAACCTTTTAGTGCTATTTTTACTAAAACCTTTAACATTGAATATCTACGGTCTTACTGATTGGATTTTTGTCATTTTGGTCTTATTTTATTACAAATTACTTACTGTGTTACTGTTTGAAGGGTTGCTCAAGTACTTTATACATTGCTCCCGAGTTAAGTCTGACTGCTCTGTGCCAAGCTACCCGAGGGTTAAGCACAGGTTAATTTTGGGTTTGCTTGTGACGCCACCTTGAGAAGGCATGGTGTTTGCTGCTCGATAAGGTTTTCACCCTCCTCAACCAGTAACCCGGTTTCTTACAATGTGCAGCAATGTCCTTGAAGGTACTGACAGTGGGAGGCTGGGTCAAGTGAGAGATGGCAGTGCAAAAATATAAGTAAATTAATGATATTGGGGGGAAAAGCTATCTGGTGAGGAGACAAGTGTTTTGAGGTTGAGCATCTAGGTAGGTTAGGCAAGATGCAATGGGGATGGGTATGGCAAGTTATAGAATGGGATAAATAAAGTGTAGAAGGGATAAGGTGACTTGAGCTGGGATGACAAGGGGAATCTAAAATATCAAGAGCTACAGAACGCCTTTAATGGGGTATGTGTGGTTAAAGGTGGGTGAAGGGAGTAGTGTCCTTGAAGTGTAGGGCTCAATAGGTAGTGATGGATTATACCAACTTATGATTTGTTGCAAGCGGTAGTAGAATAGAGAGGCCCCAACAGAGATGGTGGTAAGAAAATGAGTGCTTTTTATAGGGAAGAAGGAGCGACTTATAAAGAGATGAGTGAGCAAGGAGAGTAATATTAAAATGGGGCATTAGAGCTAGAGTGTACATGTAAAGTATAATTGATAGGTAGGAACCATCAGGGAGTGAGACAGAAAAAGTCGAGAGAAGCATGAGAGTTAAATCAAACAGTGAATTTGTGAAGAGTAAGAATGGATTAGGCTTGTGCCTCATGGTAGCACGGTCAAGAGATGGAGCAAAGATATATATGTGAGAGACACGTGATTGATTGTAAACTGGGATGTGAGAAAATAGCATGTAAAGAGAAGGGAAGAACAATTGCCTGCTAGGCTACACAATGTGAGGGACTAGAGTACAAAATAATTCCGGAAGATAAAGGAAACAAATAAGAGCATTATCAGGGAAAGAGTGGGTGGGATCGAAGATTAACACAAATTTGTTGGAGCTGGCATCCTGAAATTTTCTGGGGAATCAGTCATGCATGCGTACATAGGTGTCCAACACTATAGAGTTGAGATACTTCGGACATGACTTTGCATTGTAGTGGTGAGGATATAGAATTGTTAGAATAGGAACAAGCATTAGTAAAGTCAGCAGGTCTGACTTATTGATAGAAGATGTGTTCGGGAATAGTTGGGCCAATTTGCAATTGTTGATCCCAGCTGTACCAAAAATGACAAAGTACCACAATGACAAACTCTTTGGTTGCAACAATATGGTAGATGGGAATCAGACCTCTGTTGAATGCACTGCGTCACTGTTAAGCTGTATCCATCATTACGTTTGTATTTTAAGTGCTGAATTTAAAAGGCAAATGTAAAATAATACTGCATAGACAATACTTTTGACAATAGCCCAGTATTTCTGGTACATCTCCAAGAAAGCATTTGTATGTGGATGACTTTAAAATCCAAAAATGTTATTAAAGCCAAGTAAATCACATGGATGTTGCTTCTCACACCCACCCTTCCAAATATTGAGATCACTTCAGGTAGATCCCCTACGCCACTCAAAGTAACTGACCTTTTTGAAGAAATAGAGGACAGGCAGGTGTATCTCACCCCTCCCCTACTGAGTTATGTTCTGGTAGGCCAAAGTGGTAAAAGTTAGACAAAACTGCCAGAGAATCATATCTGCAGATTGTATATACAGAGCCCCACCCTATCATCTGAGATCTCTATGCACCAATAACGATTGATATTTCACACTACAATTATTTATTATATAGTAATAGCATACAAATATTATAACAGAAGACTGTAGGTATTATAAACTGCTCATCAGTAGACATTAGGGAAAATAAGCTTCAACAGTATTTCATTACACATCTCTATACTATTAGTTTATAACATACCCAAGATAAAACACGTGCCCTAAAAGCGTGGTTATATTAGTTCTTCATAATATGCTAAGTCATGTGATGCCACCCAAGTCAGAACTCTGCATTTTAGCACCCTCCCCAGCAATCTGCGTCCAACCCCTCCACCACACCCAGTATCTTGTATACTTTTCTTAACCAGGATGTTTTATGAAGCGATGGAGGGTCTGCCCATGCACGGCTCCTTATCGTTACCCAGAACACTGAACAATGCTTGTTCAAAATATAGTTGTTCACAGAAGCTCAATGCTACTTTCCTTCCTGCTCCCTACAAGAAGGAACACCACACACGGTCATCGCTGCTTATAGTCATTTCAGCTGCTGTGTTAATGCGTTCAGTAGAGAACTGAAATGCTCCTACCTGCTGTATTAGTGTAACCTTGTGCAAATCATGGCAATCAAGCACATATTCTAACAAGTCAACATATTTTCTACATCCTACACTTGCACAATGCACTCCACTATTCGAAAAACCTGCCACACGTCAAGTATGGTTACTCATTGGCCTTATGAACCGGATGCACATTCTAAATAACAAAAACAATAAAGCAGCAATTGAACTGTAATGTCAGTAAATACATCAAAGGACGCAATCTGACTCTCACCTGCAAGATACACGTCTTGTTGCTTCTGCAGTCTAACAAAAGGACTATGTAAACCCCATCACCAAAACCTATTCGTACTACAAATGGGACAAAGTATCCATCCATAAAATGATATGGCATTAAAGGACAGTCGATTTGAGCAATAGCTAACCACAAAAAATAGATGAAGTGGCATGGTTAAAAACCCACTCTCTACTACTCCGTGCATCTATTTTTTTCCTGTAGAGATACAGTCTGCTGGAACACAATTCGGAGAAGCCCATTATCTACAGTGCACCAGCAAAGAAAAAAATGCATAATTCAGAGATACACCATTTATATGTAGTGCCTATCCTAATATGAAATTAGCAAAGATGCAGGGGAGCAAGATGCAGCAAAATATCCTTTAGAGAGGTACAGTTCAGTTAAACACGTTGCATGTGTGTACCACCAAGTTGCGACACAAGTGCTCTATAAGGGAGCCAACATTCAGAAACCTACAAGTCAGAGAAACAATTGTTGTTTGGATAGGAGGTCCACCCTGTTACACGTTGTAAGAAAGTCCTGATACACTTCGCAACAAGATGTGACATGAGTGAACTAGCAGAGAAACAATTCTGAGAAAACTATTCAAAGAAACAACAGAATGGAATATGAGCGAACCAGCTAGGAAACCAAACTCAGAAAAACGTATTGTTGCACATTCAAGCGTAAGGTGCTCTTACATGTGTGAGCACATTTAGAAGGTGAACACAACTAGAAAACAGTTGAGACCATTCACAAGCGGGGGCCATCTTAATCAACTATCGGTGTTTGCAGAAAAACAGAATTCAGAAAGGCAAGTATAAAAATATGTAGGGGCACAAAGATAAATTTGACAAAGTTGCAAGACAAAAATATTTTCAGAGCAATACAGTCTTAAAATGCCCACCTCAGAATGACAAATCAGAGAGGGATTTGTTTTGCATTTAGGGACACATACCCAAATGGCATATCTGTAAAACATCAAGACGACGACACAGCTCTGTAATGGCAACGTGCATCACAACCTGCATCAAATGCTTGAAAATACTGTGTGACAATGTTACCTTTATTCCCTAAATTCTACAGAATCTAAGAACTCTTTATGGGATGGCTTTTACACGATAGAGAAAATATGCAATTTCCAGAAAGTTCACAATACAAAACACGGTACTCAGGATACTTTATAAATACTTTATTTCCAAAAATGCAATAAAAATTACTTTTACGCTGAATCAGAAAAAATACAATATAAGACTTCAAAATGTTCACAAGAAATGTATGTTAAAAATAGTTTTAAGTGCTTTTGTAAAAAAAGTTCATGCACGATTGTCCAAAGATGCAAACTCTTCTTTTGTCTTCAGATTCGTTGATATTGTTCGGCTAATATTTTTATCATCTGTCATACCGAATTTTTCTTACATAATCCAAACTTGGCTTTCTAAAAATAGAAAAAAAGCATGTATTGTTCTCATTTTGACCCAATGTGAAGGGCATTTATTAAAATGGACTGGGGAGTTAGTTGAACATTACTAACTCATGTTCATAACAAGCACTTACTACAGCAAAATAAATTATATGGCAGCAATGTAAATAACATGTGTTACTATTATCCAAATAAATTTTACTCTTATCATTGGCAGAATGAAATGAAATAAGCATTTATAAAGGCCATTAAACCCGAGGGTATCGAAGACTGAGGCCAAACCATAACTCCATACTGTCGTGACCTGGGCAAGGGGCACTAGGACCCTGCACCCAGTGGCCAGAGGGGACAGCAACCAGACACCACTTCCGCTCAGGGAGTGGGGGACGGCATTATGCGACTGCGAGGGCAGGGGACGAGACCTGCCTGTGACCACGTGCAAGAAACAGGAATAAAGAATACTTGATTACTTACCAGTCTCTGCGTGGTTCCTGTAGGAAGACACTACACATACTAGGCACCATAAACTTAAGACGAGAAAAGCCAGGTTTTCAGAGATTTTTTAAACACAACAGAAGAATCAATCCTAGCTATATGGGCAGGCAAACGATTTCATAGCCTGGCCAGTGATCTAGAGAAAGAACAGTCACCCCATCTGACTCTGCAAGACGTTGGAATGACTACTTTAATGCCTGAAGAAGATCCGAGTGACCTGCCTGGGACATGCCAATTAAGTGCAGAGAGATGTTTGCAGCCTTTGTAATGGAGGGCTAAAAAGACCAGCCATATAGCCTTAAGCACAACCCGCATTCTGACAGGAAGCCAATGTAACGAGCGAATACCCACTATAACCAAAGCTCATTTAGGTATGTTGAGAATAAGGCGAGCAGCTGCATTTTGCACCACTTGCAATCTGTTCAGTAAGGAGTCATTAACCCCTTCCCTGCGGCGCGAATTCCGCTGCGGTGCGGGGATTTAATTAGGGGGCTTAACCCCTTGCGTGCTCAGGATGGCCCCTGGCCGTCCTACGTCACGGTAGGCATGTGCGGAGGACGGCCTGGGGCCGTCCGAACTCCACCCACTAATTAATTCTTCCGCACAGGCTGGGAATTTGCGCCGCGCTGGGGAATCGGCGGCGTTCGGACGGCCCCCGGCCGTCCTGAGCACACGCCCACTGTGACGTAGGATGGCCGGGGGGCCGTCCTGAGCACACAAGGGGTTAATGTTCAGATAAAAGGCATTGTAATAATCCAATCTGGATGAAATTAAAGCAATGAACACCGAGTGACGCATTTCAAGTGGCATAAATGGAATTTTTTTCCTGAGAGTCCTGATTCAGTAAAAGCTTGTGCTCGTAGTTTGATTAACCTGTGCCTCAAAATTCAAAGAGGTTTCAAAAATGACCGATAGGTAGAGGGCCACATTCCTCAGGCCACCAACTATTAGTCCAAATAGAGTCTTGCGCGCCAAACACCAAGATCTCAATTTTATCAGTGTTCAGCTGAATGAGAAAATACGAGTCGGCCCTTGCGTTCTACAAATCGCTGACCTGCAGATTTTGCAAGAGGCTGCATTAACCCCTGAACTGATCAAGAGGTGTGCTACTGTTACATCCTGCCTTTTAGGTCTTGCCTTCATGAGCATGCGCTAGCACATGCAAGACACTTGTGTTCAGTAATAGGCTTGGAACCCGCCCATTGCTGACCATTCGTTGGAATCTTTGCTGCCTTCTAATTGGGCAGCACTTGCAATGCCTCACTTCCTTTTTTTTCGTGGCGCACAGACCAAGCACAGATTAATTATGTTTAATTAGTGTCACTCTGCTGGCCATCAGCTGCTCCCACTGTGATTCAGGTACTATTTGTTCGGAAACAAATGTTCACCATTCTAACTATCCTTTCGACTGCAAACTGTGCCAACACCCTTTCACAGGCCTTATATTCACACTACCACCGCAGCAGCACACAGTGTTAAAACATTTCTTTGACCCTAAATACAGGCTATCAATGCAGCTTCAATGTGCGGCAGGCACTGACATGCCAGCCCACAGCCTTTGTCCTCATTAATCAGGGGCTGCTGACTGACACTGGCCATGTTGGCTCGACCCCAACCCTCCTCCCCACTGTGCATCGCACCTGCAGGCAGGGGCCTGAGTGGCAGCTTGTCATCAATGTTATTTAGATAAAGGGTAAAATGAAAACATACCATTTCAGCGCCAAACCAAACTCAGTACAGCACACTCACTGTGTTCCAGGCATCACTCCTCACAGAGAGTAAGCAACCATGAACCAACACTCCACACTAACTTCACAACCACCCACTTTGTTGTACAGGAGTTGTCCACTTACTGCGCTTCATAACGCAAACCGCTCTTCACCATGCACTATGATAAAAAAAAAACATGAAAAGTGGGGTGTTGGGTGTAAGCAGAAAACAAATGCACCTTGCCCACTCCCCTTCGGCAGATAGCTACACCTAGACGCGGGATAGCCCGCACTCGGGACTGGACACGTGTCCTTTTTAAAGGAACCAAAACCAGGAGGAGGGAGTGACCCCCCTCCCCCCCTACGGAATGAGACTGGGGGGGTCTGCGGTCAGTTGCCGACTGCGAATTAACATTTCAGGAGCACATTGCCCATCTATAGAAGCAATTGTTGGTGAACTGGCGAAAACGGGTGACCACCTTGAATCAGCATTGTGAAAATTGGTTCTATTGTGTTCCTAAAGTGCTTTGTAGGAAAATATATAGAAACTGCCTTTTAATTCAACTTTCAGTACACTGTCCCTTTTTCATAGAGCAATAGTGTATAAATGCATCAAATAAACAAAAATGTGTGCTCTAATTGTTGTCCAGTTTCAAATGCAGACTGTCACTTCTTTTTAGGTCTCGCCTACGCAGCGCGCATGCGCTGCATAGGCAAAAAGACCTTTTGGAATCGCTTCGGCTTTTCAGCCAAAAACGTGCACGCGTTCCATTGACTTCAATGGCAACGCGTGCACGTTTGGCGATTCACTTGCGGGAGCGAGCGGCGCCATATGGTAGCAATTATCGCTCCTGGCGCCGCTCGCTCCCGCAAGGGAAACGCTTTCACTTTTGCAGACAGTGTCTGTTTTCTCTTTTTACTAAAACCATAACAGATCAGATGTTTTGTTTAGATTTGCTAATTTTCCTTCTCCCGTGTACTCGTTTACATTCAGGTCCCTTTGTCCATCGCAACCACCTGACCATCTTTAAAGGGTCCGAGGCAGGGAGGTCATCAAAGACAGTGAGGCTGATGGAGAGATAAGGGCAGCAGCCCCGCCCAGTCTCTCTGGGGCTGGGAGCCGCCGCACACCTTTGATGTCTCCCCTCCCCTGACAGATAAAGCAGGGCAGAACCAACTGTAAACTGCTTAGTAATGGCGTCACTGCAAATCACTACAGGCCCGAGGTGTCATGGGAAGCCAGCTCCACAAACGGTGAACCCGAGCAGGGTCACACACATACGCGCTGAGGGCTTAAAAGGTTAAAAACACACCGCTCGTTTAAGCGTGTAAAGAAACCGCCGTGAATGCACCCAGGGTCGCTGATGGGAGGATGAAGGACACCGGGGCTGCGACCTCATACTAAACATTCGACGGTTGAAGCAAACGCTGCACCCTGCTAACAAACTTTTTACTAAATGAGCATGCCATGTATGCCAGTTTTAGGAACATACGTGCTGCTACTTGAAATCTTGCGGAAGGAAACATCTGTGCTGCGTCACCGGCAAGTCTTTCACCACACAAATAAGTGGCATTGTTTGGTTTGGAAAGGCCTGCAGAAAGGCGCATAATACACTGACAAAAATGCTTAGGATTTATTTCACTGTCAGGGCTACGCTGATATCTGCGTGTTTTTAGGCCGGAATTAAAAACGAATGTTTAAGAGCCTTTGCTGGCAATACAAACCAAGGAAGCCAAGCTGCACTCACTACAAGGCAGGGCGGGGCGGGGCACTTTTGTGTGCAGATAACAGCCCGGATCTCCCATGCCGACCCTTTCCCATCGTCAGCCCGCCCTTTCCAGCTGGACCTAAAGAATGCTAAAAGAGAAACAAAGATGGAATGATTGTCATCCTCTGTAACTACAACGGAGGAGCAAGTGAGAATACACTGCAGGAAGCTTGTGCGGGCATTGAAAGTCATCATTGACCCGAATTCTCGCCATGAGCATCGGAACAAACCATGCAGGTGAGTCGCTGCAGCCAAGGCAGGGAGAACTCTATCCGCTGCCCCAGTGTGTCACTGATGGGCGCGTTATAATTGGAATTCTGTACGGTCGGTTGAGGTGTGTGAGTGATGTCTTACTGAGGGGCCGGTCCACCTGACCATTTTCCTAACCGGTCTCAGGGCCTCAGGCCCTGCAGGGCACATCTCTGTGGCACAAACTCCCTTCACAGATTTATAAACGAGCAGTGCCAAGCATTTGCACCAGAAGGGGCATTATCGCAAGTCAGGAAATACTCATGTTGTAAACACAGCGGGCTTATATTGAGACATTCACCTCAAAAGACGTTCAAATCTATCCGCTTTACTTTTCATTGGGGCAGCAAGCACACTTCTTTTCACCACATGAGATATCACCCCTGAATAGAACCATCCTCTTCATTCAGTTCACTGGGAGGTTCTACCAATCACCCATCTCACGGGGAGGGGGGACCAGACCCATCCATTTGAACCACAAATGGATCGTAAGCCACCCATTTACAGTGCATGAGAGAAAGACACGGATATTCACAGGGCTATCCTTACCGTTTTCCAGGTCCCAAAGGCGAGACCTATTGGCTATGCCAATGCTTCTTCTAAGCTTGGCCCGAGCATGACCCGATTATCTGCCATAGTAACCCTTCCCCCACTGATTGACATGTGTGCCCTCGCAGGTCAGGCCTGGTTGCGCCCCTGCTTGTGCCTATTGAAAGGTTTTTCTCCACGAACGTGGTAGAACAATGAGAGATGCAGGTATGTAGTATATCAGGATTTTTTCAGCTTTTATGAGAGGAATGTCTGCTATGCCAGCTCTGTACTACCACAGAGGTGAGCTCCAGGAAGCATCTCTTGCGACACCCCAGATCCCAGAAAGATAAGCAGGCGGCCAACATTCCGTTCTTTCCTGTGCATCTTTTTTTAATCTGATATGAAATCAGCTGGACATTTCAAAGAAAGGGAAACAAAGGATCGCTGGTCTGACTGTGCCTCCCTGACCCGCTTTTCATAAATTGAGATGCCTCTCTGTGTTACTGGATGGGCTTGCTTTGTTCACTCATCTCAGACTGCTTCTGACCCTCAATTGTTCCCGTTTTCCTGAATGGTTCCTTAACTTCGAGTGCATCCTTTCAACTCTTGCCATAGGCTCCCACATATCTCTGGACAGACATCTGACTTTGCTGGGAGCACCTTAATGGCTGGCAAGCAATGGGGCACTGTAAAAAGGGCAAACACCATTGGCCATACATGGGATTCCTGACTGCTAATGCGCATGATAGATAACTCTGTAGGGATAGTATCGGTATACATAGGCTCCACTCATTGTAGAGATTGGGAACACTTCTTATGGGGAACACACCTAATGTCCTTGTGGATAAGAGATGACTTCACTGGTGACTGCTACTGAACTATTGATGTTGAGTTCACAACCAGTAGTTGACTTTATACCAGAACATAACATCTGAGGTCCTGGCTTTAAGGACAGTGGTGAATAATAAAATAAAAAGCCAAGTATGGATAGTGCAGATGTAATAAAAGTGTTGCGTGAGGTGGGCTCGAACTATCCCCACCATCAGAGGGTGTAATGTCTCAAACTGGACAGTAATTCCACCCTCCCAAATGGCTCCCTATTGCAGCACGATGCCAATCAGGATGAGTGGCATACTGCTTGGTTAATGCATCCTAAAACAGGTCTATGAATTTTGTGAAGTGGCTCATTAGCCTGTTGTCTGACCCCTAAAAACGTCTGGGTGGCCAGAGACCGGGTCCTTACATTCAGGTCCCAGAACTTGTATCCTCATCCCATGAGACAGAGTTTTCTTTCACATATGGTAATGTGGAGCCCATACTAATTTAAAGGGCTGGTAGTTCCCAATCGCATCCGTTTTGGAAACAGGTTATCCGAACCCCGTCTGACCAATCAAAGAGGCTATTGTTGATCATAAGTGCCTGGAAGCATTCCCTAAGCAACTGGCACTACTGCTGGGGATTCAACTACTCAATACTGAAATCTACTTAGAACGCCCACTTTTCTTAATCAAAGTCACTGGTTAATACTCTAAGCAAACTGGAAGCTTAAACTACTGTGCAAATGTGAAGAGATTTGAAGCGGGAGGGAAGAAACTTGTTGCAATCCTTTTATTAATCCATAGGAGCAGCGCAAGTGCTGCACGAGAAATCTAGTATGGATGATGGGTGACTCCAAGTGTTCGTGAGGCACAAATTCCAGCAGATATGTTGGCAGGTAGCATCCCCTGACAAATCGAACCCACATCATGGGCACGCCACTCATTAACTACCACTTCACCCTCCATTACAATGGGGGCAGTGACATCTCACAAAGGAGCAAGGCTTCACTCTGAGGCAAAAAAAGGATGGGTCGGTCAGGCAGATGCTAGAAGTTGTATGGGTAGTGCTTAATTTGAGCTGGTGGTTTCCAGTGCTCGGCACTGGCACTTAATTGTTAACTCCTACGCTTACGGCTTTCTGCTACATGATGGCACGGTTTGCCTAACTGATAGATGAGCACAACAGTTGTTTATTAAGTCACTATGCCAAAATAATTCCCATCGCCCAAGCCATTCTTATAGCTTTACGGCCTGGAATAGTCTGAATTTTCACGTGTGTCGAAGTGTTATGAGTCGCAGTTGTGTTGCTATTGTCATCGGCAGCGCAGGCAGGGGCAATAGGTGTGCAAGCTGCAATGGCCTCCTGATGGGGGTCATGGTACTTATTTCTTAACAAATTAAGCACTGGTTATGGAAACCCCAACATAAGATGAATACATTGGTGTGCACTAGAACTTTTAAATAATGACCAGTATTTTCTCTCTCGTCAGTCATGGAGCCCGCTTCAAATGGAGGGGGTGGACAATCGCAGGATGGTAGAAAACCAAAGCCGATGAGTACATTTTTCCATGGGCTGGGAGTGCATCCGACATGGGCTCAGCAACCTGAGGGGTGCCCAGCAAAAGGCAGGGTTCATCTGGCTGGTGTAGTTATGGTCATACTCCTATTAAGCACCCAAGGTGCCACCAACGGCTGGTGGGCTTCTCTTAGAGGAGTAGGTCTGAGTAACAGAGGTGGAGCTGCCATGTGAGTGCTCTCAAACCTGCGGGATGCTCTTAAGCAAAGAGGGCCTAGCGACAAAGGGAGGAGCTGCCAATAGTCGTGAAACCACCGGCAGCATGGCAGAGACAGCACAGTTAAACTGCATCAATTAGACACAAAGTTAGCCGGTAGGCTGTTGGAAAGGAAAGAGCTGCCATAACAGTGGCCCTTGGGAGGCCTGATTGCTGGGACACCGGAAGTGGGGGGCAACAGATATAGCCAGAGGGAATAGTCGCAAAGCAGAAGGGCATCTGATCTCACATCGGTAGCAAGGGAAGCCAAGAAGCTGCTATGCACAACCCGAGAGACATTCGCATCCAGCTCCTGGACCGGAACCTGTGTCCGATGGGGCGGTCAAAGATGATTTACGGTGTTGCCAAAATGGCTTAAGACTGGGGATCACTGAAATATGACTGTATGATCAATTTATGTTGACTTTTCTGCATGATTTATGGCGTATATCAATAATTGGTTACTTTCATGATGATTTATGACCCTCTCATGATGTATGACAATGTTAATAAACTGCAACTTTTTACCTTCCACCAGAGTCTCTGACTCTTATTGAAAGAAGGGCGGATGGAGGGGAGAGACAGTCAAAGGCCTGTCTTGGAAGGGTTGAAAAGTGGGCCGGGAGGCAAAGCCAGACCGTAAGGGGACCACAACTAATGCGCCCAAGGGCTCCAGGACATATGGGCATCAGTGAGAGGGAACAGGGGGAGTGTGGAAGCAGAAAGCATATGCACTGTGCCCACTCCCCTTTGAGAGATAGCCACACCAGCACATGGGAAAGCCCACAATCAGGATGGGACAGGTGTTCCTTTAAAGTAACGAATACCAGGAGGAGGTGTGACCCACCCCCCTAGGAAGCCCATAGTTGGAGACTTGGGGGTCTGCGGTCTGTTGCTGAATGCAAATATTGTCCCACCCATACACGCCTACCAGAACAGCAAATATTGCAGCTCGCAACGGGGTGGAAAGGATCCGCTACAACTGGCATGAAGACACTGAGTCAATAATACAAAATGGTGGCTGATAGGCTGTCAAAAGGAGAGAGTTGCCGTAACTGTGATCCTTGGGTTGCCTCACAGTTGGAACACTGGGTGGGGGTGGTATGATTTCACCCCTCACAAACTAGCTTAGTGAGGTCTCTGGTGTTTCTAGTACCAGCCTTTTAGTCCCAGGCAGCCCAAAATGGTTGCTGCCGACCAGAGGCACATTTCTGCCCTCCTGCTGCTGAACCAAGCTCAAGCAGGGGAAGGCAGAACAATAGGCAGGATTTAGTGTATTAGGCCTGGGTGGGTGCACTTGCCAGTGAGCGAAAGTCTGCATGAGGGGACATTTAGTGTCCCTGTGCATAGTCCAGTTCAAACCAGTCCTGGGAGCCATTGGCTCCTGCTCTGGCGCGAAACTGGACAAAGGACATGGGAGTAACCTCCCCACTGTCCTGACCCTCCCTGTGAGGGTCCCTTAATCTGTCCAACCCTCTCCTGTGGGTACAAAAGGGCTTACCTGGCTGTAGGATGCTAGATCCAACGTGGACAAGATTCTGAAGCAGAAAGCACTGAACTTCGACCGTCTGGACACTCTGGACTTCGCTGGACTTCGTTTGGGCCGGACTTCGTCTCCCTCTCAGTCTGAAGCATCGTCTGTGCCCGTGCACCATACAGGCTCTGTGTAGGACCTGTGGAGCATCAAGGACAACCAAATAAATCTCCCTTGGAGTGAAGGAGTCACTCCCCTGCAACCGCAGGCACCACATCACGATTGACTTGTTTGCTGCTCCTGAGCTCCTAAGGATTCCGAAGGCTCCAGCAACACAGTAGGTGGTTTTCCAAGTCCCTCGAGGTCCGACCTTCCCTCTCACCAAGTTTGAGATCAGATTCCCTCTTGGGGGTGGCAATTTCTGTACCGCTGTGCACCACATACTTTTGCAAGTGCATATGCTTGTTGGCATTCCCAAAACAAGTGCACTGGGCTTCAAGTAGCCCCAACCTCTCTCACCCTTTCCACCAAAGAACTTTGGCCTCCTCACACTGAGTGCTCCGTGGGCTGTTGCTTTGTAAATCTGCTTGAGGTCCCCTTGCGACTCCTGTGCCTCCGGCCTGTGGGTCCTCTTGAGTGTCATCACTGCTTTTCTTGGGATCCCCTGGTTTTTCCAGGCTTGCCCCAACTCCCCTGTGTTTGGTGAGTCTCCTGGACCTTGCTGGTCCGAACCATAACCTTTCTTGACCATCTTCATGGGTTGCTGCTGCCAAGGCTTGTTGGTGCTTCAGCCGGATATCGACCCCTCAGCACTGTACATTCTTTGGGGGAAAGCTCGTATCTGGCTCCTGGTCAGCCTCGACATTTCCTGGTCCCGGTGGCTGCAGAGTCAAGAACCCCCTCAACACACCCGACATCGATGGGCATTCGTCTACCGAGCCCCTGGTCACTCCTGAGTGACCCAGACACTGTCCCCTCTGCTCTCAGGTACTCTTCGACAAGAATCCACCTTTGGATTCCAAAGGACACTTCTCTTCTTTCCTGCAGTGGCATTTCCTTGAAGTCCTCCATTGAGATCGACTGCGGTTTCCGACACCGCTTCTGCCCTATGCACCCGGCTTCCCTGGGATAGGTAACTCTGGTACTACGGTATCCACGGGTGGGGTGGCTCTTCAACCTCCTATGACCCAAAGGGCTTTCTCGTAATCCACTGGGATGGGCCCTTAAACTTCAAAACTGCAACCGCAACTCTCCCATAGAATTGTACGGCGCACGCGGTCGTGTTCCCACACTGCACCCGTTCTCCTCGGGGTCCCTACTTACTCACCTTGGGTGTGGTTCCTTGGGGTCCCAGCGATTCTACATCTTCTAGACACAGTCTTGACTCGAGTCGTGGTTCTTATACAACTATTTTAGTATATGGTTTGGTCTCCCCATGGAGCCCACTGTATATTGGTGCTACTTACGATTGTTTCTGTGCTACAGTATTGTGTGCTTTGTGTTTATGTGCGTGTAGCAGATACTGTGAGGTATTTAGAGTGTGTTATAATAATAAATACAATTTTTTTTTAAAGTACTGCGTGGTTCTCCTTTCATTTAACCAATACAATAAGGTTGCATTCTGGTAAAACAAGCTGCTTAACATTCCTTCAAGACTAAGCCTGAAGGCTGCTCTCCACAGCTACCACTTGGATAGTTTTCTAAGGTTATCTTTGACCTCTTAAATTACCATAAGGGTTGTTTGGACTGGTGCAAGGTGCCCATTTTATTTAGTGGACAGCATATACCAGGCCAACTTCTCACAGGAGGGCAATGGAGATAGCCAGAAGGATTAGTCACAAAGCACACATGGCACATGCAGCCCGGAAAGGGCCTTTGATGTCACGCATCGGTAGCAAGGGAAGCCTAGAAGCTGCTGCGCGCAACACAAGGGACCTTCATATCCAGCTCATGGACAGAAATCTGTGTCTGTTGGTGGTGTGAAATATGAATTATGGTGTTTCAAAACTGTCTTCAGACTAGGGATCACTGATTTAGGACTGTATGATTGATATACATTGACTTTCTTACATGATTTATGGTGTATAATTATCAATAATCGATTACTGTCATGATGATTTATGACTCATGATATATGACTTAATGTTAATAAACTGAACTTTTATCTCCACCCAGGGTTTCTGGCTCTTATGGAAAGGAGGGCGGGTGGAGGGGAGAGACAGTCAGAGGCCCAGTAGGACCAGGTAGCCTGTCTGAGGAGGGTGTACCAAAAAAGGAGGTAACCAACCGATCAACCCAACACTCGAACACAAGGAAACAGCCCGAAAATGATCACACCGAAGAACATACCCCGCTTTTTAATGCGCCTACTGCACATGGGCCAGTTCGAACTACTTGGCATGTGTGATATGTTCAACAAAATCTTACAGTACTAGAAAATCTTACAGCAGCTAGGAAACTAAAAGTTCTAAGGGGCTTTTCGGTTTGCACAGCATGCTATTTAAAGAGCTAGATTAGGCGTAGTTTTTGTGCTAAGAAACCTGGAGCTTGAGGTGCTGTGCATTCATAGTTGGGAAGGGGGTAGATAAGTGTTTAAAGGACCACAAGGATCCTCCAGCTGCATCCTTTTTAGGACTCGCCAGGGTAAGCACTTACTAGAGCATGTGCTCTCGTATGCGAGACTCTTGTGTTCATGTAATGGGCTTGAAACCCACCCATTGCTTACAATTCATTGGCATCATTGTCGCTCTTCTTTGCTGCTTTCTAATTGGGCAGCGCTTGCAATGCATCAGTTCCTTTTCTTTCTGCGAAGCAGGGACCAATCACAGATCAATCAGGTCTGATTAGTGTACCTCCACTGGCCAGAAGGTGCTCGGGCTATGATTCAAGTATTCTTTCTTTTGAAGAAAATAAGCTGTCAACACTGGTCGCAACATATTACTTTTTTTTGTTTACCTTCTCCCCATCTGTTTCTTCTTCCCTACCACCCACCCGCCCTCCCGTCCCTGTTTCTTCTTCCCTCCTGACCCTATTTCTTCTTGCCTCCCACCCACACTCCTGTCCATTTCTTCTTCCCCAAGTCTCTGGATCTTATTTATTCCCAATCACCTTTTCGTCCCCGTTTCTTTAGGACCCAATTTCTTCTCCTACCCACCATCCCGACCCCATTTGTACTCCTGCTCCCACCCACCCTGTCTGTTTACTCTCCTGACAAAAGGGGGGGGGGGAGAACGATATACAACGTGGCCAGCGCTGGTCGCTTCATAGTACTTTTGTTTTAATCATCCCATTATCCTACCCCACCCATCCCCAGTTACCCCCCGTCACCCACCCGATTGCCAAAGCCAATAGCTAATCCACAGACAAGACCTATTGGCTTGCCAATGCTTGTTACATCAGGCATCATTACATCACAAGTACATTTTCCAGTCTTTTACATCACAGGTAGGTTGTTGTTTAAGTGTCCTAACCTATAATACATATATTTTTAGGGTCACTCCTTTGCACTTAAGTGGTGCAGTAAGGTTGAGAACGTCTCCAAGGCGACAGTTCTCACAAGATGTGTATGAGGAGTAGCCTGTCCATGTGAACTGAAGTTACGCCAAAGAGAAAAATGTCCCTTACAGTGGCGGCTCCTCCGCTAAGGCGAAGGAGCGTAGCGCACTGCTTTTAAGCAGTGTCACCAAAGGAAAAATAAAATAACTCGAAGTTATGATCATTTTATTTTTTCCTTGTTGCGGCAGCTTTGCGGGCGGTAGGGGCAGGACTGCTCTGCTGACAAAGCAGGGGAGGAGTGGTTTGCACTCCCTAAAGTGCGCATGAATGTTTGGCTGGCCCTCTGGGGCCGGCCAAACATTCATGCGCACTTTGCATGTTCTCCACCCAGGCTGCATTACAGCCTGGGTGAAGAAAATGCCCAGGCCCCCATTCCCTGGATGAGCGCCGAACTACGGCGCTCAGACCAATCACAATGCTGCATTGCAGTATTGTGATTGGCTCAGGGGAGCCTGGGTGCTCTGTTCTGCAGACGATGATGGAGAGAGTGGTGAGACGTGGCGAGGAGGTAAGTGTTTTTATTCTTCACCCCCTCTCCTGGCACCCGCTGCCCCCCCAACGCCCTATCTGTGCTAGCCGCCATTGGTGCCTTATATCCTTTATGCACCGTAGCTCCTCTGAGGAACCACACGCAACTGGCAGCAAAGGTCGAAGTGGGCCGAAGTCAAGCCGAGACAGAAGCTGGCACCCTAAATGGATCCTACTTTGTAAAGCATACTTCATTTGACAACACCCTATCAAACGAGTGCAATTCGAATTTCTTCTGCCGTGTTCTTAGAAGTACGTCTGTGAGCAGTTTCCAGGAGTTTGACATTCTTACTCACGGACACGGTGAGTAACTTTGTCAAACTCCTGGAAATTCATGAGTAAGAAGAGACCTTTATTAATCAAGCTCTTGGGACTTAGAAGTATAGAGGTGTTCGGTTTAGCGTTTTTATTCATGGTCCACTTAATAGGGGTGTGTAACAATATGATTGGAGCAGTTTTTTTGTGTGTGTTTTTTTTAAAGAGCATCCCAATGAATAAATGAGCCGTAAATAAATATGAAGAGAGCCTGAATGAAACGAAGGACGGCAAGTCAACAGAAGAAACTGCAAAAAACACAATGTGCATCAGAAAATAACTTTTCAGATCAGTTACTTACTAATCCTCCAGGCTCCACGGGCTTCGTCCTAAATGGAAGTTGTTCTATTTTCTGCTGGGAAGCAACACTCTCTAACCTGGGGAAAGATGAACTTTCTGGTAAACATAGGCTGTCAGGTGCGCATTTGAGACATCCGACTTCGATGCCATAAATGGCAGTAATTAAACAGTTAAAACGTAAAGAAGCATAATCACTCAAGCTTTTTCTCGTACATAAGAATATTAAATGTATTCAGATCAAAAATAGAGGTAAAGGTTAAACACAGCATGAAACACACTAATCCAGCCACACTCTGGGAGAATCTTTCAAAATCAGTCGGGCCAAATCAGCCTTTCATCCTTCTGAGGGTGGTTTAAGAGTACCTTTGAGCGGTGTAGTTTTTGAAGAACGAAGCGGGCAACAAATAATTTGTTTAGAGGTGGGTGTTATAATAATGATAACAAACGGTATTAGGATAACATGATGGCAAGACCGATGAGAATAGTAGGAGAATCTACTTGCATAATTTTTAACTCTGAAAATTGGCTGCCATACATTTATTTGAACGCAATGTTTTACTATTATTTAGATCAGTGTCATAACAGAACAATTTTTGTCATCGTGCCTACCCAGGGAGTGGTGTCATGATGGTGTCATCTATGCATTTGCCAACAGGTTCTCGTCACCATAGTACTGAAGGCCTCGCTCACCCCGCCAACACCAACAGCCCACAATGCACAAGTATTACTGAGGGGGGGGGGGGTAGACACATGTGCAGTGTACATGAAATAGCATTAAAACATTGGAGCCGTTAACATAACACTTAGTACAAACGGTGGGTTCGTCATCCATAAATCCAATCATGAGATCAGAAGGGTAGGGGAAGCGGTCGAGGGGGAACCCCACCCCTTCAAACCACAAGCGTGCGGGACAGTGCAGACTCAGCAACCATAGCTTCAAGGATTTTCAAAGGCTTCCAGCACTTCCATCCACAACGGGGCTATCGGTAGCCTTTGTATGCCCCTCGCCGCCTACCTTCGGAGCGCCTGGTCCTCTGCACTAGCCCAATCCTCAACAGCCGCTTCCCATCTCGCAACCACTGGCCCAATGGCCGATTTCCAAGTCATGGCAATCTGTTGCTTTGCCAAAATGTAGCTCAAGTTAATGAAACGGCTCCCCACTTTCTTGGGCACCAGGTGAGGAAACAATCCCACGAGGAACACCTCCAAGGTGCACGGTACACCTCTATTCAATGTCTTGTTCAGTTTCCGCACCACTGAGGACCAAAACCGTGAAATGTTTACAGATAGTGACATGACCAGGCCATGTGGCAAAAATCTGCCTCTACCAGAGCAAAAAGGGGGCAGCGCTTAGGCTCTCCTCTGTATATCGCCATCAGTTTTTACAGGGTGAAATAAGCCATTGAGGTAATTAAATTGGATTACCTTAAACTGGGTTTTCTGGGACACCTTCTGTGGATAAACCACCATTTTTGCCCACTCCCAGTCCAGTGAATTTCTAACCAGTAAGTATGCCATTTTCTGCCGGAGGGACCTCAAGTCTTTCTGCGGCAACCCATTGGGGGCTCCATATAGCAACCAGGCCAGACTTGTTCCCCATCTTAGGGCCAACAGAAAGTGCAAAACACTGTGCCCGAGGTTCCTCACCCCCACTCCCAAAAGGGCAGCAAAGGACAGGGTTAATGCCTCATACATAAGAAACTGCCCCGGAGGCAAGTCAGGTGTCTCAACCACGACCTCTAGGGGCATTAGTCTGGAGGCCTCATAGCAGTCTCCTACCGTCACTAATTCCACCTCCATCCATGACGCCAGTTGCACCGCTGAGGAGATGGGGGATCCCCAAGCAGGTGCCCTGCCAGAGGAAGTGAGGGGGTGTACAGTGGGCACTCCTGTGTCCTCCACGCATCGTGCTGTCAGCAGCAAAGTGCCATCTCTAAAAGAACACCATCCCCCCTCCTATGCATTCGACTCAGTCAAGCCAGGAGCGCCCCCGAGCAGGTGTAGCTCCCACATGTCCCAGCTCAGCCAGGTTCTTGCCTTCCAGCCGAAGTGTGAATCACTGCAACTGGGCTGCCAAGTAGTACAATTCAAAGTCTGGCATCCCCAGAGTCTCGTTCAGAATTGGCCTCCTAAAGGCGCCCAATGACACCCTATGCCATTTCTGTCCCATATAAGGTCACTGGGTAGGGAATCCAAGTGTTTAAACCAAGAGGTGGGTAGCCTAGCTGAGAAATTGGTGAAATTATAAAGTAGCTAGGGCAACATGGCCATCTTGGGCAAGGCTATTCGTGCCATGATGGGAGCCAAAGGGAGCGCAAGAAGCCACGTAGCCCTTCAGGGAGTGCAACACAACTCCCATGTTTCCTTCGCACATGTTACCTAGGGTGTGGTAAACTTGGATCCCCAGATATCGAAATGTCGAGGGGCCCAGTTAATTGCCAGCAGCAAGGACTCCGGGCAGCAGTGGGAAGAGACAGGCCTTAGCCATATTGACCCTCAGTCTAGAGCACTCACTGCACTCCTATAGGAGTTGCAGCAGGAACAGCACATCCGAGGCCATACTGGACATGTGAATCAAGAGATCATCAGTGTATAGCAATATGAGATGTTCAGTGCCGGCAACCCGGATAGCCCCATCAACCCCCGGCATCCTACACAGTTCCACTAACTGTTAAGGGCAAACAATAAGGACAATGACACTGCTGCCTGGTCCTTCTACATACCTCATAGGAGTTCAATACAGTCTGACCTGATCGTACCCTAGCAGGATGCTTGGTATACAACAGTCAAACCCACGCTACCCATGAGGCCCCCAATTGCATGTGGGTCATAACTGCATTTAGATATGCCCAGCTGACAGTGTCGAAGGCCTTTTCCAAATCGAAAGCCATCAAGCCTGCCTTCGCATCTCCTCCTCCCTGGGAGCTAACAGTGCTGAGTACAATGGCATAAATTAAGAGGTATGTTGCAGTATAAACCCACGCTGATTGGGGTGAACCAAAGTGGTGTTTGAGATGATCATCCATATATACACATACTTGAAATCAAACTATTTTGACAACATCATTATCAATTGAAAATGAATGTATCAGTCCACTGCACATCACTACAGAGGCAGCCAATATTCTTTGTAAATATTCCTTTAATACAACCTGTAGAGAATCTGGCCTTTGATGTCCAAGACCATCCTTCCTCATCACAAAGCTTCCTACGCCAAACATTTGTAGACCTTTCAATTAATATTTTGATATCTTCTCCACTGGCATAACATCTTCTTAAATTAAGAAGGGCAGTAGCGGGCATTACTCTTTTAGTTACCATGTACCAATCTTCAGTCCTACACCACTCGTATCATGGGTCCCTGAGGGTTGCCCATATCTGGGCAAAAACCTCTCGTAGCCACCAAGTCAAAGTTTATGATCATATTCTAAAACCTAGCCAGTTTCTTGGCCTTCCCAGAAGCATCGTGTGAACCTCAATCTCGAACAACCTTCTCATTAAATCTCACTGATTTTTTGTGAATATTGAACCAGTAGGACCAAATCTTAGGGCATTCCTACAAAGTGAGATAAAAAGTTCCGCTTGTTTTCAAGTTGTCTGGGTCTTAGAAATTGTACCCTAGTGTAGTAACTCCTGTCTAATATCTTGAGCTTCACCAATGTGAGGGCTAGCCATATTACCTACCTTACACGTGTAATGGCTTATTTTATTTGTGTGGCATCCTTAAATCCCTCTTCCATCTGGATTTCAAACTGGTAAGCATATGAAATGTTATTTGGAATTATGCTATACATTAGTGGCTGTGATTTATACCATAAGTGTTCATCCATGAATCTAGACTCTGAAAGGGAGGCATCTGGCAAAATCTGTGCAATTCAGACTTTCCGACAACATGCCAGAGCAGCATCGATCCAAAAGATTGTCATTAATATAATTTGAATTGCATTTGCAGCTGTGCAAATGTTTCCTTTCCTTTTTCTTTCTCATATATCCAAGGTCACCAGGCACAAATACCCGTGTCTTGAACTGCCCTACATTTGCACTACTCCGTACAATATGCACCCACCTAGACTAGTGTTTTCCTCATTAGATCGTTCTCTCTCTTCATCTCTTTGGTGTTTTCATGCCATGCTTTAACTAGTGTGCACGTTGCACCCACCATTACAACCTCCTTCATTCTTCCATGTAATGCATGTGGCTAGCCAGCCAACACATTTGTGGCTTTTTAAAAGTAAGAGCAAGTTCTGTTTGTGAGGAGAATGCCCATTCGTTTAACACAGTTAGCTGTACCACTATCATTTACGCATGACCACCAGTGCTAGTCACCCTATATATGTCCTTCTACATAATGTTTCCTAAGAGATCCTAGATTCTCTGTCCTTCCACTTTTACCGTCTAGTCAAACCATCAACTTTCACTTAAAAAAAGAATCTGGGCTCTAATGAAGTCTGTCCTGCAAGTTATCTGTAAGATGTAAAGAAACATCAGAAAGCATATCATCTTGAATAAAACAGCCTATCCTATCAGGGACAACAGGCTTTTTGTCTCCCACATGCAACATCATTATACCCCGGGTCCAGGTTTTCTGAAAAGCAATCTGCCTGTTACCTAGGACCCCATTTCCTAATCTATTCGCAGAGTAACAGTTAATCCAAGTGATGAGTGCCATTAGTTTACAGGCGAGTTATTTATCCTAGGTTCAAAAGCACAAACAGCTACTACACATTTCAGTACTGAACATTAACCTCTGTAGTGTGTTGTCCATGTCAGTGACAAAGTAAAATGGGGTCTGCATAAAGTAATATCAGGATCCCAACCTAACCAAAAGCAAGAGGTTCCACCATCAACACGTCGGTAAAGTGGATCCTGTGGCCTCGTTTCAGTATACCATTCGAAAGTTTCAAATAATGTGCCTTTCACCCTAACACTGGTCTGTGTAGTGTAACCTGATCCAGGATAAAAATCTTGTTGCACAAACCCACCTTTTCATATCTATGAACTGAAAGGGCCACTCCAGAATCAAAAGCCTTTATGTAACTAACAATGATATCAATATTGATTCCTCAGACCTCACTGCATATGCAAGACTGTCTAAAGTCAAGTTTAGTTCTGTAGACTGGTATGGGATAGCTGAACTTGATCACAGTTGATTAATCCCTCAATGACCACCACCAGCCTGTTCTTTGGAATTTTTGCAAACACATTTCTTTCTGCATTAGTTTGTGAGAAAGAGGTGTATGGGCCCATTGTTCTCTGTTTTTCCCCCCGTTTATGAAAAAATACCACAAAGGGCAATCTTTAAACCAGAGGTAGGATTCCTACCTAGGCATGGAGTTAGAACTGGCTTTTATTTGAAAACATTCAGTTGGGAATCCCATTAGGCCCCGGCTTTTTACCTCTTTTTGTGTTATAGAGGCCTCCAGTTTGTCGATGATAATTGGTTTCCAGGATTGAACTATCCTTGAAGTCCATCCGTGTCATTTGACATTTTTTCACACATTTCTCTGGGTTTCCCCCATCTTCCAACAATCTGCTCTTGTAAAATGTTGAAGAAAAATTTCCAAAAGTCAAATAATGGCAACATGACCAACTCATCTTCCTGCTCGACCTTCGATATCATTCTTATTCACTCAGTGACACTATCATCTTTCCTCCTTCCTGTCGTAGAGTCTTCTCTGTAACTTGGATAATAAGCTCTTGCTTTGTTGTTCAGTAATCTCTGTACTCCTCTTTTTTTTACTAATGGATGCCTCTGGAGGTTCGCCTCTGGAGAGTTCACCTCAAAGCTTCCCAAGGATTCAGTATCAATATCAACATGTGCCTTTTCTAATTTTTTCCTTCTTCTTACCTACCGTTTTGGCTATAGCATTGACAAAATGTTTGTGCATTAATCAAAACTGTGCATTATTAATGAGTGTACAGAATATTAATTTCTTGATTTCACATACGCATGATAAAAAAGATACTATCACTGTTGAAACAATTTTGCTATGATGCATTGAAGATTTTTCTTCGCTTATGCTAATTAGGCCTGTTAGAAATTGAATTCCTGGTTGGCCGAGGTATGCACCTAGGCCAGGCAGAAACCTCCACTCTAGCCCTGGTAAGCTAGAAGCACACTTTAAAATAACCTGTGCTCACCCTCTAGTAGCTTGGCACAGAGCAGGTAGGCTTAACTTAAGAGGCAACGTGTAAAATCTTTGTGCAACACACACACAGACTCCACACAGGTTAAGAAAATAGGGAACATTCATTTGAGCAACACAAGACCAAAAAGATAAAAAATCCAATAAGTAGAACCGGAGTTATGAATAAAAAAAAAAAAAAATAGTGCTTAAAAATCCAAAACGCTAAAAGATTACTTGAGGTCGCGCTAGACCGTGATAAATCCAAAGTTCAGACCAGCCGCAATGGAGGGCAGGCTAGCTACAGGACTCAACAATCAACAATCCAGGACGTGGCAATGGGAACTAATTAGTCTGCCACTAAAATAATGGTCCAGGAGGTCACTACCATCTCAGTCCACAAATTAGATCTTCCACGTCCTCCTGTAGCGGAAAGCTACAGGAGGACATGGATGATCTAATTTGTGGACGATTAAGACCTACAATGGCTTATGGATATGCTCCTGAGATGGTAGTGACCTCCTGGACCATTATTTTAGTGGAGGACTAATTAGTTCCCATTGCCACGTCCTGGGTTGTTGATTTGAACATGGAGATCTTCAATAAGGTTTTAATTCATTCTATTTTCATGAGGTTCTCTTGGACCTCTAGGCTTGCTTCTGGGAGTATAGGTCCACAGGGCCATAGAATTTCCTGCTTCCTCCTCTGGAACACGTTCTGGACCTTTGAAATATCTCCAGTATTATGGGAGCCACTAGATAATTAGAATCTTTATAGGCAGTTGACCAGATCTGTGATGGTCAATGGGATCACCCGTATAATAACAAGCATAGAATTCGGGTGAATATTGCCTCATAATAGAGATACTCACACTATTGTCCTGAAGAAGGTGGCTTTATATTATTGTCCCACCGAAACACGTTGACGCCCTTTGATTTTGTTAAATTTGAGAAACAATGAATAATTTGTGATATTTTGCACTTTTTCGTATTGATTTCTTCAAATTAACAGGTATTTATGATGAAATTTGATGTCTGGAATGTTGTCTCACTTGTGATGTCTTATTTGTTTGAAAAATGTTTTTTATGAAAATGGTTTAACTATATGAATTTTATCTATTGTAATACGGTTCTGCAATATATGTATTATTAAACAGATTTTATTTAATTTTCTTTTGGGTCCTTTTGAGATTTAGATTGAGCGACTCCTGTGAGTTGATACAGTGGAGTGCGATGGAGTTGATGAGTGATTTCTACAAGAGAATTCGTTTGTTTACTATATTATTGGTTCAAGGAACCCTGTCTCTTGGAGTAGTGGTGCCACTCTCCCTTCTTATAGACAGCTACAGGACTCAGACAGGTCCCGCTGACGAGGTACCTTGGATGGAGCAAAGCATAGAGGACTCAAAGTGAGGATGCACCACGTCGTTTTTGATCCATGGATGGAGGCGAGCATCGGCGCTGCTCCGCGCCATTGATAGAGCTTCGTTGTCGAACCCATTTGTATGATGCAGGCACTGTGCGGTCATCAAGCTGCAAAGACCGTCGTCGAGCCGCGCCAGCCATAGAACTGCACTGGTCAGGCAGTCGCTGCGTCTGAGTTGAAGTGTGAGGCAAGTGTTCTGATCAGCGCCAAGTCACAGCTGCATCGTAGTCAATGTAGAAAGAGATGCAGTAACCCACTTCTGAGGCCCAAGACTGTAGTGGTACCTCAGGCAAGTGTAGGACTCACAGATGGTAGAGTCCAGCAGCAACAGCAGAGTTTCAAGAAGTCTTTTATGACCCTGTGACTTTAGAAAACAGAAGGGAAGCCAGCAAGCCCTTGGGGTCACTCTGGGTTCAAGTAAGATGGCTCCAGTCCTTATCCCCAGCAGACCAGAGATCAGCAGGCAGCAGGGGCAGCTCAGCACAGTAGTGAAGCAGTTCCTTGAAACAGTCAGTCATGCAGATTGACAACCCTTGTAGCACAGCAGTCCTTACTCCCGGCTGAGTTCTTCAGAGGTCCAGTAGTGTACTGATTTGGCAGGGTCAGAGCCCCAGTACTTATAACCAAACGTGCTTTTGACAGTGAGGGGGTGACTTCAAATCTGCTTCATGAAGTCCACAGGTCTCCTTTTCATTGCAGCCCTGTCTGCCAGGCTATCTGTGGGGGGTAATCAGTCCTTTTTGTGGGGACAGGACACAGCCTATTCAGATGTGAGTGCCAGCTCTCTTTCCCCCTTCCTGCCCAGGAAGGTTATCACAATGCAGATGAGTTCTCTGTCACACCCACCCTTCCTGTGGTTGTGGCTTTTTAGAGGGAATGCACAAAGTGTAGCTGTCACCCAGCTCAGACGTGTATTGGAGACAGGCAGCAGGCACAGAGAGCAAAGTTAAGAGCAGAGAAATGTCCATTTTCTAAAAGTGAATACAAAAAGGAGAACCTGGTTTGACGTTATGCTCTTATTTTTGAGCAACAAACAGACCACTATCTTTTCTGTTTGAATGGAATTTTTATTAAACCATTCCTTTCTTTGCAATTGTTTATATTTACCCAAAAAGTTTTAGTTGCATGAGAAGTGAAGACACATTTTTCAAATTAACATACAAAACATGAAAAATACTTATGACAATTCACAATAGACAGTGCATGAAATACTTATATACAAACACATTTATATACAAAAAAGTTGGACTTTTGCATCATAACATCAGAAACTAGATTACTCTTATCGCTATCTTGTTTTAGGGGCCAAACATATGCCAAACACGGGAAAATATTTAGAGTGTGTGCGTGGGGCATACTATTCAATACAAATCCCTCACGTCACAACAGTTTTATTCAAATCCCCCCCAGTTTTTGCATTTTCTAAAAGTGGCATTTCTAAAATAGAAATGTCAAATCCAACTTTACTGTCAGGAGCCTGGCCGTTTAGCGCCTCCCGACATTCAACAAGTGCAGGCCCGCCCGACTACTACAAATCCCAAGAGGCCTTGCGAATGGGACAAGGAGGCATGGGGTACAAATTCTGCTTCCACACGCCAGCCGGCATGCGGAATTAATTGTTCACCGTTCGTGGAACTTGCTCGGCTGAGCAAGTCTGTTCTTGGCGTTTCGGGAGCAGAGGGCATCGTTCCCTTCAGCAACGGAAGTCGCTCTTCAGCGGCTTTCTTTAAAAGATGCTCCCCGCGTGTGGGTGCTCATCCAGTGTGCTTCTCTACAATTTCTGCTATGACAGAGGTCGGCTGCTCTTTGTACTTCCAGGATTTTCGAAGGGAATCAGATCGCGGTTGACAAACAGTCTAACCGCATTTCCCCCTAAGGTTTCTGATCGACGTTACAGCCTGTCTGTGATTCAAGTGAGTGTGGGGATTCCCGGAATTCCGTCTTCTAAGGCCGCTGTAAGGCGGCTATTACCAGCTCCTTTAACTTAGTTTCTCCTCGGCCCGGTTGGGCGCTCCGGCTTCCAGGTAGGAAGTCTTACCTGAACCATTACTAACAGGTTGTTTCATGACTAAGGACTCAGGCGGGCAAGGAAATGCCCCTATACTTATATAAGTTGTTTTCCTAGGAAGTCGTCTCTCCCATAAAAGACACCAGCATTATATATTCGTTTAAGTATTTTCTACAGCTGTGGAAAGCATGACAATTTGTGAACTCCAATTATTTTGAAATCCCAGAACCTTCACTAAGGCAATACTTTTGAATAGGAAATCAGTATTCGCCTAACTATTTTTCTACAATCTCATTTGGGCATTCCTTTTTTCCCTATGTGTGATTTTGGTATGTATGTCAGTTGCATAACCAAACCAGTGTTTAAGGTCTAAGGAGGGAAGAGACTTTGTGTAAAATTGTGTTCATCTCTATAGCGGTTTGTGCAGGGAGACGTGGTAGCTCTGTTTTGATTTAAAGGCAGGATTGAGAAGACTACAGCTTGTTGAGGTATAAGCTCAGTTCTTAGTGAGATCATATGAGAATAGGAACTCTTTGCATATATCCTTATTGTGTTCTCTTTGTTTTACAGGTCTCCTATTCCCAGCTGTTCCTTGCCTAATTTCCTTCCCTCGCTTGATTGCCCTAATACTCTGTGGTTTTCTAAATCAGAGTTGGGGATGTCAAGAGGTGGACATCTTTGTGCATCACCCGGATCCCGAGGAGTTCCCTTCTCATGTTCATGAGAACCTGACAGAATTACGCACCCAAGAATACTAACTCCTCCCGATCAGGGTGATTCATTGGGATGGCGTCTATGGTAGACGTTCTCCACGCATTGGTATTAGTGCAACAAGAGTTAGCCTCATCCTGAGCTGAAACCGCAGCTCTTAAAGAGAAATTCGAGAAACATAACAGAAACCCTTTTGATGTTTCAGCCTCTACCTCACAGATACAGGTTAACGTACCTCCACTCATCCCCCTAGCTAACCCAGAGAGATATGCCGGTGATCCTAAAAAAATACAGGTGTTTTTGGCACAGATTATGTTGCATTTCTCAATCAAACCTGCTTCTTTTATGACTAACCACTCCAGAGTAGCACTTGCCATTTCCTATTTGGCTGGTGATGCAGCTAACTGGGCAGTGCCTTTAGTAAAGACTAATTATCCGGTGCTCTCAGACGAATTCTTTTCGCAGCTAATTCGAAAGAGTTTAATAGAAGAGCCACTACGTTCAGTGCTGACAGAGAATTGTTGGAGTTATGACAGGGAAAGCATGATCTGGTGACTTATCTAACCACGTTTAATCCCTTAGTGGCAGAAACAGCGTGGCCTGAAGAGAAGAGAATGTCACTCTACTATCAGGGACTGCGGGCTGACATGGACATCCTAGCACAAATTGACCCTCAGCCGACTACCTGCACAGATTTGATGAATCTAACCTTACGGTTGGATCACCGATTGACCTAGAGAGGGGGGATAAAAAGAAAGGAGAGAGATCCTATGCTAGGTTTGACAGAGGCCTTAGAAGACCATTAGTAAATAGCGAAATGGGTACAGAACCCATGGAAGTGGGAGCAATTAGAGCTCCTTTGTCAAGGGAGGAGAGAGAGAACCGCCGGATACATGGGTTATGCATGTACTGCGGAAAGAAAGGACAATTCGTGAGAGAAAGTCCTTCGAAACCGAAAACTCAAGGCCGCTTCTCTTCTAGTAAAAAGATAACGGTTTCTGTTTTGCATAAAGAACCAGAACCCTCCGATGTCCTAAGGTATTTACCTCTATTAGATCATGATTGGAAAATCCCTTCCCTATCCATCTCAGATCTTAAGGACACTGAATCACAATTCTTACTTCCCATGAGCCTTAATAGTAAGCATCAACAACATCAGGTGTTGGTTATGATTGATTCGGGAGCCACGGGAAATTTCATTGATTTTGGCTTAGTCCAACGATTAGCTTTAAGGAGGATTCCTCGAGAGGATCCAGTTCACTGTGTCATGACATTGTCTCTCAAATATTTGTCACTGAGACTGCCATAGTCATTTAAACATAAAAAGGTTAAAAAGGATTTTTTTTCTCCTCTTCACTTCTTTGTATGTGGAAAAATCTCACAAGCACCCAAAAGAGACTTTGCAGCTAATAAAAACAGATCTAAGGATTCAAGACTGTGGCTGTAAGAGAGAGTGTGACAAAATGGAGAAATAAGCGCGTTTTGACATCCCGAGGACTGGAAGAAGGTGCCACAGCCACCCAAATAAGGCACAACCAAGAAAGACCAGATTTCCTGGTTTGACCCGGCTGGAGCTTTTTTCTGCCCCCTACCCCCCACACCCACCCCCCGAAAAAAAAAACCTTCAGCAAGGGCTAAGCACAGATATTGCCAAACCTCCTGTAGTTTTGAAGTGTGTCCTGCTCAGAGCTTTTAGTGGCAAAACTCAAGTCTTCGGAAGCCCACCCCCCCCCCTCCAATTTGACATATCAGGACCTCTTGGAGTCCTCAGCAGCCACGGAATCCTGCTGAAGGAGGGCTACCTCTTGATAAACAACCAATTCAAAAGGTAAAACTGTTGTCTGCGGTGAACTGTCAGGCTTTACCCGACCCACATTCTTTTGCGTTAATCCGCGCCCCACAGATTGACATTGACTTCTGCCTTCTCTTTGTGTTTAATGGGCACATTTTGCTTTTACTGAAAAAAGTCATGACTTTCGATTCCTTTTACCAATTTGTCATTGTCTTGTCCTTTTAATCATAGCATTTTATTTTTCTATAAACTAGTTTGAGAATATTATCGGTTTAATTTCTTGATTTTAATATTGTTTTGATGCTAAATATTTGACACATTTTCTTAGAGAAGTCTGTCCCTTTGAGCCATAGCCACATGCGGTGTGGCCTGGAGTCCTCCATGAATCCCGATGGCTACTTCTATTTGGCTGGGTTACTTAACTTTTTGGGTGCTCTTACACAGCACGTCCTTCAATCATGTATAAGGGGAGAGTCATAGCAGCCCCTCTGACCTGACTTCTCTGAAGAACAATACAATGAATGTAATAAGTATGTAACTTACCATTGTTTGTCAATGACTTCATTTCTGTACCTACATCTTGACAGACAAGAATTACATATTGGTTTTGCTTCTGCAATACATCATCTCCTCGCTGGTGACTCTTCTGTTTGATTAATGCATTCTCTGTAGGTGATGTTGGCCTCCTTCCACTGCACATAGAGCCAAGCTATCCACCCCCTTTCCTCCATATCCCGAGAATGTGCCTGTAGGCGAGGAGGCAGTCCGTCATGTCCAAGAGCCTTTCACCTGGTTGAGGATCCCCAACATTTTAAGCAATAAACTGGGAAGATCAAAGAAAGCACAAAACTATACTGAATAACTGTAACCCTCCGAAAGCTAACTGGGTCGACATAAGTAAGTCCAAAGTTACTCCAGGAACCTATTTCGGAAGACATATTTGGGCAGTTCTAGAATAAATTTTTTTTAGCCTAAGGTTGCAAAATAACAAACCGTCTTTAAAAGCCTCAGCTCGCCTTATAATTGTGTGCTTCGAAGTACCCCACTTTACCTTTGAGAACAAGTCATTTGGTATATACCATTTCGGGCTCTTCAATCAGACAATTGGAACTTGCTGCTTATGCCACGGTCATGATCGTTCACATTAGAGATGGACCAATGATAGGAGGTTTTCTGTATTAGGCTCACATTTGCAGTAGTCCCTGGCCCCAGAGGTCAGAGACTCCCATCAGACTTCGCTTTAGGGAAGATCTGAAACATTTTTTAATCCAGCAGCCCCAGTTTCTGATACTAGTTTGTTAATTCTTGGAACACTAAGGATCAATTTGTTTTATATCTACTGACTCAGTGCCTTCCTCTCGGTTATTTTGGAGTATAAATAAGTAAAAAAAAAAAAGAAAAGATACAGTAAGCTTAGCAATCACATGGGGCGAAGACAAGTTCTAGCTATAAGCAGCAACTTATGAAGAGCGAGCATCAAGCTAGTTTGCATTTTGCTTGCATGCTCTTTATCCTAAATTATACACATTCGTGGAAATGTGCTAATAGTATTTATTCGCTGTAAAACTATATTATTATGAGATTTTGTCACAGATCAACTACTGTTTAGGTCAAGCCTGCAAGCAGTGCGCAGGCACTGTCACTTGACAATGAGCCGTTGTATCTAAAAAAAAAAACCTCTAGAAAGCCTGCCCATTACTTACCATTGGTTGGCATCATTAGCACTCTTCTTCGCTGCCTTAATTTGTCACTTCCTGCTTCACTTCCTTGTCTGTGTATGTGTCGCATGAACTAAGAACATATTGATTTACCTCAATTAGTGTTCATCCACTGTGATTGAGGTAGCTGTGATGGAGCAAGGACCCACAATGAGACTTGCTCGAAAGCAATCTTCTCACAGTATTAATTAATTTGTACTAAAACCTTGTAATGTCTTTATTAATAATGTGCAGACACAACATTTTTATCTAGAAGATGCTTGCCTATGTGTTTTCCACTAAGTAATTCTCGTCTAATCTAAAATGGCAGCTAAAGCGCGGGAAATCTACTGCGCATGTGTGAACCATGTCACGTGTTATGACGTCTTTCTTTGCTTGGAGGGAATCTTTTGCTTCTGCGCAGTGTATGCTAAAATGGCCGCTTAATGTCCTCACATGCTAAAGCTTTTGCATTGCTGCAATTAATAATGTGGCATTCTAACACTACTAATGCGGGATAGACAATTATAATTAAAGGGGATTAGAGTAGAAGTAGGAGGTATACAGTGAAAACTTTTATTTTTGATATTAATATGTTTCTTCTTTGATTTCTATTAGTTCGTAAAGTGGGCCTGGGTTGACAAAACGGCAGCTCAAGAAACATGTGACCTGCGCATGCGCCCTGAAAACTAACAAAGCAAAGCGATGAAGTATACTTGGAAGATGTCCAAGGACATGACCCGCTGATCACCTTCAAAGTTCATCCGAAATGTCCTACGAAAAGATACATTTTGTATATACTTTGTATTAAAATTGTTGTGAAACGGGTGGGAAATAAAGCAAATGTATTAATTGAGAGGGGCGGTATCTTAAAAACAATGGGCTTAAGAAAATTGAACTAAATTAACGTGGTGTGAGGATCAACCCCCTGTCCCTGTCCAATCAGAAATAGTGGGCCCATAATTTTGAAACATTAATGGGAGGTACATGGGCGAAGAAGGGTATAATAGATATAGAATTAGCTAATTAGCACAGCGCGCAGATGAACATAGATGCGGTAGCAGAGAACCGATGCTGTAGCAGAGGGAACCGAGCAAACTTAATTGCTGTCCGCAGAGGTCGTGAAGTGGGGGCGGCGAACTGCATTAGAGGGAGACGCGGAAGAAACCACGAGGAGGAACGAAGTGTCAGAGAGGGGAACGACGCAGGCGTCTTTGGTAGAGAGGTCATCTATCCTGTCCTGAACCTGGTCCGGAGGTCTTGGTCTTCATCCTTTCTTGGGGACCCTCTTTCCAACTCCTTGGCCAAGGGGTTTGGTTTTCACACCTTAGGTAATTATAAATGCGTAATCTTTAGTTTGTACTGCTGTCTCTATTTTCTCCTTTCTGAGGGACCGTCATTTGTGATCAGTAGGTGACAATAGTGTGCTACCTCCTTGATATGCGATTAAGTATTATGTGGATTGTAATTTACTCTGCTAAAGAATTTAGATAAACATTTTAAAACTTCCTGAGTCAGTGGTTATTTCAGGTGGTTAATGAAAATTATGTTTTGTATGATCTCATTTCAACCCCAGTTATCAAAGGTCCATTGGTAAGTCATTACTCTTCAATCAGAAAAGGTAATTGGTAGCAGGGATATTGATAAAGAGTACAACTGATTCCCATCAGCGGTGATTACTAGTTAGTATGAATGAATGGGCCCAGGTCAGTATTTAGCGTATGAATGCTTGTTGCTAGTAACCCGCTGGATCAGTTTTCTGGCTATCAGAGGATGGTTATACTTTGTTAACTGGATAATGAGAATTTTATTTTTATGAACTAACATCCGTTTTAAAAGTTTTGTTTTATGTTGTCTAGAAATCCCCGGGGTATTTGAATAGCGGATGGTAAGTGGAAGCCATACTGCAGTGAGGTTATCTGTGAGGCAGAAATAGTACTGAAAAGTTAAGCAGGTCAATCAGTACTTGTTAGGGACTCTGTGTGTGTGAGTGACAGCAAAGGAATATGCTGGTGAAAATTTGATGTTATATCACCTAGAAAGGGTAACATTGAAGGAGTAGCAGGCATTTCCGAAACTTACGTGAAGAGTAAACGGAAGGGTTTTACTCGTAGTGTATGTCTAGTAAACGGAAGGGTTTTACTAAGTGTGAGAAATCTATCCTTTTTCAATTTAGGGAAACTGACAAGATAGCGAATGTTTTATGTTATTAAAATTTTAATGAAAAGTGTTGAGGAATTTAAGTTTGCGTAAAAATTTTTGTAAAGGGAGGGTCAGCTGCCGGAGTAGAAGCTGACGTCACAAGTGCCGCGCTGGGGTTGGCTGAAACAGCGGGCGTAGAGCGAGTCTTGTAAAGGAGGGGTCAGTAGTTAGGAGTAATACTGACGTCACAGGTGCCGCGCTGGGATTGGTCGACATAGTGAGGGACAGAGAAACGCAGATTGTAAAGGAGGGTCATCAGAGAGAGTGAATAGATGTCACAGAAAAGCCCGCTGGGATTGGCCCGAGTCAAATGGAAGCTGGAATTTGATTGGTTGTCAGAATAGAAATAGAAATATTAGTGGACAGTGGAAATTGTATGTGGTAAAACGATCAGACTTTGATAGGAACACGCCCAGACAGGAGATTCTTAGGGTTTGCAGAATATAATTCAATAAATAGATATTTACCCAAAATGTATGGAGAAAAAGAAAATTGTCATTCCTACAATAGATTAAGAATTATTTTAAGAAGGATAAGCCAATCAAAACTAGGGAAGGAATTCTCATTCCACCAGCAAAAACGCCCGCCTCATTCATGATGATGGAGAGGGGTTATCATACTTGTGTATGGTTAGAAAATTGGATGTAATATACAAAAGATGACGGAGTATTAACTTTCCCAGAGAATGGTACTTTCAATGGGAGAATTCTTCAAAATTTAAGAATGAGAATGAATGATTTAGAACCCAGACCAAGACTAACGCAGTACGAAGCCCAAGAGGAATGGGAAACAGAAGCATTTGAATGTGATAGACCCAGGAGCAATAGGGGTTATAGGGGATTTTTCCCTAGATACCAGAATGGGTCAAGAGAAAGTCAGATGAAACAGTGGAGACGAGCAATGATTTCTGAAGGTTTGTATCCAGTATTTATGGCTGATGAGCAGCTTGGGAGCAAATGCAAAGAAAAGACTAAACATGACAGGGTTTGGAGAATCCGAAGATGAATTCATGGAAGAAATATTAAAGAACCCTCCCCCATACCAGGAAGAGTTGGGTGGATGTTCCCCAAGTGCACCTGTTTTGAGAACACCGTTAGTACCTCAAGTACTGCATAATCCACCAGTTAATAGGGTACTTCAGGATAAGGAAAGAGGCTTTAGACAGAAACAGAACAGAATTAATACAGAAAATAACCCAGTTGAATGTACATCCTGAATCTCTGACTATACCTGTAACCATTGGTCCCGTGGTCCCTTTATATGGAGACAAAGTAAATTGCCCGAAGCCTCTAGTTATGACCACGCCTATGGATATCCCTAAAAATGAAGCTGTAATAATTGATGATCATATCAGTGATTGTGAATCTATGATTTCACTAATGGATTTGCCTATTCGAGAATCCGCAAATAGCACCCCCAGAAGAACCACACCTGGTTGCTCAAAGGATGTAAATATAATAACCTCTTCAGGAACTAAAAGTGCAACAGTAGTAAATCCATAAGACTTAGAAAGATGGGCACAAGGAATAGACAGACAGAGTTCACCCCCAAAGATTTTGGACATTTATAAATTAAAAGTCGAGTTAGAAGAAATGATAGCTGGAAATGTAGGAGTAGATCGTTTAAATACCTACAGTGAAGAAGAGCTATTGTTCGTATGTAGGAGCATAACCAGAAATGTAAAAATATTCCATGAAAAGTTAACAGATTTGGCCTCAGAGATGGGAATTGAAATAAGGAAATCAAAAGTGTTGCAGAGACCATACAGAGCAGAATTTACTGACAAAGACTTAGAAAACATGAATACATCTGGTAGAAAACTACAAGTTAAAGAATTAATGACAGTTTTACAGAAATGGGGAGAATTGGATAAATGGAAAACTAGATGGACAAAGAAAAAGGAAGAAGCACGTTCGCATAGAACGACATCTGAGTATTTATTGAAGGAAACAGGAAAGGTAGAACAGATGTACCCAATGCGAGAGGTTCCAGGAGGGGCTATGTTCATGTCCCATGGAACAGACAAGGCATTTTGTCATTTACAAATGATTTTCCAAAGTTGAGAGAAAAAAAAACAATTGAATGGTACAAGCAGGTTGAGAGGTTTGTGAAGGTTTCAAAGGTTTTGTTAAAAGACCTAGATGGTTTGTTCTACATAGTGGTACCTGCCGATTTATGGACAGACTGTAAAATTACAATCGACTGACCTAGTGAAGAGTATCCTAGGGATCCAAAGACAGGTGCTCCATCAAATGATGTGATGAAAAAGTATCACCAGGTAATAACTTATTTGAAAGGGAAAATACCACCAAAAGAAACAGATTGGGTGAAAATAGACAGAACTACCCAAGAAGCAAATTAATCAGTACATGACTACTATGAACGTCTATTACAGGTGTTCAAACAGTATAGCGGTTTTGAGGATATTGGAGACAAAAATATGAGTCAATTTGTCTATCGATTTGTTTATGGTCTAAAACCAGAGATTTGTCAAATGATTAAGCAACACATGTTAGGCTGGCAGGGAAAGGCTATTGATGAGATTTTGAAATATGCTAAATATTGTGGGGACGACATTGAGGAGAGACAAGAAATTACAAGAAAAAGTGATGTGGGCTCAAGTGAAAATGGCTGAGCGACAGGGAATTAATTTAGATAATCCAACAAAAAGTCAGGGAAAAAAATCTGGAACGAATGGTGACACAGGGAATGGTGGAAAGGTAAGAGGACGACTGAGTAGAGAAGAGGCTAAGAAGAAATTTCCTTGTCATGGATGTAGAAAGTTGGGACATTGGAAGAACGAATGTAAAAAGATTCAAAATAATAATGGCCCAAATCATAATTTAAATCCACAGACGCAGAATGACTCACAGCAGGGTGTAAATCCTCTGAGTCAGTTGCCACCTGCCCCTATATAGGGTAATGTAAGCAGAGCAAAGCACTGTACAGACGTCGGATATCAAGGAGGAAGTGGTAAGAATGAATATGTAACTTCACAGTTTCTTTTACAGGATGATTTTAATCCATATGATTATCAAGGACCGTGCCTAAGAGAGGGGGAGAAGGAATGCGTACTTGGCGCATCCTTGCCGGTAGATCAGTCAGGTCCATATGTTGAAGAGAAAGTAAAAGGTAATGAAATCACATTTCTGTTGGACACTGGTGCTACCCGTTCTACTGTGAGAACAGCAGACATCCCAGACCTCCCTCTCTCTGGAGAAGCTATCCAAGTTGTAGGCGTAGCAAATCAAAAGATTAGAACACCCCTTACCAAACCCATGGAGTTAAGAATCGGAAACTTTCGAGAAATGCACCAATTTGTGGTGTGTGATTCTAGTCCAGTAAACTTATTGGGCAGAGACTTACTGTGCAAAATGAATTGCACTATTTTCTGCACACCGTATGGTGTTGCAATTCAGACCCCGGATGAAGATCATGTTTACAAATTCATGATAGCCAAGCAAGGTACGGAGGTGGATGAAATGTTCTCCTTGATAACCAAAGATGAATTACCAGAAGAGTTAAAAACTACAGTGAGCTCAAAGGTATGGGATTTTACTGGAAAGGAAGTAGGTCTGATGGCAAATATAGACCCAGTAAAAATAACCGTAAAAGAAGGCGCAATTTTCCCAAATACCAGACAGTATAAAATGAGTGCTGAAGTGAAAGCAGGAGTTACTGAGGAAATTGACAGAATGGTGAAACAAGGTATATTAAAAGAAGTTATGAGTGGCCCTTGTAATTCGCCAATCATGGGTTTGAAAAAGCCGAGTGGAAAATATAGGATTGTTCAAGATTTACGGAAAATTAATAAAATTGTGGTACCTTGTTGTCCTATAGTACCAAATCCTGCAGTAATCCTATACCAAATACCATGGAACGCAGAATGGTTTACCGTAATTGATTTGTGCCAAGCATTTTTCTCAATTCCATTGCATCCAGATAGGCCGTATTTGTTTTCGTTCAAATTCGAAAATCATGTTTATGTGTGGAATCGTGTTCCTCAGGGGTACACAGAAAGTCCCTCCATTTTTAATCAGATACTGAAAAGGTGCCTAGAAAAATTAGTAATGCCCAGGAACTCAGTCTTGGTACACTATATAGACGATTTGTTAGTCGCATCAAGAACTCATGACGATTGTGTCGCCGACTCAATTGCGTTACTCAATCATTTGGCTGAGGAAGGACACAAAGTGTCACCTGAGAAGTTACAATTTTGTACAACAGCAGTTAAATATTTGGGACACCAAATTGAAAGAGGAAAGAGAAGAATAACCTCTGAGAGAATAAAAATAATTAAGCAAATGAAAATGCCAGTAACACAAAGAGAGGTGAGAATGTTTCTTGGAATAGTAGGATACTGTCGACAATGGATTGTAGGGTTTTCACTACTAGTGAAGCCTTTAATTCAGTTAACCAAAAAGAAGGCAAAAGATCCAGTTGAATGGGATGATGAAAGTGCCAGTGCATTTGTTAAACTAAGAAATGCTTTGTGTGAGGCACCTGCCCTGGGTATGCCTGACTATACAAAAGAAGTTACATTATTCTGCTATGAGAGAGAAAGTTGTGCACTTTCAGTCTTAACCCAAAGACATGGACTAGACAGGCGTCCTATAGCATATTTTTCTGCTACATCGGACCCAGTGGCTGCAGCATTGCCAGGCTGCTTAAAAGCAGTAGCTGCTACCTGTATGAGCATTGAACAAAGTGAGTCAATAGTAATGAGACATCCTGTCAAGGTGTTCGTCCCACATGCAGTTGTAATCCTGTTGACAAGAACTAGAACTCAGCATCTCGCACCTAGTCGGATGACAAGATATGAGCGAATAATTCTAGGAGCTGAGAATGTGACCATAGCTAGGTGCACAGTTGTAAATCCTGCAACATTGTTACCAGATCCATATTGTGAAGTTAAGGATGACACAGAACATGACTGTTTGCAAGTATTGTATTGTATATAAAATTTATAGAGCGCACTGCGACCCCACGGGTATCCTGGCGCTTGAGCACATAGGTCAATTATCTTAGAATATAGGGGCAGTTGAAAAAAAAAAATACTATATTATACCCTGGGAAAGAGCCAGGTCTTCAATTTCTTTCTGAAAGACAATAGATCATCTATCTGTCTAAGTTCAGTTGGTAATTTGTTCCACGCCGAAGCTGCTGCAACGCAGAAAGCTCTTCCACCAGATCTGACTTTTCTGAACCTAGGCACTCTCACCAGTTTTGCTGAGGAGGAGCGAAGATTGCGCAGAGGAACATACCATTCAAATCTACTCTGTAAGGGCTTGGGCCCAATGCCATGTAAAGCTTTAAAAACTATGCACATAGATTTAAATTGCACCCTCTGTACAACTGGGAGCCAGTGGAGCTCAACCAGGGCCTGAGAAAGAGAAGACTGGCGAGGTCTCATAAGTGCCAGCTTGGCTGCCATTGACTGAATTCTCTGGAGCTTCTCCATCAAATATTTAGGAGACTCCAGCAGTAGAGCGTTACAATAATCCAGTTGGCTAAGGATAATGCTTCTCACTATCAGTGGCCTGGTATACTTAGGCAACAGTGGGAGAATTCTTCGTAACACCCTCAGCAGGGCAAAGCATTTCCCAACTGTCTGATTCACTTGGGACTCGAGGCTTAATTTACCATCAAAACTGATCCCTAGATTACGAACTACATTTGTCGGGGTCAAAGGGGCTGTCACTGGTAGTGGCCAAAACCCCGTGGGTAGTGAATAAGGAACCTTCCCCACTGAACAGCACAGAATCTCAGTTTTCTCCCCATTGAATTGCAAATAGTTATTTTGAAGCCAGAGAGCCGTATCTTGCATACAATTATGAAATTTTTCAAGTGAAGTTGCCTGACAACCTTCCAGAGATAAAATCAACTGGGTATCATCAGCATAGTTCACTAGACTAATGTTATATGACTTAATAACAATCACAAGTGGCTTCATATAAATATTAAACAAGATAGGGCTGATTGCAGATCCCTGTGGTACCCCATGTAAAACTTTCCTATACATGGATTGATACGGGGAGAGCAACCGCCTGTTCTCTATCTGAGAGGTAGGATTGAAACCACTTCAGTGCCAATCCACTCACACCTACTCTAGCAAGCCTATCCAAGAGTACCGCATGGTTAACCGTATCAAATGCGGCGGACAGGTCCAACAAAATCAAGATGGAGGCTTGTCCCCTGTCCGCCCGCATTCGAAGATCATCTAATACGGTCACCAAAGCAGTCTCTGTCCCATGTCCAGGACGAAAGCCAAACTGCACGTCCTCCAGTTTATCATTTGTTTCTAGGAACTGAGAAAGTTCCCTACTAACCAATTTTTCGATGATCTTCACTGGGTAAGGCAGCAATGAAATAGGCCTGTAGTTCTTCGGGCATGCTGGATCTAATGAATCTTTTTTTAAGAGTGGTGTGATCAGTGCTTTTTTCCAACTTACTGGTACCATTCCGCTCTCCAGAGATTGCATACAAATCAGCCTAAGTGCCGGGAGAAGTTTAACTCCTAAGGTTTTCCATAATTTATGTGGTAATGGGTCCAAAGGAGAGCCTGAAGACACACTTACAGCTAGTTTAATAAAATCATCCACTTGTAATGTTGAAAAATGATCAAAAGTAACTGCAGTCTCTGTTATTTCCCACTCATATTCCTGGGAGATGCAGTGATTCTTAGATATCCCATTCTGAGTATCCTGTGTGGGTGCATTACTGGATTGTAGCCCTTTAATAATTTTGCTAATCTTTTCTTCAAAAAACATAGCTAGCCCATCACATTGAGTCTGTGTTGAGGCAATTTCCTTTTGTGCAAGTAGGATTAGTGATATCATTTACTATTTTAAAAATGCCCTTAGCGCTATTAGAAGATTTCAGAATAATATCAGCAAAGTATTCAGCTTTTGTTGTAGATACTTCTTTTTTGTAAATAGATATCATTTCCTTCCAAATTTTTTTATCCTCCCCTATGTAAGTTTTCCTCCAACTCCTTTCTGCCAACTTCCAATCCTTTTCAAATGTTTTAAATTATCATTATACTAGGGGGCTGAGGGTCTATCCCTTTTTTTGATAGTTTTTAGGGGTGCTAACTGGTCAAGTTGTGTAGTGATTTGATTACAGAAGTTCAAATAGTTTTAGTCCACCTGTTTACCTGCAAACGTCCCATGAGTATGGAACTCAGGTAATAGCATTGTTACATCGGCCAGTCTTCTCCAATCCCTGCCTCTAAAAGTCTTATTTTTCATCGGGGTAGCTATGCTAGGTTTCGGGCAGACAATTCTGAATTGTACTAGATAATGGTCAGTCCAATCTACCGGCAGGATTGTACCGATCTCAATTAAATCTTTGTCAGCGAAGATCAGATCCAGTACATGTCCCCCTCTATGAGTAGGTTCTCTAACCCACTGTACCATGTTCATATTTCCACATGTCTGAAGGAGATTATAATATCCAGAATCTAGGCTTCCATTGAGCCATAAATTAAAATCTCCTAGAAAGAGAGGTCTTGAGTGGGTTAGCGCCATATTACTCAGAACATCTGCCAAGGCGCTTTGCTGTAGGGGCTAGCTACTCCAGGTGGTCTGTAACAGACTATACCCATCACTACATGCCCCTTTGAATCCCGAAGGGCAAAGCCTAAAAGTTCAGAGCCACTTACTTCATCGATATCGACTGAAATGAAGTCCCATTTATCTTTAAAAAAGATACCAACCCCTCCACCTTTCCCAGTCTGCCTAGGTTTATGTATTGCCTTATATCCTGGGGGCAACTTAGCCCCACCTCCACATCTGACCCAGGTTGTGTCCAGGTTTCGGTCATAAAAAGGACCTCCAGTTTATGAGTATCTATAAGTAATTGAACCTCTACCCCATGTTTGTGCAGTGATCTAACATTGAGCATACCACACACAAGCCTAACTTTATCGATCTGCTTTACCTGCCTCCTCGGTTGTAAAACCTCCTTTGCCAACACTCCAGACTCCCCAATTTCTCGCAGCTCCCTACTTGTGTAGGAGATGCCCCTTTGACTTTTGTCTTGGGCTTTTATTTGGGCAGAATGGCTGGCGCTGTGTGCTGACGGTGCGCTGACGGTGCGCGGACGGGCGCAGACGGGCTTGCCTTTGGCGCGCCTTTGGCACGCCGCCGGCGCGCCCGCTGCGCGCGTCCGCTGCGCGGTCGCGTCAGCATGAGTTTAAATGCCCGGAAGCAGAAAAGAAGCTAGAGCGCTGACCCGAATCACCGTGGGCTCGCTCTAACAGGCGGGCACCACCGGGTTCAAGCGCCAACACCGAAATATAAAAAGAGTAACAGTTCTTACAGTTAAAAATAAGTATTTTTAAAAATCATCCAGATTCATGTGCAAAATAAGCGATAATAGCAGCAGTGCAACCTTCCCCCCACACTCGTGGTAACTGACCACGTGTCTCACGCTGCGCGGTCGCGTCAGCATGAGTTTAAATGCCCGGAAGCAGAAAAGAAGCTAGAGCGCTGACCCGAATCACCGTGGGCTCGCTCTAACAGGCGGGCACCACCGGGTTCAAGCGCCAACACCGAAATATAAAAAGAGTAACAGTTCTTACAGTTAAAAATAAGTATTTTTAAAAATCATCCAGATTCATGTGCAAAATAAGCGATAATAGCAGCAGTGCAACCTTCCCCCCACACTCGCGGTAACTGACCACGTGTCTCACCGTGTGTCACAGAATTGTGTACCAAGCTGCGCCCTGACATACAGGAAATGCCTCTTAAGAACCCAGACAGGGAGCTGTTTGTGGATGGCTCATGCCTAAGGCATGAGGATGGCAAATTGAGTGCAGCCTATGCTGTATGTGAACTTTCTGGAATAGTCGAAGCATCCTATTTACCAGGAGTCAAATCTGCACAAGTAGCTGAATTAATTGCTTTGACCAAAGCCTCCAAAATTGGGAAAAATTTAAAAGTAACCATATTTACGGACAGTCAACATGGGTACGGGGTTGTGCATGATTTTGGCCAACTGTGGATGCAGAGGGATTTCATGATTTCTTCAGGATCCCCAATCAAAAATGGGCAGTTTGTAAAGAAATTATTGGAGGCAATACAATCACCAAAAGAATTGGCAGTGGTGAAATGTGCCGCACACCAGTCAGGAGATGACTGGGTGGTAGCCGGTAACAGATATGCAGATCTAATCGCTCAACACTGTGCCAGAAATAGAATGGCAGTAAACAGAAAAGTCGAAAGAATGGGAATCAGCTGCCAACTTATGCTATGTTCAACACCTGAAACATGGAATGATGTGAGACGATTGCATGATGATGCTGAGGAGAGTGCAAAGGATGTTTGGATAAAAATAGGGTGTACACGAAGAACAGATGATGACGTGTGGGTTTATTCAGATGGCAGACCAGTCATGCCTGATTGCCTGATTTCACAAATGGCTAGAATGTATCATGGAGACACACATGTAGGGAGAGATGCCATGATTAGACTTTTCAGACAAAATTGGTACAATCCAAAGTTTAGGGCTGCAGCAGAGAGTCTTTGCCAGAGGTGCTTAACTTGTCAAATGAATAATCCAGGAAGGAGAACAGTAATTGGTTTGGGAAAAATTGGAAAGGCAGAGGGTCCATTTGTGAGATTGCAGTTAGATTTCATTCAGTTACCACCATGTAGAGGACTGAAATATGTACTTGTCATAGTGTGTCTGTTTTCAAGGTGGGTGGAGGCTTACCCTACCAGGAGGAATGACAGCATAACAGTTGCAAAACTGTTGTTACGAGAACTCATTCCACGGTTTGGTTTCCCAGTAACTTTGGAATCAGATAGAGGAAGTCACTTTAATAATGATGTAATTCGAATAATCTGTGAAGCATTTAAAATTGAACAAAATTTGCAGTGTGCGTACCGCCCAGAGGCTTCTGGAGAGGTTGAACAAATGAATGGCACAATAAAATCAAGATTGTCAAAAATGTGTGCATCCACATCATTGGATTGGCCAGATGCATTACCTCTTGTCTTAATGGGACTCAGAAGCATTCCTGATAGAAATACAGGATTGAGTCCACATGAAATCATCATGGGAAGAGCAATGAGACAAGCCCATGTACCTGGAAATAAACTGCTGAACATAACTGATGATATGGTTCTAGATTATTGCAAAGCATTGGCTGACCTAGTGCGTTCTGTCTCTCACCAAGTTGGAGAAGACGCAGTTTCCAGGCAGCCTGAACAAGAGCATGATCTGAACCTCGGAGACTGGGTGGTAGTGAAGCATCACACCAGGGAAACGTGTATCACCCAGGTGGGGAGAACCTTGTCAGGTTATATTGGTTACAAACACAGCAGTGAAATGTGCAGGCTTACCTAATTGGATTCATGTAAGCCACACAAAAAGGGTGCCAGCTCCTGAAGAAAGAGATCCTCAGTCAGCATCAATAGCTGAGGAAGCTGAAGGTTGGACAGCTGAAGAATCCCAAGTGATAGATTCGGGAGTAGCTGAAGAAGAACAACCGAGCACAAGTCAGGACTGGATACCAGTGGTTGATATACCTGAAGTCTTTATCAAAACAAGGAGCATAGCTAGATTAGAGGAAATTAGAGAGGACCAGATAGGTGAAGAAGAACAAGCTCAGGATAGGGAGATTGAAACTATAAGAGAACCTGGGCAGGCCCAGATAGGGAAAGGAAATTGGGCTCAAATCGACAACGAAACAACAAAATTTGAGCAGGGACAGACAGGTTCAGAAGAACGTGGTCAGGCTGCAGAAGTACAGAGTGCAATAAGCCCTGATCAGAACCAGTTAGGACAAGAAAAACACGTTCAGGGAGAAGAAAACCAAGGAAACATCGAACAAGAAAGCATCAAGCATGAAAACGTCAATCCTGAACAGGGCCAGTTAGCAGAGACTCACATTCAGGGAACTGAAGAAACATCAATAAGACCTGAACAAGAGCAGATAGAGTGGGAAACTGAAATCAAGGACAAACAATTTGTGCCACACCTTGAGAATAAGGGAGTTTTTGGAAAAGACTCGGAAAGTGAAGATACAGTGCAAACCAAGAAAGTCAGAAAGGGTGATCATTGGCCTAGTGTCATTAAAAGAGTGAAATACCATATAGTAACACGAAGTGAAGACCCAGAACAAGTAAATGAAGTAACAAGCTTATCTGGACAAACAAGTGGGGCTGAAAAACGAAAAAGCAAAAGATTGAAAATCGTGAACAATAAGTTTAAAGGCCCTGATTGGACTTCTATAATTCTCGAAGACTGCGAAAGTTCAGAGAATAGTGAAAGTGGTGACGATGGAACAAGTGCAGAACTGACTTATGAAAAAGACTTGAAACCACCTTGATAATGTTAAAGTTTTGAAGGAAAAAGAAAAGAAGAGAAATCTTCTTTAACAAAAATGGCTGACGACAGTTTCTGGGAGACCGGAAAGGTTGTAAAAGAAGCTGTGCTATATGCATATGTAGTCTGGTAGTGGTGCTTATAGTGTGGTTAGTTGTGATTGTAGCAATTCCTTACCTTATGAGAATGGACAAAAAAGAATAACAACGATACCAAGGGAGGGATAGATAACCTGAAAAGTGATCGAGTAGAAATAGAAGCAGAGGATGAACCAGATTTTCATCACGTTGTAACAGATAACGATACTAGTTTAAATGTTTTTACTAAATTATTGTTTCAGTACGTAGATACAATGGATGTTAGTGATTGTTATGTCTGTATGAAGTTACCTGAATCAGTAGCAGAAGCTCTAACCTATCATCATTTGCCTTTAACTTATGGTATATCATGTAGTGTATTAACTAGTTTATTTTATAGAACAGGGAAACTTCAGTATTATTCAAATATAGATGTGATATTTTCAGAGGTTCCTATTCGAAAGAATCTGAACCCAGTGCTTAGTAGTCAAGACGCACAATTTATGGGAGAATTTTTCTTAACGATGAAGTCAATAGACATAACACATGCACATAGAAGCAAATTAACATGTTAATTACATGAAGAAGAAAAGATATTTTTAAACTAAGTTGAAAATAGAAGACAGAATTTCCAAAGGAAAGCGTCTGAGCATAAAGCTCATCTTCCACCTTGGGCTGAGAAAGAGGGTATTTATACACCTGGCAAGGCTCAAGCTGCTATGGCTCTAGATTTTGTAAAGACAGGGAACATTTGTCTTCATAGGTTAAAGACTGAATATAACAATGTTTTTATTGGTACCAGTGAATGTGAACATAATTTCTTAATTCTTGGAGGTTGGGGACTAAAAGGAGGAACAGATTCAGTTTTTCCTGGAATATATTATGTGTGTGGGAATGAGGCTTACTTTAGGCTTCCTGCACGGTGGTATGGAAGTTATTTTGGAATAGTTTTTCCAAAAGTATTCCAAGTAAAAAGAAACACTGGGAGCAATGAAAATAATAGTGAACTAACACGTAGTAAGAGAGCTAGTTTTTCAGAAATCGTAGGTGATATATTTGGTGCATTGATACCTTCAGTGGGAGTACTTCTGAACTCAAGGAGAATATGTAAATTGTCTACAGTGGTTGATCGTTCATCAACGGATACTGCTGGAGGATTTCTAATGATTAATGCGGAGATGGTTGCGATTAGTACTATGGTTATGCAAAATCGACTTGCTCTTTATGTATTGTTAGCAAAAGAGGGCGGAGTCTGTAAATTGTTGAAAACAAAACATTGTTGCACATATATTCCGGACAAAAGTGCAGAAATCGAAACATATATAAAGAATATTACTAAACTTGAGAATGAACTGAAACCACTGGAAGTTGATAGTGTATGGGAAAGATTGACAAATAGCATTGCGTCAATTGGTATCTGGTTTACTAATGTAGGGAAAGGACTTATAGGTCAAATAATAGTACCCTTAGTAGGGATAGCAATAACAGTATTGTCAATAATGATATGGTGCAAATGTTGTAGAAAGAAGGAAACATATAGGGTGACAGGAAGAGGAAAGAAAAGGAAATTTGAGGAGATTGAATTAGAAGACCTAAGAAGTGAAATTTACAAGAAACTGAAAGGAAAGAATAAGAATAGACAAAGTAAAAATGAAAATGTGACAGAAATATGTTAAGTTGGCATCTGGTTGTAGGTAATTTGATGGCTCAGAAACGCCATCAGAGAGGGGATTGATGGAGCAAGGACTCACAATGAGACTTGCTCGAAAGCAATCTTCTCACAGTATTAATTAATTTGTACTAAAACCTTGTAATGTCTATTAATAATGTGCAAACACAACATTTTTATCTAGAAGATGCTTGCCTATGTGTTTTCCACTAATAGGTAATTCTCGTCTAATCCAAATGGCCGCTAAAGCGCGGGAAATCTACTGCGCATGTGTCAACCATGTCACGTGGTATGACGTCTTTCTTTGCTTGGAGGGAATCTTTTGCTTCTGCACAGTGTATGCTAAAATGGCCGCTTAATGTCCTCACATGCTAAAGCTTTTGCATTGCTGCAATTAATAATGTGGTATTCTAACGCTACTAATGCGGGATAGACAATCATAATTAAAGGGGATTAGGGTAGAAGTAGGAGGTATACAGTGAAAACTTCTATTTTTGATATTAATATGTTTCTTCTTTGATTTCTATTAGTTCGTAAAGTGGGCCTGGGTTGACAAAACGGCAGCTCAAGAAACATGTGACCTGCGCATGCGCCCTGAAAACTAAAGCAAAGCGATGAAGTCAACTTGGAAGATGTCGAAGGACATGACCCGCTGATCACCTTCAAAGTTCATCCGAAATGTCCTACGAAAAGATACATTTTGTATATACTTTGTATTAAAATTGTTGTGAAATGGGTGGGAAATAAAGCAAATGTATTATTTGAGAGGGGCGGTATCTTAAAAACAATGGGCTTAAGAAAATTGAACTAAATTAACGTGGTGTGAGGATCAACCCCCTGTCCCTGTCCAATCCGAAATAGTGGGCCCATAATTTTAAAACATTAATGGGAGGTACATGGGCGTAGAAGGGTATAATAGATATAGAATTAGCTAATTAGCACAGCTCAGCACAGCGAGCAGATGAACATAGATGCTGTAGCCGAGAACCGATGCTGTAGCAGAGGGAACCGAGCAAACTGAATTGCTGTCCGAAGGGGTCGTGAAGTGGGGGCGGCAAACTGCATTAGAGGGAGACGAGGAAGAAACCACGAGGAGGAACGAAGTGTCAGAGAGGGGAACGACGCAGGCGTCTTTGGTAGAGAGGTCATCTATCCTGTCCTGAACCTGGTCCGGAGGTCTTGGTCTTCATCCTTTCTTGGGGACCCTCTTTCCAACTCCTTGGCCAAGGGGTTTGGTTTTCACACCTTAGGTAATTATAAATGCGTAATCTTTAGTTTGTACTGCTGTCTCTATTTTCTCCTTTCTGAGGGACCGTCATTTGTGATCAGTAGGTGACAATAGTGTGCTACCTCCTTGATATGCGATTAAGTATTATGTGGATTGTAATTTACTCTGCTAAAGAATTTAGATAAACATTTTAAAACTTCCTGAGTCAGTGGTTATTTCAGGTGGTTAATGAAAATTATGTTTTGTATGATCTCATTTCAACCCCAGTTATCAAAGGTCCATTGGTAAGTCATTACTCTTCAATCAGAAAAGGTAATTGGTAGCAGGGATATTGATAAAGAGTACAACTGATTCCCATCAGCGGTGATTACTAGTTAGTATGAATGAATGGGCCCAGGTCAGTATTTAGCGTATGAATGCTTGTTGCTAGTAACCCGCTGGATCAGCTGTTTAACATGGCTAAAAAACATGACTAGGCCAATAGACCTCACATAGACAATAACTATTGGCTTTCCCTATGCCTATTTTTTAGGTCGAGCCTAGGCAGCGTGCATGCGCTGTTTCTCGACATGCTGTACTCCTCTGTGGGCTTTCTGCATGCCCATCGATTTCCATTGGTTATTTTTTTTGCCGTTCTGAAGGGCATTGGTTTTTTTTGTCCCTCCTTTGTGTGATTGGTTCCCTCCGATGGCGAATGGCCCTATTACATGTACTCTACACTACTGTTGATTTATGCTCGTTGTGGCGCACTATTTTGTTTTTCCTCTTGCTCGTGTTATAGAAATGTGGTGTTTCCTGTGCATGGCGAGCAAAACAAACACCCTCAGCTGGTTATAGATGAGTGCAGCGTGTTTATCTTGATCAGCACAGCACCTGCTCCATGGATGTCGCGCTTCATGTTTCAGCATGTTTCAGCAAGAGGCTGGTTCAAGAGACCATGCCCCTTTCTATTTGTTGCACGCAGCATGTTATTTCTTGATCAGCGCGGCGCCCACTTCACGGACACCACACTTCATGTTTCAGCACGCTTGTTTTTTCCCTTTGAAGCTGAAAATGGCAGTCGTATTTGCTATCTGAGGAAAGTGGTCAAGGCAGGCGTCTGTTTCCTTAGTCCTTCATCTATGCCTATGTTTCAGCCAGTAGCCGCACCCTTCCTGTTATACAGAGCAACTGAGTCAAACACCAGAAGCTAACAAAGACAGCAGAGCATTTGGTAGTTATCATTTGATCTTTCTTTATTAAGTCTTGTACACAGGCGCGGTCGGTGGTAGGAGTGTCGGTCGGTGACGTGAGGCGGGGGAGGGCAGGGTGGTTGAAACCACGGATTAAGGTCCAATACAGGTAAGTAAACATTTAAATAAATAAAACGAATTTCGTTGTGAGCGCTACATCGCCAAATGCGATGCAGTGCGCGCAACGAAATTCGTTTTATTTATTTAAATGTTTACTTACCTGTATTGGGCCTTAATCCGTAGTTTACTACCCCCCACCCTGCCCCTCCCCCGCCCCACGTCACCGCCCGACCGGCACTCCTACCACCGACCGCGCCTGCTTGTACTGGAAGAATGTGGCACCTTTGACTGCCATGTAGACATCTGTTGCTTTCCTTTTTTTCTCTTTGATCAGTGATGTTGGTTTTGTTAAGATTCTACTGGAGTTACTGGCTAGTAGCAGAACTAACTAAAGGAACGTGTTTCTAGGGTCAGGTTTACCATTTTCCTTTAAATGCCGAAGGTGGAAATTCAGCAGTGAGAGCTATGAGCTGGGGACTAGACATTGTCTCTATGACACTCCTGGTGGAGATTGGGCTGATTGGAGTATCGGGTCACAATCTGTATTTTATGTGCTACAGTCTGGCATTTCTGCTGACTAAGTCTGATACAGTGTACTCTTGTCATTCTTATTTTTCTGGTTTCTTCTTCCCTCATCATCGGTTCCTATCCATCGTTTCTGGTTCCTTCTTATTTCTCCAGTCGTCGCTTCCTCCTTGTTATAAGTGTGACCCAGGGGGGCTGCACATTATCTTCTATAAGTTGCTGCTGGGAATGCTCACCCATGAGAGTGGAGATTCAGTATATTATTGCTCTGTTCTCGATTACAAGCACCCCAGCATAAAAACTGCTGTATGCCTGGAATGCTGAAACTTGATGCACTTTTCCGGTTTGTGATCGATTAATTTTCACAAAGACTCTTACATCCTGCAATCTCTGCACTCTCAAGGGTGGGCTAGTATGAGTGTGACGGGAATGAAAAGTGAAAACGAGAGTGTGTGTGTGCTGCGCTCGGCCTGTGTGCATGGATGCCTATAGGTGTCTGCATGTGTTAATTTATGTGTGCTGTACACTTGCATGTGTGCCTGCAACACGCACGCCAAATTTGTATTTATATGGTGCGGACATATCTGGGGCAATATTGATGGGGGAAGGGGTACAAACTGATTTACGACAATGTACATATACAAGCAGTAAAATGAAAGGGCTAATATAATCTTTTATAAATTGGGTCCTGGTGAGAAATGGGAGCTGATGGTTCCTTATCAATGATGGATGGGGTGGTTTTTGGAGAGAGGGCTATTGTCTATAGTGTAGAGGTAATATATCTTGGGCGACTCAATGTGTTTTTGCAGTATGCAAAAGCCCAAATTATTAGCTTCGTTACTTGTTGTTCTTTGCCAGTAGGAAAGGTTTTTGAATCTTAATACCATTTTATAATAAATAAATCTCCGTAATATGCAATACTCAAGGTAACATAAAAGCTAAATAATTTATATCAATGTACTGTAAAGGGAAAACATCAGAGACAGGAGGCTGGCAAGTTAGCAGTGTCAAGCATTCATTCCCTGACCAATCAGAGCATAGACTATAAATGCTCAGTTCCGAGCAGGCTGTTAGTTCTGGAGATAAGAAATGCATGCAGAATACCAATAGTCTTGTGATGAAACCATTTAGCGAGACATTAGAAGCACCTGGTTACTGTAGGTCATTTTTTAAACTTCCATTGCATAGTAAAAGTCTGATTTGTGCAAGTATGGCCGCCCATTTTCGAGATCTTTGCCCATCACAAAGGCAAAGCTGCGTTTCTCTTGGGCGATTCACCTACAAAACCTGTAACAGAGGGCCAGCCTAGGGGATCCCTTCACAAGCCCCATCTCCCTATTTCCTCAAAACACATCTAAGACAAAAAAACAACGGCCCTAGGACGTAACAGCTAACTGTCAAATCAACTATGGCACAACCAATCATATGGCAGAGCGTCATGCACCCACAGTCAACATCTAGACCACACAGTGTGCCCCATCCCAAATTCCCAGCAAAAACTGAATTACATCGCGTTTTCCTTTTTATGTTTTATTTTAACTTAAATACCAGTTTACATGAAACTGCAACTGAATTTCCAATGACCATCATTACCTCTCCAAGAGTGTTGTACAAAAGTGAAACACTTCAAACAATTAACAGTTTCTGAATTTTTGGCCCAGATATTATATATTACATTGGCATTTCACCTAATGGGGAATCAATTATTGCTAAGATTCTGGAGAGGCTTTATGGTTGAACACATTGCACACATTAATATTGCATGCATTTCTTATTTACAGGTTTACATTAGTGAATACTGAATTCATTATTATGGAGTAAATGCCAGCTCCTTTATGTAAGGTGTATCTTCCAACTGCTTTGTCGTTGAAGGACGTGGCAAACAATTAGGAGAACTTGAGTATGAGCCAAAATTAAATGGATTTTTCAACGTAATGAACCTTTTAAAATTCAAGCTTGTCTTGTTAGGAGGTAAAGTGATTTCTCTGATTCAGAATCCAGGTTTAGTGCCTGCATTTGATATTACTGGAATATAAGGCCACTGTTGCATTTTAAAAGTACAACCATTCAGCCCACTAGGCTACAAATAGTGTTTACCTCAAAGTACCACTGAATAATAGAAAATGAATGTGTCTTCCCATTCAAAAATGAATTGGATCTAGAGTGATAAACCTGCTTGGGCTTTCTGGTATGCCCTCATTTGGGATTGAATATTCATATTTCTTCACTGAGTTGGCATGGCTTGTCCTGTGTGCCTTTTTTATGCTTTTTCTTTTTTTAATTGGGTCGTTCAGATGTACATAAAGTTTTCTTGGTTATATATAAGGTAACAAAAACTTTATTATAACTTTTCAACATGCTGCACAGCAGCCACAATGCTCTAGTCTACAACATACCGTAAAAACATTGGCAAAGCCAATAGCTCTGGCTAAACACTTATAAGGTCCCAAAGGCAAGACCCATTGGCTATGCCAATGCTTGTTTTTCCTGCAAGTGCTGTCAGCAGAAACAAATGTTGCCTGTTTAGAAAAAATGCAGTATTAGTAGAATGTTTTCAGATGTACAGGGTTGTTCTGCTACATTTCATATTTCCAAAACTCCCGATTGTAAAAACAAGTCCAAGAGCGAAACATCTCAACTTCATGAAGGCTGCAGAAGCAAAGTCCTGCAAACTAAAGCCCTACACAAAATTGCAGAAATCAGGATCTCTAGATTAAGTGATCAATTGCTTTGAAATTACCTCAAAGATTCCCCATGTGCAATATATTCACAACTTTTTCTTAGGAAACTATTTTGAAGTGCTAGCACGTGGTTACACGAATGAAATGGAATGCCCACTAAAATGTATGTTTGTAACAGAGATCAATAAAAACAGTTTGAACTTGCTCAATTGGATAACAATTATCAATTTCCTAATCTATAATTAAAATCCTATTAGTGCAGCATTTTACTCGAAGAAAAACCCTAGTAAACTCAGGTGAAGCTCTCTTGTACCTTACAATCAATACTAAAAGTGCAGACACTACATTTTCACACGCAGCCATATTCAACACTGATTTTCTGCCATGTGAAATTCGCCTTTCCCTACATAAAACCAACTTTATTTAATTCAATTTCTCACTAGACGTTTTGAAAAGAAAACAAAATTGGTGTGTTTACAGTAAAATAGTATGCAACATTCGGCGGATGTCGAGTTATAGGATTACCTGCTGGTGGCTCCATCTTCAAAAGTCATGAGGCAAAAAAATAAATATACAATCATTAACGAAACGAAGAATAATCATAATTAGGAAATGATTACACGAAAATGCTTGCAGCAGGGAAGAGAGTTTTTTAAAAATACATTCGTAGTTTCACAGAAGCCCCTACCTTTTTTGCATAATTATCTTGTACTCTCTCTTCCAGACGTCCTGAAAGACTTTGCTGAATTCATGCCAGAGGGTAAAGAAATCGTGTGTTAAAACTTCCTTCTCTCCAGGTTTCGGCTTCATACAATAATATGTTGCTGTTTCCACAAAACTGAACAAGATAGAAAATAAATAACGTGTAGGTTTTTTCTACTGCGGTTTTGAAATAAAATCACATTCTACAGGTTTAAGACCAGAAAACAGCTATCTCAACTTTGAAATTTCACATATTTTAGTTTATAACATTTTTGGTATTCATGTAATTGTGTGATAACCCATTAAAAATGTATAAGATACAGAAAAAAGTGAAACATTTTTTGTCCTTGGAGGTTCTGCTTCAACAGTGAGGTGCTCATAGGAAACTCTTGCTGACTTACAGCCACTGAGATACAGATCACTGATGTTATATTAAAAGCCAGCAAATGCTACAGGCCTTGGTTTGTTATCTGAAAATCATGGCCTGGAAGCAAGGGGTGCATGATGATAGAACAGAGGTCTTAAACTGGGGGGCGGGCCCCCCCTGGGGGGGCCATAAGTGATCTCAAAGGAGGGGGGGCACAAGTCTCTGGCCAAGTGAAATATCATGCTTTGCTTTAAGGATTAAAAACATGGGCGGCAGTAAGCAACCTTGTAATGGGCCCTCACTAACAACTTTTGTCATTTATATCCTGACTGGGAGTATGTGTGTTTAGACATATTTAAACATTGCCAATTTAGCAGAATAATTGTGAAAAAATTGAGGGAGGGCAGAGGATATTTTTTTTTTACGGGGGCGGGGTGCAGCATTAAGAAGTTTGAAGACCACTGTGATAGAATCATCCCATAACTGTAGTCTAACAGAGCCTGGCTGGGGAATGTAGTTTCTCCATGGACATATAGAAGCAGTGGCAATTTTAGGCAGGAACCAGGTAAAACAAAGCTATTTTTGCTTAATCAATTGGGAGTCTCCAGGCTAAATTGGGTCTGTTAACATGTATGCTTTCTCTCTACCCTCACCTCGCTCTTGAAGCCTCCCCATGACTGCTGCAATTAACCTCGGGGAGCTGGGGAAAGTGACAGAGGCAACAGGAGCGACCTTGGACAGGTTCAGTTCAAGATCTAGAAGTGTCTGATTTTAGGGGGTAAGAGACCCATTACTAATACCGAAAAGTGCCTTTGATGTAGACGGTGACTTCAAAGCAGCTCTCTGAAGTGCACAAGTATCCCTTTGAATGCAGTCCTGTCTGCCAGGCTATCTGTGGGGTGTAAATCAGTGCTTTGTGTGTGGAAAGGACACTGCCTATTGCAGTATCTCAGCCCCTCCCATTCCTACCAGCCCAGGAAGACCCATCAGAATGCAGATGAATGCTCAGAATGCAGATGACTGTCACCTTTTTGTGTTTGTGGCTGTCTAAAAGCAATGCACAAAGTGTAGAAGCCACCCAGCCCAGACGTGTATTGGAGACAGGCTGCAAAGCACACAGAGTTATAAGCACAGAGAAATGTCCACTTTCTAAAAGTGCCATTTCTAAAACACTAATGTTAAATCCAACTTCCTCGTAAGGAGAATTTATCATTACCATTTCAAACATATGAAACATGAAAAACAACTCTTCTCTGATCAGGAACTACAGCTTAAAAGTGTATTAAGGAATCCCCATTCTAGCCTATGAGAGGAGTAGGCCTCACAGTAGTAAAAAATTAAATAGGCTGTTTGTCATGCCCAGGACATGCAAAACATACCAGTACAAGTCCTACCTTTGATTTACGCAGCATCCTGCCCTTACGGCTTCCTAGCGCCTGCCTTAGGGATGACTAAAAGGAGAGTTTCAAGCTTGGCAAGTAGTTTAAAATGCAGAGTCAAAGTGGCAGTAAACTCCCTGCACAGGCACTGCAATGGCAGGCCTGAGACAGGTTTGAAAGGCTGCTTCTGAGGGTGTCACAATCAGTGCTGCAGGCTCACTAGTAGTATTTAATTTACATGCACTGGGTATATAGTATACCACTTTAAAAGGGACTTACAAGTAAATCAAATATGGCAGACAGGTGTAAACCCATTATATTATTTTAGAGCAGAAAGCACATACAGTTTAGCACTGGTCAGCAGTGGTAAAGTGCCCAGAGTCCTAAAGGCAACAAAAAGGTGGTCAGAAAAAGAGGAGGGGATGGCAAAATGTTTGGGGTGACCCTTCAAAGAGGGCAATTTTCCAACAGCTCTGTAGTATTATTCCAGTCATATGCAGAGTGTCCCCATCTGTAGCAGAGTTCAGAGGGTTCTTCTGGGCTCTTACATTTGGTGACAGGAATAGAAACATCAGTGGGTGCTGTCCGTATAAAGTGACACTTTCGGATGGTGCATGATTTGTGTGTGTCATGGTTTGTAACCACTGCTAGTATCTTGAATGCCAGTTTTACGCTCTGTAACTTAAGTTAGTTAAAAATTCCATTATTCGTGTAGGCCTATGCATTTTCTTTGCTACAATAGTATTACTGAGAACTAGAGCCAACCTTAAACCAGTGAGAACGTGGGTAAACAGCATATTAAATAAACAGTGGTTCAATTGGAATTCTATAAAAAACGTAATTTAGCAAGGAGCATCATTTGTTGCATACAATTAATGTAAGAAGGTAAAGGAAGTCAAGCCCAGCAGATGATTTAAGACAATTGGTATATACAAAACTGGGCAGAGATTTTGTATATAAAAAGACAACAAACACGACGACAGTCATGCACCATTTATCAAAGTGAACAAATCGACGTGAACAAGTAATAGTTCTACATACAATTGGGCAGATTCCATTATGTGTTAATAATTGCACACAGTTGCACATCAGTATAATGGCAATTCATTTATGCCTGCAGGGGGTTGTGTGCAAATATGTCGACAACATTTCAAACTCTTGTATTCTAGATTGGCAATTAGATGACTGGAACACCAAAGTGGTAGAATCAATGATATTTTGATCACAATAGTATTAAATAGGTGTTGTAACCATAAGGGCTAGAGTCTACACACTGATATTTACCTGAGGACTAGATGGCTACAGGGATTAATTGAATTCAGGGATACTACAACGCCTCGTCTTGGGTAGTAAGCTCTATATAAATGCAATTTAAACACCTGTAAGCTTTAAGTACGTATATTTAGAGCATTTGCATCAGTGGTGAAAGATTGCGCACCTTGGAATTGTTCACTGAGACATATGTAAACCAACTGAACTCTTTAAAGTACCAGAGCGGTCATCCAAGAGCACCCACAGATTGTCTACCTTTCGGTCAATTTCTTAGGTTAAGACACAACTGCAGTTGGAAAATAGACTACTTCCATGAGTCTAATATCCTAATTTCGAAACTATTGGAGGGGGTTCTTCACAGCTATGCATCACCTCTTCTTTCACAGCCACAACCCATTGCCCTCAGGGCTCAAGCTTCCCCGCTGTGTTTGATCAAGTTGCTAACCAGCCTCTTGAGTTTTTGTGTCCTTTTTATGAGAATGAGTTATGATGCCTTGGCATCTCCGTTGGGCTCATTGGCTCTCAACTGTGTTAACAATGCACACATACTCACAGACCTGTCACCTGCACAACATACGCTGGAGATGATGGGGAAAGAGAAGCAAAGTGGACTACATTAGATCTGCAGTGAGGAGCTGTGAGATGGATCAGGGTGCAGTGTAACATCAGGTGGGCTTTGGGAGACGTTCAGACCCTTATGAACTTTCAGAACGACCAAATACAAAAGAATTAGAAGCATCTCTATAACGAGTGAGGTAAACATTGTTAAGTCCTACAATACGAAAAACTATGTAGGGAAAAATGCACCACTCATTTCTCAGACAAAAAATTAAAACAGGAGGGGACATTTGGAGTGCAAAGGGAGAGGAACTATCCTAATAAATAAGTACATGAAGGAGAGAAGAAACAAATGGACACCTGAGATGGGGGTAGTTGGTCACCAATGTAGAAATTGCCTTCCTACTCAGCAAAATGTGAAGGTTAGGAGTGCAAATTAAAGACACTGGGGACAATTCACAAAGATATTCATGAGCAGATAAAGCAGTTCCTTGAGAACTCTGAGAATTCTCTTTGAGAATATCTGAGCAACAGTCATTTGAGCATTCCACATCGTAAGATGCCATAAACCTAGCATACCACAGCATAAGATGGGGTACTGAAGGGAGCACGGACAATGAACGGCATTATGGTTGGTATACTATTTGCAATTGCTGTTATTTTATCCTAGAGTACCACTTTCCATTTCTTTTTTTCAGTCTGGCACCCTGTATCAGATAGCTAGTTCTTTCCCTGTGGCACAAAGGTATGTGCCTGGAGCAGCAGCCACTACATTAGGACGGCGGAGCATTGCCCCCCTGCTGCCAGAGCCACAAAGGTGAAGAATAAAATAGTAATAAATATGCATTTACCACCATTTTATTTTTCCCTTGTTATGTTGATGAGATTTGTTATATCACAAACAAATAACCTTCGAAGGGGTCTAACGGCGCTTAAGTGCATGATTCGGAAAATGAGGAGTTAGAGGAGCCAGGTCTTGAGTAATGTATTAAACCAGGTGGTACAGCGCAAAGTTGCCCACTCTTTACACTTTACAGAAAACATGACAATAACGAGTTTGACATACAAAAGTGCACGTTTCCTTTGCACATGATGCTTACGTGACACTGATATGTACGTGTTGTACCTGACAAAACCACTGTGAAGAGTTTTATCTGTAGAAGTTGTTTTCTCACATAGAGTGTTTACTGAACATGAAAGAAAATCATTTGATGTTTAAGTTCATAAAACGATCCTCGACTAAAGAAATGTATTAATATAGACAATATAGATTAATAAAGTGATCAATATGTAATAACAAATGTATAAGCTTTATTGCAACTAAGATTTTGAATATCAAGAATGCTATATTGCGTCTTTCCATGGTTGGCTGGCCGGACTATGGCGCCTCCCGCTAGCGCGTAGTCCGTGGTGATGCCCCTCCCACCTCCTGTGATGGCGTCTATCGCGGTTAGCGAGGAAGGAATTGGACGCCAAGGGCTGCTGCAGCGGTGAAACCATGCTGCGTCGTACTTTTTGTAATTGGTTATGGTGGCTATGGTAGATGCGGCGGCGGAGGTGTCCCTGATGGCCCCCATGCTTTGTGCCTTCGGCGGTGCCTATTTCTTTGAGGAGATGCTGGCGGTGTGAAACTGATCGAAGGTTGGAGGGTCAGGACTCGCCCTTGTGGGGAGCGTGGAGTCCGTTACAGCAATAACTCAGAGCTGCTGCATGCTGTGACAGTCAATTTTTGTGTAGCTGGAGGCTCGAGCAGCGCTCTGTAGAGAGGAGGGTAAGGAGAGGAGAGCGGAGGGTCCAACTAGCTGCAACGAAGCAGAGACTCGAGAGTGAGAGCGAGATTCTGCATGGACTCATAATCGTGGCCAGTGGAGCAGCATAATTTGAGAGGGAGAGCGAGATTCTGCACACGGAGACGGAGGGGCCGGGAGGAGAGCGGCTGGAGGGTGAGTCTGGGGAAAGCTACAATTTTATAGAACAGCGGGCAAGTGGCCTAAGAGGGTTTTTTTTTCTTTTTAGGTTACCTGGGGCGACTGGTAGAATACACAAAGTATGAAGAAACAACTGAGACTTGCTGCAGCAGCTGCGAAGATAGAGGCTTCAGCTGTGGCCAAATTTAAAACACGCTCAGCTAAAGTGATGCAATCGAAAGTAGCCGGCAAAACGCATCAAGGGGAGTCTTCCTTCAGCTCACAAAGTTCAGAAGCGGATGATCTACCTTTTAGGGAGTTAAATCTACAAGAGGCTGCGGCGGGGGTTAATCCAAGGGGCATCTCTGCATGTACTCCATTGGGAGAGGCAGCAGCCTTTAAAAATCTTGAATTAAAAAATGCTAGAGACTTTCCCCTTTTTGCTAAAAAGATGCCCACTCCTACTCTTACTATTGCAACTTCACCGAGCCCAGACAACCCCAGCCATCCTCGTCAAGTGCAGAGGGCCTTAAAGGACTTAAAGGACTTCCCGCCAGTGGTACAAGTGGCCCCTCCGGGCTCAACCCCCCCCTCCACCTCTTCTGAGGTCCCCTCCCCGGGAGTATATTGCTCGCAGATACAAGGGGAAGAATACCGGACTGTTCCACTTGAAGCAGAACAGCGGAACAACACTACCCTAATTTCAGCAATGGCCACTACGATCTCGCTCCCTCAGTCCCCTCCTTTGCTCCTCTCTCCTGGTGGAAGCAGTAGTTCATGTCAGACAAATGCTGCTAGGGCCGACCAGCTTGAACAGCAGGGCCAAAATGACTCGCAAAGCTACTCAGTAGCATTGGCCCCAGCCACAAGGGTGACTGATTTGGTGGATTCCTTGTCGTTTGAGGATCATAGTGAGGCCTCGCTAGGAGCGAAGGAGTGCAACACAGCAGTAGGTGAGAACGAGATGGTCATGGCATATCAGCTGGACGTTAAAAATATGCTAAATATGATCCTCGAGGAAATTTGGGACATGAAAAAGAAGCAACAAGCTGAAATAGCTACAATTCATCAGCGACTGGGTAAAATTGAGGAGGCGGTTGCCAGTCTTCCAACTCGACTCCAGGAAGCTGAAGCAAGAATTTCCTTAGTTTATTTATTTAAGAAGTTTTATATAGCGCTTGCCTGACCCGAGGGTATCGGAGCGCTTTACAGTAGATACAATGTAGAGATTCACAACAAACAAAACATAAGAAAGAACACATTAACATTGCAGGACGCTGTGTGGGTTCTTCGTAGTCTTGAGAACAAGGAGATCGAGTAGTGCAAGGTGTCTGTTTCCCCGCTCCGATAGATCCTATCGATTCCCTAGGGAGCGGTCGAGGAACAGGATTTTGAGTTGGCTTTTGAATTTTACAAAAGAGGGAATGGTTCTGATGTGAGGGGGAATAGAGTTCCAGATTTTAGGCGCGCTACCGGCGAAGGAACGTGCCGCAGTTTTTTGTTTTTGAGTTTTTGGCGGGATGAGTAGGAGGGAGTTTGAGCTTCTGAGGTTCCTGACCTGACCGGCTTTTTGAGTTTGGCCGCCAAATATTCGGGTTTGCCGGTATGTAGGGCTTTATGAGTGAGGCAGGCTGTTCTGAAGCTAATCCGCATTTCGACTGGAAGCCACTTAAGATCTCTGAGTGCAGGAGAAATATGGTCGAATTTCTTGATTCCAGTGACCATTCTGGCTGCCGCATTCAGAGTTGTTCTGATGGGAGCCAGCTGTGATTTTGCTATTCCTGCGAGGACTGCGTTCCCATAGTCCAGTCTTGATAGCACCAGTGTCTGGGTGGCCTGTTTGAGATCACTGGGCGGAATGAAAGGTTTTATTTTGTTCAGTAGTTTTAGGTTAAGGAAAGCACTCTTGGCCGAATTCTTGATGTGTCTGGTCATGTTCAGTTTCGGGTCTAGCGTGATGCCTAGTGATTTGACAGAGTCGGCCAGGGTGAGATTCCCGTTGAGCGCATCGATGGCCTTTAGCCATTCAGCAATTTGGGGGTTTTCCTCTTTATTCGAGATGAGGAGTGTCTCAGTTTTATCAGGGTTTAGTTTAAGGTGATTACATGACAGCCAGTGTTGGACATCTCTCAGTACGTCATTGAGTCTTTGAATGTCTCTGAAGGAGGTGGTTTCCAAGTATATCTGGGTATCGTCTGCGTACAGATGGAAGCGGATGTTGGCTGTTTTGAGTAGTTTGGTGAGAGGCTCCATGTAGATGTTAAAGAGTTGGGGGAGAGCACTGAGCCTTGAGGGACTCCCTTGTTGACTGGGTGGAGGTCAGATGCAAAGTTTTTCATTTTTATTATTTGAGTGCGGTTGTGTAGGAAGGAAGAGAACCATTGGAGGACCACCTCACCAAGACCGGCTCTTTCTTGGAGAGCCCTAATGAGGAGATTGTGGTCTACCGTATCAAATGCAGCCGATAGGTCTAGGAGGATGAGGAGGCAGCATTGGTCGGAGTCTAGTGATTTGTGGATATCGTCGATGATGTTGAGGATCGCGGTTTCTGTGCTACAGCCTTTTCTGAATCCAGATTGATGGCAGTCCAGGAGGTTGATGTTGTCCAGGTGTTGGGTTAGTTGTTGGAGTACGCATCTTTCTAGGATTTTGGACAGAAGGGGGAGGTTCGATACAGGTCTGAAGTTATTCAAATCCGTTATGTCAAGGCCGGGTTTTTTCAGCAAGGGTGTGACTTGTCCCATTTTAAGGCAGTCTGGAACGACTCCATTTTTCATGGAGCTGTTTATGATCGTGCACCAAAGCGGTGCTAGGGAGCGTTTCAGCTTTTTGGTCAGTAGGGGAGGAATGGGGTCTAGGACATGAGATGAGGGTTTAGAGGTGGAGATCAGAGTGATTATCTCAGATTCCTGAATGGGGCGGAAGCTTAGCCAAGATTTGGAAGAGGGACATGGAGCGATAACATACGCCCCGGACATGCTGCTCTTTGTGGGGGAGTATTGATAGTGTCCAGCGAGAGTTCAATCTTAGTAATCTTGTCATTAAAGAAGTTGGCGAAGTTGTCGCAGAGTTCTTTGGATGCCTGTATTGAGGAGGTAACGGGTTTGGAGGTTTGTTGCCTGATGATGCTGTAGAGCTCTTTGGGTCTGTTTTTTGCGATGTCTAGCGCATTGCGGAAAAAAGTGGATTTCTTGTTTTTGATGTGATTGTTGTACTTCCTACGAGCTGATTTAAGTTGTTCGCGGAGGGTGGAAGTAGGGTTGTTCCTCCAGCATCTTTCTTTGGCTCTTAATTTTCTCCTTTCGGAATTAATGTCAGTGTTGAACCATGACCTGGACGGAATGGCTCGGCTTTTTTTAACTTTAGAGGAGCTAGTTGGTCAAGCATACCCACCAAATTAGAGTTGTAAAGCGCGGTGAGTTCGGTTGTGGAGAGGTGGTCGTTAGTGCAGGGAAGAAGCAAGCTTATCCTTTCTTCAAAGGCTGCTACGGGAATCTGGGAGAGGTTTCTGGCCCATTTGGGGGGGTCTTGCATAGGTGGTTGAGAGAGTATTTGTTGGTTGATATGGAATAAGATCATGTGGTGGTCCGACCAGTCCACGGGGAGTATGTGGTCGATCGTGATTGTGTCTCGTTGAGCGATAATGGCATCCAAGGTAGCTCCTTTGTAGTGCGTTTCCTCTGTGCAGTGTTGGGCTAAATTGTTGTCACAGAGGAGATTGGATAGCGTTTGAATGAGCGGGTTGTTTGTTTCATTCCATCGCAGGTTAAGATCACCAAGAATTAGGTTGTTGGAGTCTCCGAGAGCACAGTGAGCAATCAGGTCTGATAGATGTTTCCCGAATGCAGAGGTGTTGCCTGGTGGGTGGTAGAGGAGGTGGCAGCGTAGTGATCCATTATCTTTAGTCTTTAAGTTGGTGGTAAGACATTCAAATGTGTTGTACTTGCATGAGTCTATTTCCATGATGGCAATGTTGTCTTTATGAATGATAGCTACCCCTCCTCCTCGTTGGTCTTTTCTGTCTTTGTTAATAATGGAAAAACCTGGGGGCACAAGCATGTCTAAGCATGGTGAAGAGAGCTCATTGAGCCACGTCTCCGTGATGAACGCAATGTCAATGTCCTGCGAGAGGATGGCTTCTGCTAGCTCGGTTGCATGCATAGACGCCGATCTGCAGTTGATGAGCATGCAGTTGGTGGAGAGCTCTATTTTGCCGGGGTTCTTTCCCCTGGGCGCCCTAGGTAGGGTGGTGAGGAAGGGCGGTCTAGGGGGTTTCATGCAAGGATGGTCTCTTCAGAGACCCGTGATCACTTGGATCTTGGATTTAGGGGAATCAGAGTGAGGTGCGTCGTATGACGAGGCTAGATCGGCAGCTTCTTCGTCAGACATTGCGGCTTCGGTCCTAGTGGGTCTAGAAGTCGTGGTCTCGATGTCGGTATTTATGCGTCTCTGAACCCTGGTGGCGGGGGCTGTGTTTCCTAGGGTTCTCTGTGAGACGGGCCTCGGCGTCAGTTCTTGAGGGTCTCTGTAACCGTGTCACGGGGGTTGCTACGGACTTAGTGGGGCGCTTGGGGTGAATGGGGTTGAGTGAAGAGGGCACCCTGGGAGGGGAGTGCTGGGGCTTTCGGGTCTTGTCGAGGTTGGTGAGGATTTCGTTCAAGCCCCGGTATATCATTTCTAGTTGGCTTTCTAGTGAAGCGAGACGCTGCGCCATGATGTTCGTGGGCAGGGGTGAGGGTATCTTGGGGGGGTCACCCTGTGTAGTGTAGGCCGTGTTGTTATGTTGTCTATTATTGCTTGTGCAGAACATGTTGTCTCCTTTTAGGAGCCTGGGAGGGGGGCGATGGGTCATGACGTGAATTCGCCTTTCTGAGGTCTGCGTTACTGCTAGTGTGATTAAAGGTCGGTGTCGGCAAAGCGGTGTCATGATATTGAGAAGGGTGGATCAAATGAGGAAGTTGGGTTTGACGTTCTTCTGGAAGTACGGGAACATGTTTTGTGTAGGGCCTGGAGTGGGAGGTGACTCGGTGGAGGCGGGAGGAGGAGGGGTAGCGTGAGGTGGTGATAGATTGTTTTTCTTGGTGAGGTCGGTTATCTATTAGTGGGAGTTGAGTCGGGAAGCGTCGAGACATGTGAAGGTGAGCGGATCGGAGTGTGGGGAAGAGGGAGTCGAAAGCCTCTAGGTTCTCGTTATTAGCCTGAATCAGGACAGTGCCGTTAGTGTAAATGGTCACAGACGTGTTCCCATCCCTTGATGAGCGATTAGGAAGCGAGGTTGTTAGTTTGCAGCTATGAGAGGTAGTTGTGGTTTTGGAGATGTAGAGTTGTGATCTGAAAGTGGTGTTCCAGTCCTCTGGTCTTTCAGTGTGAAAGATTAAGTCCGTCTTAATCTGTCCTTTGGAGGGGCAGTGATATGTGTCCGTAAATAGAGTTTCTTTGTGCTGTCTAATCAGTCTCTGCTTGAGATTTCTTCTTGCTTTAAGAGAGGTTGTGAGGGAAGCGAATAGTGAATGCGTTCGCGCTGTGAGGTTTCAGGTGGGTTGATAAGGGTTGGTTGGAGTGAGTTGGCGTGTCCAGTGACATTGTGGGGGAAAAAAGGGGGACCGTGCCTTGGCAAGGGAGTCTAGGCCAGTTGGTGCATTTGGATGGAACAGCTGGGGGTCAGTTAAAAATAGTCGCCTATGCCAGGGAGTATAAGGTTGCAACTGAACGGTCCCTTATTGACCTGTCAGTGAAGATCAGGGGGTATTGACTTCGGGAAGCCACCTTATTGGGATCCGTGGTCTTTTTGGGGACTGTGGTCCTTTTACTATTATCTTGAGGTGACCTGGATGCTCTGGAGCACTCGCTATGTGGGTGTGTTTTTTTGCGCAGAGGGATCACCTCAGCGGGGGTGGGCTAATCTCTTGATAAGGGTGTGTTCAGTGTGATAACGATGGCGGCTATCTAGCAACGGGCAAAGTGCGTTGCGCACTGGAGGATGAGAGGTTGCGTAGAGGCAGGATACTTTTATCGTTATGGGCAGAAGGTCGTTGAGTTCTTATTACTTGGTGGCCTTTGCAGTGGTTGTGATTTTTTTTTTTTATGATCCTGTCTTTAAGTAGGCATGGATCATCTGGAGCCAATGATCGGCCAACTTAGGGCCAGGCAGAGTCGGATGTAGGAGAGGGGCTCAGTGTAGGATTTGCACGCTGTTTTCAGGTTCTTACTTAGTTATGGGCAGCTGGCCGTTTGGGATTCACTTGTTTGAAGAACCTAGCAACTGTTGGTTGAGTTTACAGATCTTATCTGTAAGTCGATGTGGAGCACAGAGTCAAGGAACGGCCATCATGGGGCCAGGCAAATTCTGCTGAGGTAGTGGGGCTCCGTGTGGGAATTGCGCGATGTTATTTAGATAAGTCTTTAATTGAGGGCAGAGGGTCATTGGGTTCCTTTTATGTGATGACCCTTGAAGCGTTTAGTTGGGTTTCAGGTCCTATTTTTAGCTAGAAGCTGATCGCCGAGAGTTAGGGATCGGCCATCTTGTAGTCAGGCATGATCAGATGAGGAGCGGGGCTCCGTGTAGGACTTGGGCACTGTTTTACCGCAGTCCCGGGTCTCCACCGGTCCGTTAATGGTAGTGGGAGACCTCGGTCGGCATCGCTGGGGGCCCCGGAGCTCAGCAGGCCCTAGCAATCAATGCTGAAGGGGACCGTAGGCAGAGCAGTGGCAGCCATTTTGGGACAGTCGTCATACCTGGGGACGCTGTTCATGGCGATCGGGCGCTGATCAAATTCCTCCGGTTCTGGGCTTGAGGACCTTGCCCCGGAATGGACACTCGTCGGTTCAGGTATTCTTATCCGGGTCCATGTGGGTCCGACGCGGAGCTGGTTCGGGAGCGCTTGATGGGTTCCTTCGCGCTGTAAGTCTCGTCAGGGCTGCATGCAGTCTTGGGAGTATCAGGCGAGGGACGTTCTTTCCAAGCGCTGCAGATATCCGCCGTTTGGATTGTTCAGATCCGGTGAGTCCCGCTTCATTTAGTGGCGGGGGGGGTGTTGGATGGGGGGGGGTCGATATGGGATTCACTAAGATAGTGACCCCGAGCCCGGGATGATTAGTATTCGGCAGCAGGTAGATTCAGCCTCCCGTGAGAAAATAAAAATGGAGAATAAGATCGAAGAACTTGAAAATTTCTCACGTCGTTCAAATTTGCGCATAGTTGGTGTCCCGGAACAGATTGAAGGAACAGACACACTCAAATGGGTTGAATCTTTTTTGAAGGAGGTAGTGATTCCAGAGCACCCCGGTGATCTGTCTGTAACCAGAGCCCATCGGGTCCCTGCGCATCTTCCCCCCAATCTGAAGTTTCCGCGAACTATTCTTGTGAATTTTGCAGACTTTCGCATTAAGGAGAAAATTCTGCCTAAAGCCATATTGTCTAGGTATTTTGAAATCGAGAACGGCGCTAAGTGTAGAATTTTCTCTGATATGTCTGCCGATGCAGCCAGAAGACGCAAGGACTTTGTCAAGCTATTATATTTGTTTAAGGCTCAAGGGGCGCAAGCCTCTATTGCCCAACAATCTAAGCTTAAGGTCCTAGTCCAGGGGAAATTCCATTTATTTACCCGCATTGAAGAAGCCCAGGAGCTTCTTAAAGCTATTACAACTGGGAAGTAATTGGGTTCCCTTTCATCTTTATTGAGGCGCCTTTTTTTTTTTTCTTTTCCTGTTGGTCGGAGCAATATGTAGGTCCTTGCTTCCAAAGGTTACAACTTTTCCTCCCTTCTCTGCATAGCTATTTTATGTATGCTGATTCAGGAAGGCTTGGCTTGTAGGAACATTTTTTTTTTTTTTTCTTCTTCTCTCTTTGCTTTTTCTTTCTCGCTTCTTTTCTTTCTCTTTACGGGAGGGGGTAGGGGGGGAGGTCACCTCAGGTGCAACTCCAGGGCACCAATAGTAGTATTTGGGGGGGGGGGAGAAGGTGGTTAGCGGGATTTGCCGCTTTCTCTAGGTTGAGCAGGTATGATTATCTGCTCACGTTACGGGGTTAAGGGTGGGTTCACAGAGGTGAGTAGGGAGCAGGGGGGGAAAAATGAAATCCATACTTTTAGATTAGATTTAGCAAAGTATTGTAATCAGTGTTATGGGAAAGTGAAAGAGCTTTACCGTGCTTCTCGATTAGAGAGGGCTTTAGGTCTTATACTCCGTATTCATATAAAGATCACGATCCTGGTTGGGTTTGAAATTTGCTCTGTCCACGTAGATGGGGAATAAGGATAGATTGAAGGTGGTTTCGTTCAATGTTAACGGCCTCAATAATAAGAGGAAAATGAGAGCTATTGAGGCTTGAATAAAAACAGAGAATCCCTTAGTCATTATTACAAGAGACTCATATTCCAGCTAGTAAAATTCCTAATTTTGCAATGTTTAGATCTTGGGCAGCTTATAGGGGTTTTTCCTCGTCTTCTGCAGCACAGAGGGGCACAGCGATTTTTCTTAGCAAAAGACTGGAGGCCGAGGTAATTAGCTCGGCAAGTGATCATAATGGTAGATGGTGCTGGGTCACTTGTAATATGGACCATCGGCTTATGACATTTGCCAGCATATATGCCCCGGTCGAGGATAATCCTCTCCCATATGAGGAATTTTTTCAATCATTAATTCAGGTCTCTGGAGATTTGATTATTGGGGGGGATTTCAATTTATTACTGAATCCTAAAATTGACTCCTCATCTAATATAAAAAAACAGCTAAAACGTAAAACTTTGAAAATGGTACTTAGTTATAGCTCGATGTTTGACTTAGTCGATCCATGGCGGTCTGCGTTTCCGTCCGAAGTGGCGTATACTTGCTACTCAGGGAGATTTCAAACCTTCTCTCGCATTGACTTCTTTCTTGTCTCCAGGAAATTGGCCTTTTACAACAAAAAGTTCTCCAAAATGGGTTCTCAGACCACGCTTTGGTGGTTTTAGAGCTTGCTTTAGCTAAAGGTAGTTCCGTCGAAAAAGGTGGTCGTTAAATCGGCAATATTTGTCAGACGAAAATTGGGTAGCTAAAATTAAAATACAAATTGTAGAGTTTTTTGAGCGAAACCAGAATTCCGCACTTTCCCATGTGATCTGGGATTCATTTAAAGCATTTTTCCGAGGTCTAGCCATCGGTAAAGATGCAGAGAATTCCAGAAAATGGAAGGAGGACAAGCAGTTATTCGAATATAAAGTGCAGAGTGCCCTTGACAGATGTCTTCTTAGCCCTTCGCCGTTAAACAGACGTTTGTGGGATCAGGCTAAACGAAATTTGTCTGAAACATACTATGCTAAAAGCGATTCCTGCTTCCTTCTGGATAAGCAAAGGATATACGAAGAAAGCAATTACACGGGGAAATTTTTGGCATGGCAGGCTAGGGAACGGGCCGCTAAGAATCAAATATTGGCATTAAGATGTCCGACCTCTGGCACTCGGTCAGAAGATCCAGAGATAATTGGCGATATAATGGTCCAACATTATAAGGCCATTTATAGTCAACAATTATCAATTGATATATCTTCACTGGAAAACTTTCTGCAGGAATTAGATGCGCCTGTTCTATCAGAGGAAGATAAAGGGCATATAGTGAGTCCCTTCACAAAAGACGAATTAAGGCTTGTTATCAAAAATCTTCCTAGCGGCAAAGCATGCGGCCCGACGGCCTGCCAGCCGAATTTTTTAAAATCTTTTTACATGTGATTGTGGACTATCTTTTATTAATCCTAAATTCAGTTTTAGAGGGGGTCCTATCCCGCTGTCATTCCGAGGAGGAAAGGTAGTCAGTTTTTCTTAAAAAGGCAAAAATAGTGAAGACCCCAATTCATATCGTCCAATTACGCTTTTAAATTCTGACTACAAAATTCTAACTAAACTTTTAGCTAATCGTTTTAATGGAATTGCCTCAGAGTTAATCCATCAAGATCAAAATGGCTTTATCGCCGGAAGGCAGTTAGGCACGAACACGCACTTTTTAGTGGAAGCACTGGACTATTTTAATACCCAGAAGATACCAGCCTTATACTATTTTTAGACGCCGAAAAGGCTTTTGACTTGGTGATATGGGAATCCCCATTTTGTATCTTGGGGAAATTTGGAATCCCTTCTAAAATCACGGGGTTGGTTGAACGACTATATTTAAAGGCCGAGGCAAATATAATTATTAATGCTGTAAAGGCAGGTCAAGTGAAAGTAAAAAGGGGCACTAGACAAGGATGCCCGCTATCCCCGGTTCTATTTGCCTTCTTTATTGAGCCCCTAGTGATTGCCATAAGGAATAATTTCGATATTTGCCCTCCGCTTTTAAGCATGAGCAAAAAAAAACTCTATGCAGATGACATCATGCTCATAATAAAACCGGAGAAGGAAGTACAGGCTAAGGCCTTTCAGATTTTTGAACGATATGAGGCCTTTGGGGGTACAAAATTAATAAGAAAAAAACTGAAATATTATGTGGTGGCGGGGCACCCTCGGACCTACATCCCGATATCATTTCATGTTTTAACATAAGCCCGAAAAGATATCTAGGGGTTCAGTTTTCACCATTGATTTCAGAATTATAGGTTTTAAATTTTGCCCCACTTTTGAAAATAGTTCAAGATTTGTTTACACGGTGGAGCCCCCTTCCTCTGACTATTTTAGGTAGGGTGACCTTGATCAAGATGTCAGTGCTTCCACTTTTTAACTTCCTTTTATCAGCAATTCCATGTGTTTTAGGCAATTCTTTTTTTACGAAAATAGAGTATGTTTTCTTCCTTTTTGTGGGCTAAGAAGGTACCCCGAATTGCACTGAGCACTTTATATGAGGACCGAGTGAATGGGGGGTTAGCTCTCCCTAATTTGAAGGAGTATTACTTTGCATACTTTGCACAATATATGTCAAGGTTTCAGCAGTCATCACAGTCAGGCCTTTTTGAAAATTGTATTATGAATTTAATCTGTAGGGAGAACCAGATCCATTGCCCACTTTCAATTGTCAGATCTCCTAAATTAGTTTGTTATAAGTGTTTTCTTTGGTTTTATCATAAACGTCGGGCACTATATAGAAGATATTCTATACCAGTAATTAACTGCTCTACTCCCATAACAGTCCTCATTTCTTCCGCAGCCATTAAAAATCCATATATAATTACGCAAAGTTGGATTAAGGCAGGGTTTCGGAAACTTTGACTTCCTGCAGAATGAGCGATGGCTAAATATAAATGAAATGGCCCGCCTAATTCCCCAGAACTTTCTTTTACTTGGATCATACAATGTTCTTAGGAAGTTTCTTTAAACGAATTGGATCTGGTTCAGATTATTAATCAGAAAAGTTTAACCGGCGATCTCTTAGAAGATTCGGGTTTAAAGAAACCGGGGAAATGGAGATAATACTTAGCCGCTACCAAAGGGATTGATCTTGAAGCGAAGACTATAAGTAAATGGGAGAAATATGAGGCGACGGAGATTACTTCCAATGTTTGGTCCACTATTAATAAATTACATTTTAGTACCGTCAGAGGAGCCAATTGGCAAAGGATGCTATTTTTTAGTAAATGGCTTCTGTATAGAACTCCTAGTTTTATAGCGAAGGCGTATCCTAATACTTCGGGGCAATGCTTTCGGTGTCACAACTATCCTTCGGCTAATTGGACACATATAATACTACAGTGCCCCCTGATTAAGAAATTTTGGATAGAAATTTTTGAGTATCTATCAGCAGAGTCTATATTAATAAGTGAGCCTAATGCCCAGTTGATAGTGTTAGGATATGATCCAGATATTGGCCTGTCAGAAAAACTTATTAAACTTCTGTATATCGGAATGGCCGTTGCTAGGTCACTTTTACTCCAAAAGTGGCGCACGGATTTAATACCCTCGAAAATGGAATGGGTGCGGAAAATGACAAGTTAAAAGATCTGAACGAATGTATGCTGCACGCACGGGAGGGCTGAAGAAGTTCGAGATGATATGGGCTGATTTTTTTTAATGGAGAGGTTTAAGTTGTATAAGCGATATGGGAGTTGAGTGTTGGCGGTGCCCTACATTTTTAGGTAATCTTGGTCAAATAGTATCAATATGACAATGGAGGTTTTGAGAGGGATACATTTTTCTCCTTACGGTTGCACATTTTAACGCCTGGCCTTCTGTAATATTGATTAAGTGTATTTATGTTGAATTATGTTTCAAAATGCTGCTGAATTGTTTGATATGTAATTAATGCTAATTTTTATGGATTTCAATAAATTTAAAAAAAAGCATGCTATATTGCAAGAATGAATATTATCAATGAGTAGTTCATTTCTAACCATCCTCTTCAAGTTATTTCTGAAGCTTAGTTCGTGATCTTCAAACATGTGCAAATTTGTCTGTGTAACTCAGAGATATTGCTATTAGTTCCTAACAATTCTTATCTGTTTAGTATTCTAAAATAAATTGAACAATAAAAAATCTTAAATGTATGGATTTATGTTACACGTATATACTTTCCAAATGTGGTTCTAGGTCATACTCCTTAACGCACATTTTTGATTATTCATTGTATACTAATGAAACGAACTAAAAGTACTGAAAAATATGATACTCATATGTTTAAAAAGCACATGTATAATAGATGCGCACCATTAAATTTAATGTCTTAGGTTAGCATTTCTCTTAAGGCCTGCATTCTCATCATTGCATTTCATGGGAGCTAGTGAAATGTTATTTCTGACTTGCTTTCCTCGCAGGTGTTCTCAGACATTTCTAGTTTAGAATAGATACATTTCTTGTAGCAGAATAGATAATGTTGGAGGAAAGAATTTAGGTACGAGCTCATGGGAAACCTGTGGACGAACAATGGACTGTTACATTCTGGCCTGAGTGTGTGACCAGACCGGTGTTCCCATGTCCAGTGTGGTATTATATTTCACTGTTGTGGAGTGTGTACCACATAAATTCACACAGAGATTGAAACCAATTCAATGGACTTCTATTGATGATGCAACCAAAGGGGAGTTGCCAACGGACTATCAATTATAACATATTGTTGCCCTGACAGGGAGGAAGTCAGTCAGTGAGTTAGTTGGTCAGATAGTCAGATAGAGGACAGGATGAGGAGAAGATGACTTCAGACTTTCGTGCAGGCTGAAAACTGAACTTTGTTTGCAAAACCCTTTCTACAGATCCCATTTAGAACCTTCCTTGGACTCCAACCTGAACCATTTCCTTAGACCCAATTGCCCCTTTAATTGATTCAGAGAATTTCCCTTACATAGCGTTATTTCCCCTGAGAAGTACTTTAGACTGACCTTTTTTTCCAACCTATTGAAGCCTCTTGACCAAGCTCCAAGCTTCCGAAATGTTGCTGTGGATGTTACCATTGCTACAGGAGTCAATAAATATAAATACAAAAAAAAAAGGGGCGGGTGGGCGCTGCATCCGTTTTCTATTTATTTACTTTTGTAGCACAGGCGGCACGCCGTGCTTTGGCTTTAAACATCTGAAGCTAAAGCGCGGCATTCGTCGAATTTCTTTCTGCAGTCTTTTCTTACTTCTGCGCAGTGTTGCATCTTCCTCCATCCTGCGCGCTGGAATTTCAGTGAGTGCATCATGGATTTGAGCACGTTTGAGCAGGACAACAGCAGTGGCAGCAGGCTAAGCTCTACCATGCTTTCTGAGTGTGTCAACAAGCCCTGTTGCTTGGGAATAAATAAGGTGGGCCTGGACCCGGTCCTGTGGATGAGTTGTATCCTTCATTATTGCAGGGAACATTTATATGGCTAGTAGCAGTCCACAGGGACACCTAGTAACAGGCAAAGGTACTGCACGCTTTCCTTGCTTCATGGATTTTCTTTTATTAGTTATGCTAATGCTAGGATATTGTTTGAGGAAAATAAATTCTAACAAACATTTTCATTTGCAACGCCAATAGCTCTAAATTTAACTACTACGAGACCTATTGCATTGCAAATACTTGTTAAAAGCTGCGGTTCCTTTAATGGGAACAACCTAAATTAGGTATCAAGAGTACAAATTTGTTTATAAAAGCATGAAACCTTGCAGAATCTTTCTCCAGTTGAGCAATGACCTAAAAGTTCATGCAGTTTATCATCAAGACATGATGGAATAGGTGATTTGAAAGAGCAAGATCAAGCTTAGTTACTATAAAACTTCTGCGACGCACCTTCCCCCACCTGGGATTTCCACACAAGGTTCAGGCTACTATCTCTCTTGTTCTGTCTAAACTCTATCACGCCAATAGCCTCTACCACGCATCATATTTAACAACTATGAAAAGACTAAAATGGATTCAGAACTCTGCTGCCAGACTACTCTCACATATAAAGCCACAAGCCCACATCTCCCCTGGTTTGAAGGCCCTACATTGGTTACCGGTTTCCAGAAGATCCACATTCAAGCTGCTTTGTATTACTCACAAAGCTATGCATGGAACAGGAGAGCTCTTCATTAGGAATACAATCACCAAATACATTCAACAAAGGGACCTCCGCTCTAGATTGGCACCTTGCTTCAAAATCCCACCTCACAAGAAAAAAAAACCATAGGTGACACATCCTTCTCTGTTCAAGCAGCCAAACTATGGAACTCTTTACCCCCAAACATAAGATCCACAGATAACTACCTTATCTTCAGAAGACAACTCAAGAGTTGGCTCTTCTCAACATAACCACAAATACTCAAACATAAATATACAGCAGATCCCTATATATATAAGCATTTATTTCGACTATATATGTGTACCTACATATGAGTATTACTTTATATAAATGTGTATAATAATTATTTTTATAAATATATAGTGCGAGAAGTTGGCCTGGTATATGCTGTCTACTAGTTATAGTGGGCACCTTGCACCAGTCCAAACGACCTTTATTGATGATAGGTTTAAAGACAACCTTTATTGAAAGCTATTCTAGTGGTAGCTATGGAGAGCAGCCTTCAGGCTAAGTCGTGAAGGCGTGTTAAGCGGTTTGTTTTACCAGTCTATAATCTCATGAATGACCAAATGAAAGGAGAACCACACCAGGTATATATATATATAAAATATATGTATTTATTACTAAACACTACCCAATAGTCTCTTTATGAGGCTAGAGGTCAAAGTACACAAGTTACAAGTCAAATAGCACAGTACAGTAGCACAATATACGATTAGCCCTAGGGGCGTACCAAACCATATATTAAGAAAGTGGTATACGAACCACGACTTAAGTAGACACAAGGCCTAGAGCCTGTAGAATCGCTGGGACCCCAAGGAACCACCCAAGGTAGTGACACAGGGGACCCACAGGGGCTGTGTGCAGTGTGTGAACACAGCCCCGAGCTCCGTTATCGTCTATGGGAAAGTCGCAGTTAGAGTTTTAGAGTTTAAGGACACTTAGAAATGGACTAGGACCAAACCCTCTTGGACTTAGACAGTTCTAGGGTCAACACCCACGGGAACACCGGAGTACTCGAGTTACCTCACCCAGGGAAGCCGGGTGCATAGGTGTCAAATGGTGTTGGGTCGCGTCGTCGTTTTCAATGGCAGTCTGCAGAGAAGTGCTGCTGCCGGGAAGATGCGAAGTGTCCGAAGAGATCCAAGCCTGGATCGAAGATAAGTACCTGAAAGCAGAGGGGACAGAGTCTGTGTCACTTTCCAGTGACCAGGGGCACGATAGTCGAATGCCCATCGATGTCGGGTGCTTCAGGTGAAAGAGGTGAAGCTTGACTCTTCAGCCACGAGGACCAGGAGGCGTCAACATCAACCAGGAGCTGGATTCAAGCTGTACCACAAAGGATGTCGAGTGTTGCAGCATTGGTGTCCGGATTGAACACAACAAGCCTTGGCAACAGCAGCCCACGCAGAAAGGAGAAAGATGCTTTGGTGCAGACCAGCAAGGTCTGAGGGACTCACAACTCGGTGGGGAGTCAGGGCATGTCTGAAGCAACCAGAAAAGCCCAAGGAAAATCAGAGTTGCCTTCACAGGGACCCACCAGTCGACGGACCAGGGATCGCGAAGGAGCCTCAAGCGGAAATGCAAGAAGCGGGCCCACGGAACACTCGTGGAATGTAGGCTCACAAACTTCAGTGCAAATGGTGCTCGGGGCCTGGGCTATAAGTAACCCAAAGCAGGACTTCAAGAGATGTCAAGAAGTTGATGCACTAGCAAATGAGCATGGTGTCCAGGAGTTCCGGTTCCACGTCACTCGTGAGGGCTGCGGATCTTAGCTTTGCTGGGGACTCAGGTCAGTCTCTGAGAAGTCTGGAAATCCTCTTCCTGGGCTGCAATTACTTCAGAGCCTGGCGGGAGCTTCGGAGATACAGACTGGCAAATGCTTTGTTGGTGTCTGCCAAGCAGGGGAGTCACTCCTTGACCCCAAGGGAGATTTCTTCAGTCCTCTAGTCTTGAGTAGAGCGTCGAAGTTCCAGGATTCAGTTGCAGAGTTTCGTCCAGGGATATCTAAAGTCCTGTTGCCAGGGGTTTCTTACTTATACCTAAGAAAGGGGTTGGACTAACTATGTGGACCCACCTATGGGAGGGTTTGGAAAGAGGGGTGGCTACACCCATTTCCTTTGTCCAGTTTCGCACCAGAGCAGGGGCTGGCAGCCCCGGCAACCGGTTTGAACTGGGGTATGCACGAGGACACCAAATGTGCCCCCAGTGCAGGACTTCAAAGCACTCTTGGAGTACACCCACCCAGCCCCAATCCACTAAGGCCTGTCTGGGAGGTGGTAACACCTCCCTGTGACAGGAAACCTATTGTCCAGGCCTCCCCTGCCGGAGGTTCGGTCAGCAGCAGGAAGCCAGACTCGTGTCTGTGGCTGCAGCATCCATTTTGTGATGCCAGGGCTCTGTTTAGCTGGTACCGGGTATACCGGTGCTGTCATGTCTTTCCCTCTAGAAGGGTGGGATCATATTCCATCACCAGTTACTGGTGTGGGGGTATGATTCCAAGGTGTTTGACACCAAACACGACCTGTTTCCGTGCAGCCATCCCAAAGTTAGCATTTACCGCAAGGATATAATGCACTTAAGAGTATATGGTCAGGCTGCACCACAGACAATCCCGGAGAGGAGATTCCGAGGGCTGCAGAGGGGCTCTGCTCATGCATGGGCACCCTCTCACATATAACCAAGCACCCTGCCTTCAGGATTGATAAGGCCTGCCATAGGGGTGACTGATAGGTTTCTATGTGCAGTGATAGGTGAGATATAGTGAACCTATATCTCTGTAAGGGGTGCATGCACCACCTCACTCAGGCTGCAGTAGCAGTCCTGTGGTGTCATTTTGGATGGCTTTCCAGGGGTGGCACAATACATGCTTCAGCCCCTGGTAGGCCTCTGGGGTACCTATGCCCTGGGTACATAGTATACCATATACTAGGGACTTATAAGGGCACTCCAGAATCCAATCTGTGGTGTACCTAAAGTACATGGAATCAATTTATAAGAGAAAGCAGATAGGCTGGGGACCTGAATAGCAGGTTCCCAGCCTAACTAAGTCAAAAACCATCAAAACACCAGAAAAAAAGTAGGGGCAAATATGTAGTCAGATTCCACCTTCCTACATAACCCCCCCCAAACGAAAGGAGATAAGGCTAACCTTGGCCAGTTGAGCCTTTATTGACTAAGTGGCCATATAAGGAACTACCTGCACTAGCATGGTTACCCCCTGTCTTATGGTCCACTAAGCTATCCCTCACCCTAAGAGTATGAGAGGGTCTCCACCATGTGGAATTACTACCTGTGGTGTGCTTTGGTAAAGTAAAAGGCTGATGAGGTGTCCGAGTAGGGAAGTGAGACCCTAGGAAAGTTGGTCTCAGCTTCCTCAGATCACTGGTCACCATGTATGCCTGTCTTTCCATGACTGAGTTGCACTTTGCTCTAAGGGTCAACCTTTGGCTGCCTACAGCTGGGGGTTGGGTCACTTTGGATGGAACACTGGAGGGACATGGCAGGTGTGGAACCTTTTGGTCCCAGGTTTGCCCTTGCCTAACAGAGTCCTTCTGGGGGACGTCCCTACACAAAGGTATGGGGGATCCCTCAGTGTGTTGAGGAATTTTCAACTGGCTAGGGCTACTAGACTGGGTGCCCCTAATCTGCTGATGGGGGGGGTTCCTCTGGACAGGGGGCCCTATGGGGTCCATTGACCTCCCTGACCTCCGCAGCCCTGGGCTGACTGAGGCAGGGTAGAGAGGGGCAGGTTACCTGCTCAAGACTGGGTACCACCTTGGAAGGGTCCCCTGCCATCAGAGGGGTTGCCAGGCCAGGCCCGACTACCTCTGGGGCAGTTCCTTCACTAGGGGTAGGATCAGTTCCCTGAGGAGGCTGACCCTTACCTATAGTCTGGGGGGAGGAAGACTTTTCCTCAACCCCTGTGCTCTTGTGGAGGAGAGTGGGCAATTCTTTCAGGCTCCATCACTCCAAACGTTTCCTGGGGTGGGGCTGTGGCCATCACAGCCCCCCTAACTTTCTCAGGGATGCCCAGCATTCTAAGATGGGCTTGGTGTTCAACTTCAGCCCAGGCTGAAATTTCTAGATCATTGCCCATCAGGCAATCTAGAGGCAAGGTTGGGGACACTGCCACTCTTTTTGGGCCTGTGACCCCTTCCCAGCTGAGATTGACTATGGCCATGGGGTGATCTGTTCTGACACCATCAATGTTGGTCACCTGGTATTTAAACTCCGGTAAAAGCTGGTGAGGGGGACTAGTTTCCCTGCCACCATGGTGACACTAGCCCCTGTGTCCCTGAATGCCACAGCTTTTGACCATTAATCATTGGCTCCAGTCTGTACCTGCCCAATGCATTGGGACCCATGGTAAAGGTGGCAAATCCTATACCACCATCAGAGTCAGAGGAGTCTGTTGAGGGGTCCTGTCTAAACTAGGGCCCACCTCTGTTCCCCTGGCAAAAGCACCTAACTTTTTGGGTGCACTACTCCCAACTGGGGGATTACTACTGGTAGTACCAGGAGGGGTGGTAGTATTTGTTGGAGGAACATTTTCTTTATTGCCAATCCTGGGGCAACTGGGATCAGTTTTCCAGTGGCCAGGCTTTTTACAAACATGGCAATATGGTTTCTTTTCAGGAGAGGAAGGAGTTTGGGGCCCACCCCAGAAGAGGACTTTTGGGGCCCTGTAGTGGATTTATCCTTAGATTTATCCCCACCTTTTTCTTGGGACTTGGTAGAATCTTTCTTCTGGTCACCACCCTGATTCTTAGGCCTCACCCTGGTTCTGACCCATTTGTCTACCTGCTTTCCCAATTCTTGGGGAGAGGTCAGATCAGAGTCCACCAGGTACTGGTGTAAAAGCTGGTTTTGGCAATTATTAAGGATCTGCTCCCTCATAATCAAATTGTACAATCCTATAAAGTCATGCACTTTGCTGCCATGTATCCAACCTTCCAGAGCCTTAGTAGCACAATCTACAAAGTCAACCCAGTCTGAGTCTTTTGGGTATCTCTGAACTTCAACCTATACTGTTCAGTGGTTAGGCCAAACCCATCAATCAGAGCACTCTTCAAGACTTTGTAATTGTCAGCATCCTCTTCTCTAACAGTGAGGAGCTTGTCTCTACCTTTGTCTGCAAAGGAGAGCCACAAGATTGCTGCCCACTGCTCCTGGGGGACCCTCTGAACTTTACAGGCCCTTTTCAGTGCAGTAATCCATTTGTGGATGTCATCCCCACTCTGGTAGGGAGGGACAATCTTGCTTAGGTTTCTATGGTCATGAGACCTTTCCCTACCACTAGGGAAGTTGCTGCCACCATGGGACTCTAGTCCCAACTTTCTTCTTTGTCTATGAAGCTCTAGGGACTCCCTGTCTATAGCCAACTGCTCTCTTCTGATTCTAAGCTGAGCTTCTTCATACTTGAACAGTCTCTCTTTCCTTTCATGAGAGGATTCCCCCCTATGAGAGGAAACAGAGGTTCCTACTGAGGTGTCAGAATGGTTAGACTCCTGAGAAAGAGATTTGACCTTCTAGGCACACTCAACTCTTCCTGGTGGGACAAAGGGGAGGCCATTCTGGTCCTCCTCCTCATCTGCAGGAGGAGCTGGATTTTCCAGGGTAAGATCATTGTCATCTTCCTGGTCAGCTTCAGAGGTCAGGTCATGGGTTTCTTCACCCCTGGGCCCATCCGCATTTGCTGCCCCACCCTCTCTGCCTACCCCTTCAGACCCTGTGGGTCTTCTGAGATCATCCAACAGAAGTACCTCTATGAGGCGTTGGGTGTTTGCACTTTTGCCTGTCTTCAGCTTCCTAGTACTGCACAATGCTCTCAATTCCAAGAATGGGAGGTTGTCATACTTGGAGGGTAGAAGCCCACTGGCTTCTGGCAGGGACCTACTGGTTCCTGGCCCTGAAGACATCACTAGTGAGGTGTGGTGTATGCACTACCTACTCTAGTGTGGCCTACTAAACTCTCTTGAGTTGTAGAAAGGGTGTGCTAAGCCCTTGACACACAACTTTAAGTTCAGTAGAACTTACTGTATTTCTAAGCTTGAATTTATATGTACCTCAGGTACCTTTAGTGGTTTTCAGTTAGTCACACACTTGAGATTATCTGGTAAAACAAGGAAAGCTTGAATCCAACCGTTGCACACCAATGTGAGAAGTTGGCCTGGTAAATGCTGTCCACTAGTTATAGTGGGCACCTTGCACCAGTCCAAATGACCTTTATTGATGATAGGTTTAAAGACAACCTTTATTGAAAGCTATCCTAGTGGTAGCTATGGAGCGCAGCCTTCAGGCTAAGTCTTGAAGGAGTGTTAAGCTGTTTGTTTTACCAGTCTATAATCTCATGAATGACCAAATGAAAGGAGAACCACACCAGGTATATATATAAAATATATGTATTTATTACTAAACACTGACCTCTAGCCTCATAAAGAGACTAATGGGTAAAGTACACAAGTTACAAGTCAAATAGCACAGTACAGTAGCACAATATACGATTAGCCCTAGGTGCGTACCAAACCATATATTAAGAAAGTGGTATAAGAACCACGACTTAAGTAGACACAAGGCCAAGAGCCCTTAGAATCGCTGGGACCCCAAGGAACCACCCAAGGTAGTGACACAGGGGACCCATGGGGGCTGTGTGCCGTGTGTGAACACAGCCGCGAGCTCTGTTATCGCCTATGGGAAAGTCGCGGTTAGAGTTTTAGAGTTTAAGGACACTTAGAAATGGACTAGGACCAAACCCTCTTGGACTGAGACAGTTCTAGGGTCAACACCCATGGGAGCACCGGAGTACTCGAGTTACCTCACCCAGGGAAGCCGGGTGCATAGGTGTCAAATGGTGTTGGGTCGCGTCGTCGTCTTGCTAGTGACCAGGGGCACGATAGTCGAATGCCCACCGATGTCGGGTGCTTCATGTGAAAGAGGTGAAGCTTGACTCTTCAGCCACGAGGACCAGGAGGCGTCGACGACAACCAGGAGCTGGATTCGAGCTGTCCCATAAAGGATGTCGAGTGCTGCAGCATTGGTGTCCGGATTGAACACAACATGCCTTGGCAACAGCAACCCACGCAGAAAGGAGAAAGATGCTTCGGTGCAGACCAGCAAGGTCTGAGGGACTCCCCACTCAGTGGGGAGTCAGGGCACGTCTGGAGCAACCAGAAAAGCCCAAGGAAAATCAGAGTTGCCTTCACAGGGACCCCCCAGTCGATGGACCAGAGATCGCAAAGGAGCCTTGAGTGGAAATGCAAGAAGCAGGCCCACGGAACACTCGTGGAGTGTAGGCTCACATTCTTCGGTGCAAATGGTGCTCTGTGCCTGGGCTACAAGTAACCCAAAGCAGGACTTCAAGAGACGTCGAGAAGTTGATGCACTAGCAAATGTGCACGGTGTCCAGGAGTTCCGGTTCCACGTCAGTCGTGAGGGCTGCGGGTCTCAGCTTTGCTGGGGACTCGGGTCAACCTCTGAGAAGTCTGGAAATCCTCTTCCTGGGCTGCAATTACTTCGGAGTCCGGCGGGAGCTTCGGAGATGCAGATTGGCAAATGCTTTGTTGGTGCCTGCCAAGCAGGGGAGTCACTCCTTGACCCCAAGGGAGATTTCTTCAGTCCTCTAGTCTTGAGTAGAGCGTCGAAGTTCCAGGATTCAGTTGTAGAGTTTCGTCCAGGGATATCTAAAGTCCTGTTGCCAGGGGTTCCTTACTTATACCTAAGAAAGGGGTTGGACTAACTCTGTGGACCCACCTATGGGAGTGTTTGGAAAGAGGGGTGGCTACACCCATTTCCTTTGTCCAGTTTCACACCAGAGCAGGGGCTGGCAGCCCCTGCAACCGGTTTGAACTGGGGTATGCACGAGGACACCAAATGTGCCCCCAGTGCAGGACTTCAAAGCACTCTTGGAGTACACCCACCCAGCCCCAATCCACTAAGGCCTGTCTGGGAGGTGGTAACACCTCCCTGTGACAGGAAACCTATTGTCCAGGCCTCCCATGCCGGAGTTTTGGTCAGCAGCAGGAGGCCAGACTCGTGTCTGTGGCTGCAGCATCCATTTTGTGATGCCAGGGCTCTTTTTAGCTGGTACCGGGTGTACCGGTGCGGTCATGTCTTTCCCTCTATAAGGGTGGGATCATACTCCCACACCAGTTACTGGTGTGGGGGTATGATTCCAAGGTGTTTGACACCAAACACAACATGTTTCCATGCAGCCATCCCAAAGTTAGCATTTACCGTGAGGATATAATGCACTTAAGAGTATGTGGTCAGGCTGCACCACAGACAACCCCGGAGAGGAGATTCCGAGGGCTGCAGAGGGGCTCTGCTCATGCATGGGCACCCTCTCACATATAACCAAGCACCCTGCCTTCAGGATTGATAAGGCCTGCCATAGGGGTGACTGATAGGTTTCTATGTGCAGTGATAGGTGAGATATAGTGAACCTATATCTCTGTAAGAGGTGCATGCACCACCTCACTCAGGCTGCAGTAGCAGTCCTGTGGTGTCATTTTGGATGGCTTTCCAGGGGTGGCACAATACATGCTTCAGCCCCTGGTAGGCCTCTGGGGTACCTATGCCCTGGGTACATAGTATACCATATACTAGGGACTTATAAGGGCACTCCAGAATCCAATCTGTGGTGTACCTAAAGTATATGGAATCAATTTATAAGAGAAAGCATATAGGCTGGGGACCTGAATAGCAGGTTCCCAGCCAAACTAAGTCAAAAACCATCAAAACACCAGAAAAAAAGTGGGGCAACCATGTAGTCAGATTCCACCTTCGTTAGTTCTGCTTAACAAATGTACATATTACTTATGGTTATATTATTCTATGTTCAACATGTATATAGGTCACTGCATAAATAAGTAAATCTTTATCATAACTATCAACAATTGCTTCACTATTGAATCACAATTTAAAAAAATATATATATAAATGAGTTACCTTAAAGTACAGCCACGCTTGAAAGTCTGAGTTTATTAAATACAACTCAAATCTACATATATTATCTTTCTTCTACATATATACCTTCCTTGTACTGATGTATCTTTCTATTTATCACCTTACTTTTAATTCAGCATCTCCAATGCACTATCCTTATCTTACCCAATACCTCTCTCAATATATCCTCTACCTCCACTCTAACTCATCCTAAACCCCATTCTACTACTATGATCCCAAAAATAACCCTTTCTAGACTCTTCCTCCTCTACCCCTCCTTGCATCATCTCATACCTCTTTCACTATTCAGATCTCCCAAACAAGCCTTTCTAAACCCTTCCCTCTGACTCTTCCCCCCTCTACCTCCCTCGCTCCGAGAACAAACGCTCTGCAGACCCTTCCCTCTTCCATTCCTCCACTATCCTTTTCAACCCAACTAAAAGACTAACATGTCCACCGCTCCAATTAATTTCATATTTCCCTATACTAATTCTCCACTAATCCTGTTTGGGTAACGGAGTAGCGTGCTACCCGCCGAAAGGTGCATCAGCACCTCATTATGGGTAGCAAGTGCTATATAAATGTAAATCCTTCCCTCTTCTATCTTTCCACTTTCCTTTTTCAATGCAAATAACAAACTCACATGTCAACCGCTCAAACTAATTTAATATCTCCCTATACTAATTCACCACGAATACTCTTTGGGTCCCGGCGTAGCATGCTACTCGCTAAACAAAACGTTTTGACGCCTCGTCAGGGGTAGTAAACGATATATAAATGCAATAACAATCACTTATACTCTCGTGCCTCATCCCCATTGTATTCTATAGAGCTGCTTTGTCTCCAAACTCCGAGTATTCTTATGCGTTAATCTGAGCTTGGAAAATTTAGATTACTAATGTGTGGTAAAGATCATCTGAGACTATTTTCCGACCATCAAGTATTAATGTTACTGTTTTGCATCGTTGCCACAGAATTGTTAGTTTGTGTAAACCTTGTTCGCTTACATTTCTTTACGAGGCTTGGCCTATCTGTGGCAATTCTGTACCTGTATGGTATGGTCTTGAGAGTGATTTATCTTAATTTGAGTACTAATTTGTAATAAACACCCTTGAATTTGGCTCACGATTCCGGTCCTCATTGTGTAGCCAATAGTTGCATACCACTAGCTTTCTCTCCCCTCAGTGCGTACGATCAAGATCCATTGGAGGACCAAGTTAGAAAGTAAGTACTAATCTGATCAATCAGTAGCAGTGGTGGGGAAAGAATAATTTTCTCTGACAGTAATTAGTAATGATTAATGTGGGCCCAGTGACGCACGATCGAATCCGCTGGATCACAGGCAAAGTCAGAGCAGGACCGAATATGAAAGGGCAGTCTGTTCCGGTGGTGGGACGCGAGATAGAAAATTAACCGCCCACCATATTTGGACGTACATATGCGACAAGGGCATAGCAAGAGTTGCCCTTTGGATCTGAGATCCAAAGTTGGCAGATACGGACAGAGTTTCTCTTGTAGGTAAAGAGGGCCCTTGCCTAAAAGTTTTGCAAACCAGGCACAGGAGCTTAAATAAAGAGCATTTTCTCACAGGGAAGAGGAGGAAGTTCACAAACCAGGTGGGCAGTAGTGTTCTGGACCACCTGCAGCTTAGAGAGTAGTGAATCATTCGCTGCAACAGGGAGGGCATTGTCATAATCCAAACAGCTTATGAGTGCCTGAGTGAGGATTTTCCTAGTTTGCAGCTGGAACCACTGAAAGATCTTCCTGAGCATATGCATGATCCCAAAGCAGGCACCACAGTTGGAGCCTACCTGCTCCCTCATAGAGAGACTCATCTACTAGGATGCCAAGGTTTTTTACCACCTTTTAAGGGTGGGGGACCATGCCCAACTCGGAGGGCCACCAACCGTCTGACCAGTGTGCATGGGCCTTAACTGTTCAGTTGTAGGCAGTTCAAAGCCATTCAGGAGGCGATTTTCCTCATACATTCACCAAATCTGCTTCTGGTGGATTCAGGGTTGGGTCCCATTGAGACGATCAGTTGAGTATCATCTTCATAAGAGATGGCTTCAAAGCCACAAGATCTTACCACTTGAGCTAGGTGGGGCTACATAGATGTTCAAGAGTGTAGGGCTCAATGAGGAGCTGTACTGAACCCTCTATCTAAAGTCAGAGTACAGGATTTAAAGGATTCTAGAAGTACAGTCTGAGTTTGGTTGCTAATGAAATTTTTGAGCCATCCTAAAGCTTCTCCACTGACACCAATCTCTGCGAGCCTCTGGACCAGGTGAGAATAAAAGATGGTGTTGAATATGGCGGATAAATCGAGTAGTACCAACATGGCTGGGAGACCTTCTTCAAGGGAAAGCCTGATGGCATCCAAATCGGCCACAAACGCTGTTTCTGTGCTATAGGAGGCTCGAAAGCCTGACAGAGGGATCCATAAGGGAGTGGGCTTCCAAGTAAGAAGAACGTATTTTATTCACCAAGGTCTCCAAGATTTTGCTGAGGTAAGAAAGCAGCGATATGGGTATAAAATTGGCAAGCTCATGGGGATCTGCATTAGGTTTCTTTAAGATGGGCATAACTTGTGCTGCTTTTCAGCTCAAAGGAAGGCTTTCAGAGCTAAGTGATATTAAACACTGAAGTGATGACAGGAAGGAGTAAAGTAGCCAGGGTCACCATAATGTACGAGGTTGAAAGGTTCAGAAGGTGAACCTGATTTAATTGTACTCATCATGACGGAGACTTGCTCTGAGGTGATGGGTTCAAACTCCTCCAGGAAAGCAGGATGGTTGCAGGCAGAGGAGAAGGTAAGGGAGACTTCTGGCTGTGTAGTGCAGATAGAAAGATTACAGTAGATTTTGGAAATTTTCTCCTCAAAATGATCTGCGAGAACATCGCACAAAGGCTGAGAGGCCGGGATAGTGGAAGCACAGGCAATGGGTATTGTAAACTCTTAAAACCTTCTATAATTCCTTGGCCGTGTTCCCAGCATTATTTATCCTGTTAATGTAGGACCTGTGAACTTCTATGATGTTTTTATGGTAGGTCCCTAATGCCAATTTATAGGCAGATTTATCGGGGAGAGATTTTGTGGTGCGCAATCTCCTCACATTTTCTGCAAGCCGATTTCTCCTTTTTAAGGTCCTCCGAGTACCAGGGAGAGTGAGTTTTATTTCAATTGGGGCGGCTTTGTTTAAAGGGAGCAATTATATCTAGGGCCTGAGAGAAGGAGCTCTGAGTCCATCAGGGCATTGTTGACATATGAAGTCTTCATAGAGTAGTGGGTGGGAGAAAAAGCGAGAAGGAGGAGAGGGAGACCTTCCTCTAAGGCCTTGTCATTCTAGGACCCTCCTTTTTGCAGCTAGAAAGTTCTCCTTTAATATGGAGCTGAAAGATAATAGAAAAATTATCTGTCCAAACTAGTGGAGAGGTGGAGTCAGCCTGAAGGTTAGGAAAGTTTGTAAAGACAAGATCCAAGGTGTGGCCAGTTATGTGCGCAGGGCCAGATATTTTTTGATGCAAACTCAGCATCTCAAGATCGGAGAGAAGTTAGGTTTCTGGGTCAAAGGTTTCCCTTTCCCCAGAATGAGCCGTGTTTGGGAGCTGGGTAACTACTGCGGACTGGCAGCAGGGGAGTAATGCTCACTCCACCAGTTTTGACTGCGCGTCATTTTGGCCAGCTGTCTTGCGACGGACAGCCTGACATATGCACTTTAAACCACACTACTCAGCTGTCTCTGACAGCTGGGTGGAAGGCAGGCACAGGCTGCCAGTGCCTGTGGAAGCATTGAGGCAGCCCGTCGCAGCCAATTCTGGTGCTGCTCTAATGCTGCTTAACATTATCAACAGCATGAGAGCAGCATCTGGATTGGTGGGGAGAATTCAATTGCTGCAGACCAGTGCAGAGGGACTCAAGCACGAGGTCTGGAAGAGGCGAGCCAACAGAGTGGGTAAGTACATTTTGATTTTTTAAAATTGGTTTCCCACTCACAAGTACTGTGAGCAACTCGCACTGTCTTCAGCCTCAACGCCAGAACTTTGTTGTGGTTCATCAAACATAGTTTATAACGAGCTATGACTGACCTCTTTGGCGTTGACCTTAAAGGCATACTGGTTAGTGGTTGGTTGCCGCCACCAAATATTTAGGGTACCAGCTGCCACTGTGTGTCTGCAGCGCAATCATTGTTTTGCATCAGTCACACTTTTCTCTTGTAGGCACATACAAGATTTGCAGATAAGGAGAAACTTGGCTCTTTGGTAACGTGCAGTCTTTGAAGGACTTGATAACCAGCACCCTCCAATCCTCATTTCAGCCCAGCTTGATAAAAATATGGATCTTTTAAGCAATTTTGTTTTTTAAGTTACTCTGTTTTAGTCTAACTTTTTGCAAACTTTTCTTTGATGGGTGGGGGGGATCAATATAATCCTGGGGACAAACAGACTTACTTGCTAGGCTTGCTCACACAGACAATGTGGAACTGGTGTGGACAACATTTAACAGGGATGCTTTTGTTTCAAGTGAAGTCCAGGCTGGGTCAAATAAAGCGTTAAACCTCATGCAAGTGTCCTTAAAGTCCAAATGAAAGCAAAAACAGAGCTCATGGGACAGTAAAAGCTATTTCTGCACTTTTGAAGAGGAACACTTCCATTCTACTTCTTCATTTAGATGCCATTCTTGTGTTTCCACGGAACCAACAAGGGTTATATTAACGCCCCATGTACTAAGGTTGGGAGACATGCACTGCTTAAATAAAAGTAAAGATCGTTTCTCCCGTTAATGATAAAAAAACTTAATTTCAGGTAGACATAGTGGAGTATAACACAAACATTGAACACACTATTATTTGTAAATTAGGGAGACTGGCAAAGAAAAGTGGGAAAACAAGTCCCATTAAATACACATCTGGTAAGTCGGTGTCACCCTATGGGAGGCCTTCAAAGCGTAGATGAAGGGGGTCTGCATCGCCAAAGGTGCAGGGATATTGAAAGACCTTAGACACATTGTCCCGGTGGAGGGTGATCTATTATCATTAGATCGCAATCAGACCACCAAGGAGGCCCAGAATGTTTGCCTAGAAGAGTGGCCTTGATGGTCGACTATCAGGAGTTGGTGGAGAGGTAAGCCCACTTTTTGGGCAAATATGTAAGGGCCCGTAGGTAAAGGGAGGGTGAGAGTTCAGGGCTCACGCTGGCTCGGCTCCTATAACCACCATGGGACCAATCATATATATCTGGACTCCAGGGCTCCGACGGTACATATGTAGCTGACATGATTGGCATTCAACGCGAGCTGCTGCAATACTACACCGACATGTACACTCCTCAGCAGACAGGGGACATGAGTGTAATTACCAACTATCTTGAGGAAGTGGTAATGGTATGGCTCACGACTGCGCAACAACAATTCTAAAGCGAGCCCTTCATTGCTGAAGAGCTCATGCAAGCTATAGACGCCATGGATGGCACCAAGGCACGGGGTCTTGATGGGTTCTCCGGAGCTTTCTACAAGGCATATAAGATCCTGCTAGCGCCGCACCTCTTGGAGGTATATGCAGGAGCACTGAAGATGGGGGTCCTTCCCCCAACACTCAGGGAAGCAGTTATAATATTACTCCTAAAACCCGGGAAGGACCCACTACGCTGTGGCTCTTACGGACCACTATCATTACTAAACTTTGATACTAAAATATCAGCCAAAATAGTAGCAAATCATCTGGCACTCCTAATGGGGCAGATTATATCGCCGGCACAATCGGGCTTTGTCCCGCATAGATCTACTGCGCTTAACCTCTGGACATTCTTTGCGGTCCTTCACAGGATAGCACCAACAGTCCCGGCTACAGCGGCACTGCTAGATGCCGAAAAGGCCTTTGACTCCTTGGAATGGCCCTTCCTTCAAGCCACGTTGCAAAAACTGGGGTTCCTAGTGAGATTCACATCCCTGATCACTTTACTACACTCACAACCAATGGCACGCATCAGATTTAACGGTACGATAATGAGACCATTCACCGTTTGTCGTGGCACCAGACAGGGCTGCCCATTATCGCTACTCCTTTTCACCATAGCGATGGATCCCCTGGTGTGACACTTGCAAAAAAAATCACCTCCAGCGAGGATTGCAGTTTAAGAATGGCCCTTTATTATTAACACTGTACGCAGACGATATTATACTCTATGTGAGACACTAGGCCGACAACCTAGCACTACTCCTGCATGAGGTGGCGCGCTTCGGGATGCTTTCGGGGCTACACATTAGCTGGCAAAAGTCTGAGATCTTCCCCCTCACGAAGGTGAGAGACCGGACGTGCGAAGGGTTCCTGCTGACTTGGTGTGAGGCAGACACACGATACTTGGGGAACTTCTTACATAGGAACAAAGAGCAGATACTGCGGCTCAACTATGGGCCAGTGGTGGACAAACTGAGTGCTAGATTAGATAGATGTATCAAATTCCCACTTTCTATGACCGGCCGTATAGCCATCATACAAATGATGGTCCTACCACAGCTGCTCTATCTATTTAACAACTTTCCTATTCCCCTAACTAATGCATTTTGTACACAAATATGTACGCACCTGACGCGTCTCATCTGGGGAGGGCGACAACCACGTATTAGCTGGAGCACCGTTGTTATTCCCCATGAGAGAGTGGGGGGTTTGGAGTCCCAAATATCCATCTTTACTATCTAGTGGCACAATGCAGCTATGCGCGACACTGGTATCACCCAGATGCATGCCTCCCTTATTCCAAACCGGAGATGGACCTAGCGGCCCCAGTGCCATTAGGGCCCTGCTACTAGCCCGACTGTCGCAAGGCAAGACCGACATCCAAACTGTGTCCACCACCTGCTGGGCCTGGGCGAGGTTATTCCGAATGACGGGGGGCACAGCTCTGAATTTACTGGCACTCCCCTTAGTTGACAACCCATGGTTACCAATTACGCAAGAACTCTTAGTGAAATGCACACTTGGGCGGTATGCTCTGAATACGTTTGGGGACATTTTCCCCAGTGGCCATATTTTCTCACACTCCAAAGACAATCATTTTGAGGGCGCCACATAACTCAACCATTTTGTTTTAGCCAGACTCCAGAACGCACTCATGAGTAGACTGCTGACATATCCTATAGAACCGGATAACATTACACAGCTCGCGCAGCTCATTACAGATCTGGAGGGGAATCATTTAATTTCTAAACTGTACCATGCGTGTGCCGAGCTAATGCCTACACCGGATACGAAGCTGAGAACTGCATGGGAGGCTGTCCTGGGATGCCCACTCACAGACTAAATTTGGTATGAATGCTGTAAATACACTAGGCTAGTGTCCTTCAATCATGGACACAAATGAATCCATTATAAATGTCTGCGTATAATCTACACTACACCAGTAGCAATGGCCCCCATAGATCCCACATGCTTCTCACACTGCCCTATATGCCAGACCCCCACTGCGGATTTTTTACATGACCTGGACCTGCAGTAGGATAGCAGATTACTGGAGAAGCATATTTGTAGAACTAGAACAAATTACAACTGCAGATAGAACCACCCCCCCCCCTCAGCATTGTTAGGGTATGTTGCCAATATACCTAAAGCGTCACGTAGGTTTGTTGCAATAGCTACTCCTGGCAAAAAGGGAACTCGCCATAAACTGTGGACGCAAACACACTCCAACAGTGGGACAATGGAATAATAGTCTAATGTACTGCGTTACTAATATCAAACATTTTGCTACTCTGCAGCCCCCCAATCCGAGGCCTAAAGACATCTGGCAACCTCTAAGAGACTAGCTACGAACAGCGAACCCCGAAGTAGGACCCATGTGAAAATAGACGACATTGGACCTCCATTGAACGGGCAAAGGGCCTGCTTTCTCTAGTTAATGGTAACATGGGTTAATTAAGCTCAACACTATGTTAAGCTGGCATTACACAGTAGCAAGTACACCCCAGTTGAGATCCGTTATGAATGTTGGGACTCCGAGCGAAATGTTGGATATGACGTCTGTGATGTTTTTTCCTTCCATACTACAACAGTAAATGTATGTAAAGAATATGCAATTCTATGACTGTACGACACCGAAAGCAATAAAATAAAGGTTAAAAAAAAATACACATCTGCTTTAAGAGACTGATCCTACCTTGTATGTACCTCTGCCAAAAACTTTTCCTCCTCTTCTTGTTCATTTTTTGCTGCACAAAACAAAGGACGTTCTTTTTAGTATGAAAGCCACACCATTCTTTAAACATTGCATCCAGTACAATCAGAACAGTGGATCTTTTCTTACTATATCATACATTGTACCACATGGCATGCGCTAGGCAGGGGGCACACCAATAAGAAACAAAAGCATTCATTCATGACAACCCATTACGTTTATGTTTTTAAATTATTTTATTTCTATTTCAGAATCCTTAGTGCAGGCTGCATTTTGTTGAATGTAAGGTCTTAGTTCGATACCACGCACTATCAGCTCGGAACGCTTCAAATATCACCTACCACCCTCCAAAAGGGGTTTGTGGAATCTATCTACCCTATGGTGGGCACATCTATACATCAGTGGCAGCACATACTGACCGTGGTGCGTGTGACAAATTTTGAAACATGTAGGAGTATGAAAACAGATTCTAAACATTACTGCTCAATACAAGGAGTGTGCTGTTCCATTGTATGGCCAAAGAATTATTAAAACTTTGGTCAGCAATAATGCCACAGGTCTCGGGAATTCTTTTATATAGGGTCCAATAGCCCCCACCCACCTAGGTGGCATGCTTCATCATCTGGCTTGCTCCTCACTGGGTGGGTGCTGCAGTACCCCCATAAAAACTGAGACTCTTTGGCAGAGATCTTTTTCCTCTACCCTGGCCTGGAGCTTGCCGGAGCTCAGGTTAATGTCATGGTGATGGGATGGTTGTTAAAGGAGATTGGGTGTACTGAAGTCAATTAAAATGGACTGCGGGTACCCCTCCACACTTATTTATGGCTAATAATCATGTCAAGATTAAAAACAAAAGTTGAACCAAGATAGACAATAATAAGCCCTTGGGTGTGTCAAGTAGGTCCAAATTCATGCCTAAAAGTGCCACCAAGGTCTCGGCATTTCATCAGGACCATAAAAAGACCCAAATCTACTTAGTGCTTAAAACTGTATTCCTATAATTTCAAGAAAAACATTTCATAGTGATCCCTGACCAATTTGTTCCAAGAATGAAGGACCCCCATAGGGAAACTGTGAGCACAGGCTCCTCACCAAATTAGTTTCTAGAGGGAGCCCGGTGGGAATCCTACCCTGCTTCCTGAGTCCCAGAATATTCGGCTCGGGGAGACCGTGCCAGACTAAATAAAATATTTTCTCTCCATTCCCCTGGTTTGTGGTGCATTTAAAAATTACAGCTGCCAGAACATCACACATTCCCCAGGCCCTACTCTCATGCCATATGGCTAGAAAGGATGCTCCTTGTCTATCTGTATAGAACAGCCACATTTTAAACTCAAATAGTGAAGTTCAAATATTTCAAAAGAAAATAAAATTACAAATAATTTAAGAGCCATGTTTGGACTGTGTAAGCCAGCGGTTCCCAAACTGTGAGCCGCGGCTCCCTGGTGCGCCATGAAAACTAGCCAGGGGCGCCACGAACAGATGAGCAGACAGTTTGGGAAACAGTGATAAATAGTATGTTGCAGTTATGTGCATCTAAATTCAACACTGCTCCGTGTGGTCAGGCCTGCAGTGGTTGCCCTGGGCCATAGGAGGGCAGTGCAACCTCACTTTCAAGGCGTCTAGTATTAGGACAGCAGGGAGATGAGGATATTTCAATGCATTTGCTTTCGCGCTGTCCTGTGAGGTGAAGTCCGCTGTCTGACCAGCATAGAACACATCAAGCAACCTGTGGGTCTTTTTTCACTCAGTAACGCATGTTTACATACAGTGGGAGTCAGTTGTCTTCATTGAGCTCAGCTGTAGGCTGCAGGCGACAGGCTAAACAAGCAGTTCACGCTTCCTTTACCAACATGGTGGTAAAAACGGAAGTGCTTGTCTGCATTCCAAGAGTTCCACTGAGTCAGACTGCCCACAGATTCGGTCCTGCACTGGTTTCCTGCTGAGTTCTCAGCAAGCAGCAAAGGCGGGTGACTGTCTCTCCCTTTAACATGATGGCGTGCAGTCTCTCTCCTTTTGCTGTTCTACTCTGGGTCCTTGCCCAGAATTGCAGCATAGCTCAACCCAGACTCTACTGGGGTCTTTCAAAATGTTAAAGCTGCTGCTGAGGCCTTAGCGCCAGAGATAGGCGGTAAGAAAAAGTATCTCTTTGCAAAGAGGCACATATATTATTTATGCACTTATTCGGAAAGAGGTGGGGAGCAAGGGATATGAAACAGTGCGACTTACAGGTTATAAAAAACATGCTCCGATCTCAGGTAGATAATTCAGAGGGTTGAGAGTCTGCTGCAGTCATAAGCGTGCAACAGACCTGCAGGTCACAAGTGCCAATGCCAGTAGAAACCTTTTGGATTAACGCTGCAGTAGCGAACAGCACAATATAATATTAGTTTTTACACTGCTGTTTTTTATTACAAATATTTACAATTTAGGGAGCATAGAAACACAGATGTTTGTCCACAATTGCATGGTTTTTGACCCGATCAAAACCAGGGCTAACATCCATGTCTCTAAATTCCAAGGCTGCTTTAGGATTTATTTATTTTTAGGTGAAAAAAATCTGCTTATTCACTTTAGAAAATAAGTTTCAGTTATGCGCCTTTACAGTCTGACATACTATTGTAAGTAAACAATTATTCATCACGCCTTTCCTTTAGCTCCCTATTGTGCCCTTCTTATTCTCTTTCCTGAATCTAGAACGATCAACAGGAAGGAGCCCAGCACACAGAAGCAGATGTGACCATCAAATCAAATGAGATTGAATTTGCAGGAAAACCACGTGCATTGCCAGTGCCCAATCTAATGTTTTTTATTTGCCTTTTCTGTTTGCCAAAAATTGCTGCAGACTTACTCCAAACCTTGATTGTGCTCGACTGTCTAGATCATGTTCGTTTTAATTCTTTTTTTTTCTATTGTCCTCATTTTACACATTTTATTTAAAAGGAAATGGAAATAAACAACCAGAGAACAGTGGTCACTATCAATAGTATTATCCAATGTATATTTGTTTGCAAAAGTCAAGTGAATATTTAGTTCGGCAAGCTATGGTATATTCTGTTTCTCACAAGTGTTTGTAATTCATTTGTCTGTCAAACAGGCTGCGGTGCGCATGCCAATGTGTTTCAGGCATGCACACTGACGTGCATTTACAGTTCACTTCCCTGAGAACACTATGTCCCTCCAATGAGTCCAATCAGTCGTTGACACAGCATGGGGCTCTGCAGTGGCCAGAATAGGATTACATCTATGATATATAATACCTTCATCACCTTCATCCCAATTATTTTCAGGGAAAAACATGAAAGTACTAGCGAGAATGGGCTTAAATTCACCACCCGCCACAAAAAGGTAACATAATGGGGAGCCGCGGCCATCAGTCAATAGGTAAAGGGAGCCGCAGTTTGGAAAAGTTTGGGAACCACTGGTGTAAGCCATAACCCATATGCATGCAGTTTCATTACATTCACACGCTTTTACTTGTTCAACATCCAAGCAGAGAAGACCAACAGAACCAACAACCAGTCTTTATCTTCCCATCGATCACAAATGGGCACTTTTTTGTTGCTCCAATTTAAAGGATGCTTTTTCTGAAAGTACTAAGAACGAATGTGAGCACACATTCTCAAAGGGTGGCTGGCCCAAGCCACCTCTGGGCCCCAATGGTTCTAAGTTTATATTTTCCTCAGTTCTAAATCACAATAGTTATCTGAATAGAAATGTTTTCTGAGGGGAGAAGAATTATAATGTGAATGCAGGCATTATCACCGTCATCAATATATATATTACAGAGTTGCTGATTGTGAATGTCAGTTTCTGTTAACTATCGATTTCCATAGGAAACTTTTTGATTTGGAAATTGGCTGAAGTTTGACATGTCCCATTCAGATCCATGTGCCCGTCCCAGGATGCTCGTTTCCGGTTCTTGGAGGACCCGGCTTGGTAGTTCGGTCTGGACTGTTCCCATGAGGCACAGGGTAAAAACTGAATTGCATAAGGCTGGGTCCAAACTGGGGTGGTGTAGTGAACAAAAGAATAATGGATTTAACCCAGATCTCTTGACTGGGGGGTTAATGTTTGATTCATTCAGCAGTCTGTCCATCATGTGTTGCCACAGCACCATTCAGATACTGGACACAAAACTTGGTTCAGATAAGTTGGGGTGGAGCATAACAGGTGATCTAAAAGTAGAACTTCCAATTTTTATCCATTTGAGAATTTTTGCTTTGCGCAATGAGCAGAAATTCCTGAACAGTATAAAAATTTGCCATGAAACTAAAACTTCAGATAGCATAGGTACTTTTTGTGGGTTTTTTTGTCAGTCCCTTCAATAGTTTTTGATACTTGCTTTACAAAAGGTGTCAGTAGGTTTCAAGTTGTCAATCCTTTGTATATGTCGACAGATAGGTTTGAAAACGATTTTGAAGTTTCTCGTGGTAGGAATGGGTGGCAAATGTGACACCTGACCTGTCAGTCCCATGTTTCCTAAATGTATAATGCTGACTTTCTATTAATTAAATATGCCGGGTGGCAGTTACATTAACACTGTTGATAGAAACATTGCAATTGACATACAATGCCCAACACCAACACGAAAACTGAATTCAATCGTTTTAGAAATATATGCAAGATGTAATGTTTTATCATTTTTCCAGTCTAAATGCTTATAATCTCTGGGCTAGGGAATGGATTGCTCCTTTGCTGCTCCCCACCTGACGCCTGAGTAGATAAAACAGTTGATGCAAAATAGCTAAAAGTTCGCTTTCTTCACCTCTGGGAAAATCTGATGCCCAGATTTGTCGTGGTTTAAACATGTAATACATACCAATTCAAATGGTAGATTCCATGTTCATGCATTAACATGTCTTCTTCTACACCCATTTGTAGTTTCTGCAATAAATGCACAGCACAAAACACTTGCCAAACTTGCTTTGCTGCACTCGCAAATTTTTAGCTCGAGCCTGTGTGAGCATGCACAAGGGCATGCGCTCTTGCTTGCGGGACTTTTGTGGTCATTAATGGACTTTGAACCTACCCTTTGCTCACTATTCGTTGGTATCATTGTCACTCTTCTTTGCGGCCTTCTAATTGGGCAGTGCTTGCCATGCGTTTCTTCCTTTTCTTTCTGTGACTCGTGAACCAAGTACAAATGAATTTAGATTCATTATTGTCCCTCCACTCTCCATCCTTTGCACGAGCTATGATTCAGGTACTATTTCTTCTTTCCCCCACCCACTCCTTTCTTGCAGCTGTGTGCTTAAGTCAGCGAGACTGAGCATGCTCACGGCTTTTCTCTCAGTACAACAGATATCTCCTTTGACTTACAAGTGCTTTGTTACTGCAAACCTGATGTAAATAAACATCACTTTGCGCCAGAGTAATGTAAAGGGAGCCTTTATCAACTCAAATGCTATTGTTTGTTACATTGTCGCTGACCTGCTGTGGTTAGAAACTATGTCTTTACTGTTGCTAAGATTCCAAAACAGCGCCCATCTCTCCAGGAAACACTATTCCTGTGCAAACTCTACAATCTAACCTACATCAACGCAAATCTCATGCCTGGTGATTTGACAAGATACCTATTGCAGCGATTCACCATCACGTAACACTTAAGAAGCACCTTAAATTCTACAGTACAATCAATACACACCATATTTTGTATTTCACTTTTCCTCTCAACGAGGCCCAATATTAGCTCTTTCACTGCATTCATTGATTAATTTGAGAGCTACACCATCATTTTTGCAAAGGCCATTGCAGTGCTGGACATTTCGGTGAGTTGGGCTGTCATGCCAACACTTAATCAAATAGCAATAGAAGGCTGTTTCTTTTTCCCCCACCCACCCCATCCCTTTTTCTTTACGTTCACCCACCCACTCCCAGTTTCTTCCCCCCCTCCCACCCACCTTATCCATTTCACCCTCCCTCCCACCCACTCCCACTCCCACTCCCCATCCCTTACCCATTTCTCACCCTCCTCATCCCCGTTACTTAATTCCCACCAACCCGTCTTCCCCCTCCAACAGATTGAAAAAACCACTATGAAATGGCCAGCACTACCCACTTCATATCACTTTTTTACTGTCCTTTTCTCCACCTTCAACCACGCTCCCGCTCTCCACCCCCACCGACTGCAAAAGCCAATATCTGGCCCATATCCAAGACCTATTGGCTTATCCAAGGCTTGTTCTTTCCATCTCTAGACAAGCATCTATTGCTTTCACAGTATATCTTTCTCTCCTTTTCGCTTCATATTTATGTACATGAGCCGGGGAAAAACCTAAGAGCACAGCCTTGTTCTTTACTCACAACAGAAACATGCTGCTCACACAGTCCATACGACAAACATTTTTCCATCCATATTACTGCCATGGAGTGAAGTGTTACCAATCTGCAAATGCGCTTTGGCATCTCATGAGAAGCTTGCAGCGTTAATGCAAGTACAATACAATGGCTGATTCAATTGCCACTTTAAATTGCAAATAGTGAAATTATTTCAGGATGCCAGCAACTATTTAGAGAAGTATTTTAATGTTTGAAAGTTTTGGTTGAGCAAAACTGTACGTCCTGCCTGCTTAAATGGTACTTTTTTTGAGGCAGAACATCCTTCGACTCATTACCTAATAAAATCTGAATTTCACTGACAAGATCTAGATTGTACTTTACCTTTTTGTATGAACTTATCCATGTATTCTTTAAAAGGATACATATACTCTACCAAGGAACACATGTTCACTTTCTCGGCTTCCGTCTCGCAAGCTGCAATTTTAAAAAAGAAATGAAAAAATATTGGTTTGCAGAAAAAGGAACTATTAATTTTTACTATTAGTAATAACCACCGTTCACTATAAGCATGCCTGAATGACGCCACCTCGCAGATGATACAGCAAAACGTGCAAATTATAAAGTCATTGAGGCCAAATAAGTATTTGCAGTCCATGTTGTAATTTTATCAACATAATAGCAAAATTACTATGCGTTATAAACCAATAGACATGATTCCTTTCCCACGCCCAACAAAGCCCAGGCGGCATATCACCAATTGTCCAATGGCTCTCAAAAGCACCTTTCACAAACATGTCACATATTAAAGAACACATTGCAATTCTCTTACAGATCAGCTATGTCAAGTAGTTACCAATAACTGTGCTCACAACAGAACTTCCCACCTTGATACGCTACGTATTAACATTTACGAGAATACAAATGGAGCTAACCTACATCCAAGCACAGCTCAAATAAGGCACATTCTTGGCTCTCTAAGGTAGAACAAGGTATAAAAATGACTGGATTTAGAGATTGAGCCAAAGAAAATCAGAATATAGAGAGAGAGGAGGAGAAAGGGAAGACTGAAGGGAGAGAACATAAGGTTGACAAGAATATGCACTTTAGGAAGTGCTGTGCATGGATGAATTTTTGGTAAATAAAATCTAATTCTGATCATAATAAAGGAGATTTGTTGTTGTATTCGCAGTTGTGTATGCTGTTGTGCGCACTTCATGAAAGCACACCCAAGCCCACCAAGTGTGATGAAAGATGTTGTTATAGTTTTCCTAGTTTGCCAGGATGGTTTTCATGCCTGCTAGAAAGCAAAATATCTAGCAGGAAACTGTCCCAGGTGTCTAAGAGCAGGCAATTTTTGCAAGTCAGGATTCCTAGAGAAACAATGACATGGTTTTGGGTAAGTTTGATGTTGAAAATATGGAGGGTCTCCTCAATCTCTCTCCATAGAGGTCTAACATGTTTGCAGTAGAGATTACATGGTCAAAATCACCAGAAGAAGATCCGCAATGCCAAAAAGTCTCTGATTCTGTTTATGTAGACGTGCAGACGAGTAGAAACATCTGTGGGTGGTCCAATGTTTGCACTGAAGTAGGGGAGAGATTTTGTGATGGAGGAGGGAGTTCCATATTTCTTCTCCAGAAGGAGCGAGGGAAGGTTTTGATGTTGTATCGAGAGCAAGGGCCTTCCCATGTTTAACCATAGCGAGGTAATTTGGTTGGCTAACATCCTTTTAACTGTTTCTATGCGTACCCACCATGTGATAAACTTAGGTGACCATGTCTGTTAGTTTTTTAATCTTAGCTAGTATGGTGTTCTCTATATGCATTCTGGTGTCCTCAGTTGTATCCGTGAATTCAATGCCTAGGTATTTTAATCTAGACTGCTGCCATTTTAGGTTAGCATGCGTAGCTATGTTTGAGAGGCAAAGCATATGTAAAGGGAATATGTAGTTTTTTTCCTTCTTTAAGGAGTTGCTTCACACCGTAGCGTATTTGGAAATGATGGTAAGATCTTCCGGGACTGCCGAATCTTCCTCGGATGAGAAGATCAAGACATCGGCATATGCCACCAGCTTTTGAGGGCTGCGGTGAAAGTGGATACCCCTTATTTGTGTGTTTTTTCTGATGGCAAGGAGAAGTGGTTCTATTGAGAGGAGAAATAATAGGGGGTGGGGATAGAGGGCAGCCTTGTCTGGTTCCTTGCACTAAGAGAAATGTATTTGATAGACGGCCATTAAGTTTGATGCGAGCCATGAGTTTTTGGTAAACTGACAGTCATAAGCTCACCCAAATTACATTTTTTCAAGACAGATTTAAGGAGGGTCCATGAGCCTTTGTCAAAAAGCCTTCGCTGCATCCATGACCATGGCAACAGTGGGAGAAGGGATCAGTTTAGCCTTTTGTATTACGTGACAAGTGGTATGAATAATGCCTGCAGCTAAGCTTACCTTTACAAAACCAGTGTGGGAAAGGTGTATAAGAGAGGGGAGTAATTTCTCTAGTCTGAGGGCTAGTAATTTAGTATACATTTTATAATCCGTGTTGAGTAACAATATGGAACAAAAATTCTTCATCTCTAATGGATCTTTACCTTCTAAACTGACCTTGTGGTTTCACCGAACAATTCAAATTTATTGAAAAGATCAGCCAAATGAGGTAATAAAATGTATTGGTAGCATTGGTAAAAAAGTGGCCAGGAAGCCAGCTGGACCCAGTGCTTTCCTGGATTTTATGGAATTAATAGTTTTCGTTTTTTCATTTGTATCAATCGGCTTGTTAAGAGCAACAAAGTCTTCGTCCACAAGTCAAGGTAATTGAATCAAGTCCAGGTATGATTGGCAAGCTTCAGAGTTGTACGTACCACCAGAATGGGATGGTTTATACAAATCCATAAGGAAGGTCTGAAAAGCTTCTACAATTTTTGCATGGTCGACCTGTAGCATGCCATTTTTATCCTTAATGGCCAGGACATGAATCGAGTTTTTAGATTTTTTAAGGGTTAGGGCTAAATGTTTACCAGCCTTCTTTCGATCAAAGATTTTTGGCCTTCATTTTAGTGGACCAGACATGAGCTCTCTCACTTAGAATTTTGTTATATTTGCATTTAAGTTGTTTTACCTTAGTTGCAATCATGAAATCCAGTGCTAAGTTTTTCATTTTCCAGTTTTTTATCTGCGTTTCTAAGAGGGTCAACCTTAAGTTCATATTTTTATTCTTGGTTGCCATAATATGGAGTATCTCACCCCTAATAGTTGCCTTCATCACATCCCAGATCATCTCTATATCAATGTCTAGTGTTTTATTGGTGGGGAAAAATTGAGAGAGAGAACTCTGTGTTCTCTGGTTCTGTAAGAACAGCATCATTCATTCTTCACAAGCAGCTTTTGGCAGATTATTTTGAGTTTTTAATGGTAAGGTTAATGCACACATGACTCGAGATGAGGATTGCTCTATGATACGAGCGAAGGCCATTTGGACTAGATTTTTGCTGGCTAATAAGTAGTCAATTCTGGACAGAGTGTTGTGGGAGTGGGAATAGAAGGCAAAGTTGCTGCCAGTAAAATTATACAAGTTCTAGATGTCTACCATATTGTTGTGTTCACAGAGTTTATACATTCCTCTCCGAGAGCAAGTGGATTTAAAGGGGCAACATGAGATTCGGTCTAGGGTTGTGTTACTCATACGGCAGGCTGAATTCCCCTCCTAGGATAATCCTGCTGTCCCTGGGCAGTTTGCAGATTAGAGAGACCCAAAAAGACAGTTCATCCAGCATAGGAACATATATGTTGACAACGAAAAAAGACCCCAATCTCTAGTAATATTGCAGGACTAGGACTTTTTTCCATTTAATTGGGTGATTGAGACCTTTTATATTGAGGTATAAGATCTTAAGAGAGGACAAAGCCATCAGACTAACGCAAACTTAAGATAGCCATATCTCAACCAGCAGTAAAATCCTAAGGGTGTGATGAGGGAAGACAGAAGGTGGGAGAGAAGGGAAGAGAAAGAGGAAAGAGAGAGGATAAGAGATGCATAAATCACAATCCATATGGTCTGCCGTGAAACTCCCCATATTCAATACCCAAACCAAAGACCCACCCCCTCCACTTGACCACCCCTGTACCTCCCCCACCCCAAAACAAAGAGACAGGAGCCATGTAGGCCTTGACAGAAAATTGGCCTAAGCAATAAGCGCAAAGCCTGGGCAAGAGAAAATCGGAACGCTGGGTGAGTGCGAAACATGAAAAGCATGCAGCCAATGAGAGATCTAACTGAGGGACTGCCGATAACATACAATGCAAACATGCCTAAGCTGGGCAACTTCGAAGGTATCGATGAAGAAAAAGTATTAAACAAGTCATTGAGAATACCATCACAAGCCTTGATATAACACAAGAGTAAGGCCGAAACAGGATACAATACTCATGCAGTAAACAATCTCCGCTGTGGAAACCATTGTAAAGTGACCACAGAAGGTCTTATCTGAAGATACACCATTGTGTAAATGTGCACAAAGTTAAGTGGCTGTCTAAAAACAGGTAAAGCAGTGTCTCATGTATGGTGATATCTATGCCAGGACGGGTCTGTACCTTGAATAGAAGGGAAGAAACCATCAGTGAAATAACTAGAGCAGAGTAAGACTAATGGGACATACGTGGGTCCTGCAAGTTTTTCACAAAGGTCTCCAAGTCTTTAGGCTTATCATAGACGGAGTGCGGTCCCCATGTGTGAGATTCATTTTTGCTGGGCCAATGAAGGGGAACATAATGTTAGGGATCTCAGCTCTGGGTGAAGGGCCACAAATCTTTTCCTGCGATTCACTGTAGGTCTTGATTAGTCTTGGGAGATCCCACTTTATAGCCCTTCCAGTCTATGGTTTTCAGCCTTTTCATGCGGACCAGAATCAGTTCTGTATGTTGGTATCTGAGGGGTCTGAAGATGGGGGCTCTTGACTTTGATGAGGTAGATGCAGCTTTCATTGGAATTCTATGCGCTTACTCGATTTCAAAGTCTTTATCAAACAAGATTTCTAACACTTAAGAAAGCCAGGATTTAAGGAAAGACGCACATGATTTAGCATTGCTCTCTGTATTTTCAGGGAGGCCAAAAATCCCTATGTTGCCTCTTCTATTTCCGCCTTGCAAGCCCCATACTAGCCTCTCGAGGGATTCCAACTTACGTGCCATGAAGCCAGTTTTTTTTATTAGTGAGTTTTGGTTATCTTCCGTTCTACTGATTCTAGATTGTGCCTATTCTGCTTGAAGGGATTACGTGTTTTTTTTTTTGACTGTCAAGTTATGCAGGGAATGGAGTCATTATTAAAATATATGTGTGCTGTTGGAGAAATCTTGTTTTAGATTCACTATGGAGTCTGGTGGGGAAGGGTCAGATTTGGAGCACTTTTGACCTGTCTTTTGCTCCCTCAATTCTTTGGTCCCTTTATGAATCCCTTTATGAATCCCCCTATGCGCCATCTCTTTTGTATCTGCCATGACTTGGATCATCAAGATGTGAGATGAGAGGGAAAAAGATTCGCTTCACTACAAGGAAGAGAGCTTTAGGATGCAAAATGTAGTAGTCTGCAGTTAGAACAAAAAAATTGAGCTCAGTGTCGATCATGGTGGGCATTGAAATATAGCCTGTGAAGTAATAAATATGTATAGGCAACGTCACAGAGGGAGCTCAAAGGGCCCCAAGGGGTCCACCCGGTTAGGTAGGTAGTAATTGGAGCTAGAGCCTCAGGAGAGAAGCTTCAGAGATCCTTTATACCCTTTATGCACTTGCCCAGTTTGTAAGGAGACAGGCCAGGGTGTAGTACATCCACAAGATATGCAGGAAGTGTGCAGGCCGCAGGGATTGAGGCGCAATGGAAAGAGAGCAAATGGCACTCTCAATGCGGTCTGGCAGCAAGTGAGCTCCCTATAGAGCACCGTCCCATTAACAATTGGCAGCACAGAAAAAGCGGAGCAGGCAAAGGATTCATAGGAGCGAACATATAGCCAGTGAGGGGAACAGCTATCAGGTCAAGCTTTCCAGAAGATCTTTAGTCACTGGAATGGGTGACTTATCCCCCTGGAATCAGAGACCAATGCCAAAGGAAGGTAAGCACAATTTAACCTAGATGCTTCTAGTGCAAGGGATAATGAGTCAGGTTGTTGCCTGAAAGAAGAACAAATAGCTCAAAACACCAGTCTCCTAATGGAGGGCACAAGAAGAAAAATTAAGTTCCCTGGTAATATTACTGTTTATCAGGTGGAGGGTCTATAGCATAGCCATAGCAAATAGCATGAGAAGGTGGTGTCAAAAGGGGTTCTTTGGAGAAGAACCTCATGAAGTAAGGAAAGGGGCAAGAAGTGGATGAGGAGGTAATGCCATTTTGCCTGACCACATGAGTGCATCCATCTGAAAACAAGTGCATTTCAGTGCCGTGTCAGTTGCGGGCCATGATTTGCTTTAAGTTATGCTTTGTCTATTTGTATAGTGCACAACTCACCCGGTAGGGTATACTGGTGCTGAAGTAGGAGCTGTATGAGCAGAGCCAGGGTCTGTGCTAGGTGAAGTACCAGGTTTTCAGTTTCATGCAGAATTCAAGAACTGAGGAGGTGGCTATGAAGTGCAGGGGCAGGTCACTTCAGGCTTCAGGAGCCAGGGAGGAGAAAGCCTGGTCACCAGATTTGGTTCTTTTTATGCTTGGATGTGTGCATGAGTAGGAGTCAGACTGAGCGGAGGGGTCTTGTAGGTTTGTGGAAGTTTATGCAGTTGTTGAGGGATGGGAGGCCAATGTTGTGTAAGGCTTTGTATGTGTGTCTGAGGAGTTTGAAGAGTGCTCATTTGTAGATTGGGAGCCAGTGGAGCTCTCAGGTGTGCTGTGAGTGTGGGGTGGGAGGTTGAGGGCAAGCCTAGCAGCTAAGTTTTGCATGGTCTGGTGTTCTTCTGGTCAGTTGAAAGTAGATTCCAGCATAACAAGCATTGCCCTAGTCCAGCTTGCTGCTAAGGAGGGCTTGGGTGACAATTCTGTGTGTTGGTAGGGAGCATTTGAAGATGATCTTGAGCATCTTGAGTGTGTGGAAGCAGGAGATGGAGAATGAGTTCACTTGGCAGAACATGATGAATTTGTTGTCTCACTCTTCTGAGGTGGTTTGCGTAGGTTGCCAGGAGTGGTGTGGGACCAAGTTCAGCAAGCAACAAACTAGTCCCAGAGCAAGCGGTCTTTGAAGAAGATTGCTACTTCAGTCTTGTCTGTGTTGAGTGGTCTGAGCGTTTGGCATCTTGCTGGAGAGGGAGAGTATGAAATGGGTGTAGTCAGCTTATATGATGTGGATTCCATGGGTGCATATGATATTGGCGAGTGCTGTCTTGTATGGGGCTCAGTGAGGATCCACGTGGAACTCCAAAGATTAGGTTGACGGCACCCAAGGTGAAGTGGGCCAGGCTGACCAACTGGGAGTGGCTTGTCAAGAAGGAGCAAATCCAGTCAAGTGTGGGTCCCTGGATACTAGCTTTGAGCACTCGTGGAGAAGGATGAGGTGGGAGACTGTCGAAGGTCCAGTAGGATGAGGGCTGCGGTATCGCCTCTGTCCATGATCATCCAGATGTCGTCTGTGGCAGCAATAAGGGCATTCTGTTACTCCTGAAGCCATACCGAGTGGTATAAAGGAAGTGGTTGCCCTTGGTGGATGGCTAGTCGTTTATCATCTTTTCCATGACTTTTAGGCCAGTAATTGGCTAAAGTCTGCTGAGGGTTTTTTGCAGGGGTATTAAGTACTGTGATGTGTTTCCAGGCTTCCGGGTAGGTTGCTGTGTTTGAGGCGTTCAGGATCAGGCAGTGCTTACTTTGGAAAAAGCATAAGTGCCAGGGCTCTCCTCAGGAGGCCATCTCAACTTGCAAAACACATTGCCCCTGCTATGCTGCCAATGATAGTAACAACACAACTACTAACCATCACACTCCAAGTGTGACAATTGAACCTATTTAAGGCCCCAAAAGCTTTAAAGAATGGCTTGTATGGTAAGTAATAGTATTTTTTTATATGTACCAAATTAATAATTAACGGTTGTTGTGGTCATCTCTAAATTAGCCAGACAGTGCAACATTGTGGCAGACTGTCACAAGCGCCGGTGTTGACAATTAAGTGCTGGTGCCGAGCACTGTAAACCACGGACTCAAACTAAGCACTGGGAACAGGGTGAGGGCTTTACTGATGGGATCCAGTCCTTTGGTGAAGATTTGGTGAGGACAAGTGTCCAAGTGTGCTCCAGAGTCTAAGGGCTACATGGTTGTTATTGTTTCTTGAGTGGGTTTTGTGGGTCGGGTGATTAGAATGGTCCTCTGGGTGTTGGCAGAGATGCAAAGGACTACTGTGAGCATGGAAGGGTCTGGTTGGAGCTCAAAGCTGTCATAGATGCTGGTGATCTTGCTGCTGAAGATAGTGACAAGCTGGGTATTGAGTTCCTCAGTGGGAGGTTATGCTGTTGGAGTTTGCTGCTGCAAAGGAATCTTTCACTGTGGTGAAGATTTATTTGGCCCTGTGGTGCTGCTTTTGATGTGTTAGAGAGAGCAAAGCATTTGGTGGCTCTGATTAGCTTATTGTAGCGTCTGTGGGCAGATTTGTAGGGGCTCGTGTTGATTTTGTCGGGATTTTGTCTCCATCTATGTTACTGTTGCTTCCAGTGGCATTTTCTGAGCCTGAGCTCTTTCCTGTACCAGCTTTCTTGCAGTCTAGCTCTTGTTGCTTTGTGAGGGGCCAGGGTGTCTCCGCAGGTGGTGATCCTAGCATTGAAGTTGGAGATTGATTTGGGGAGACGGCTGTGTTGAGGCTGATGATGCAGGAGTTCAGAAGACCAGGATGCTTCTGAGATCTTGTTCCAGTCCCGTTTTCAGGATTTTGGGATGGCTTTTTGGGATAAAGAAAGGACTACAACACACACAAAGCCCATGAGAAGGAGAAACGGGTCCTAGGCTTTCTGCGCCACTAGGGCGCTTCAAAAGGTGTTGGCATCTCCTGCACAGCAGGAACGCTTTTTGGGACAAGGAAGGACCACAACACCCACAAAGCCTGTGAAAAGGAGAGGTGAACACTAGGCTTTTCATGCCACTTGGGCGCTTCAAAAGTTGTTGGCATCTCCCGCAGTGTGGGACGCACCCGGGCATGTGCCTGGGCCAAGACAGGCCGATCTTTCTAGTCATTGCCTGGAAGAGGCCAGGCCCTCCTCTTGGGTTTTCTTTTTTAAAGGATCATCATTTATATCAACAAGGTACAGACTGTTTTTGATTCATCCTGGAGGTAAAATCTGCAGGCTTACGTTTTCTTTGGTTTGCGTCGTACCATTCTAAATCTGCTATCATTCCTAGCATGCTAACATTGCAAATATGCTAACAGATGCTTAGTTCCCTGTGCCATAGGTGCCTCTTTGTCACATGTACCCTAAGTGAAAGATTTTGGATTATTCATTTTTTTCTGATACTTGATTACTAGTAGACAGAAACTGACTAAATGTATCTTGACCCATGCTACTGTGTATCCTAGGCAGGATAAATCTTTGTTTCTATACACTACAAGCGATCATTTTCATTTTATGATAATTTGGTATAAGGCAGCTAACGCAGTACTGGATTGCACCATCTAGCCTGAAATTTGGTGTAAATAGTATTGTGTTTTTAACTCCCCCCCCCCAAATAGTAGCAGCGTGTTTATTTACTTGATTTACTATGGTCTAGACACAGGTGCAGCTCTAAAATGGGAAAAAGGCCGCTGGGTGATAAAATTGTGAGAGGGCCCCTTACGAAAAAGCATTCCAAACATCCCAAAGACAATTGCGCATTGTGCAAAGTTGACAATTTAATAGAGGAGGTTGAGCAGATACTTAATTTGGATAATCCACTCTCCTCAACCCTCGCCCCATGTAAAAAAAAATGCTGAATATTTTAGAAACCAGTTGCCAAGGGAAGAATCAAAAATCTGGCACAAAATGACAACCTACATACCCTTGCTGCAATCCCAACAATTATATAAGACACTAATTTCCAGTCTTCCATTAATCCTCACATACCTCTGGAACCTGCATCAACCGCTTTAGCGTACTTAGTGGGTTTAATTCAGCAACAGAGAAACCGCTGAGCCCCCACAAAGCAGACTCCAGAGACAAATGATACTGTGTTGCCAACGGCCAAAACTGAGATACTGTATACTATCAAACAGGCGAGAACTGAAGTAGCAGAATGAAAAAATATGGTCTAATTGTTAACACAGACCATCATAGGGATCAGTTCCATTACTAGGGGGGATAATAGCTGCAGTTGTTAGGATGACAGCCTTACTAGAGACAAATAGACCGACCAGGGAACTAGAATGCCAGAGCAAGGCTGCGGTAAACCCGGATGGGAGGTGGAGGATAGAGGCATGTGTGTCTGAGGTTAGTTCCTCTTACTTATGCCTACAGATCTATGGTCATTTCCAGTAACCACCAGTCCACTGGAAGAGCTCCTAAACTCCACAAATTGTATACTTTTAATAGGCACCTCTATGAACCAACAAAAGGATACCAAACCAGAGCAAAATAGGCTATCAATAGTTCCAGGTAATCCAACTTGACCTCAATTTAGAGACAGAAATGAGGGAGGTCACTACAGATTAAACCATAGGACAACAGGGATTGTATATATGACCATTGTCCCCAAATTAGCATGTTGGTCAAGAGAAAGTGATGGCTCCCTAATTAATCTGATCCATTGGAAAAGGGACACTCATAAGTGCTACGATGTTATCCGCTACGACATTATAAATGCTACATGTTATTCATGGTCTCAAGAAAATTACGATTACTTTGAGTTGACTTTATAATCAGAGGCATTAGCCAATGGGCTTTTGGCATTAGACGAGTGTACTATATCTCCCCTTAACTCAAATATTCAGTTCAAGCCTACTTTACCAAACACTGTCAAACCGTAGGACCCATGAGGGTATTCATTACAAGACCGGAGGCTACCATTATGCAATAATCCTTTATTGCTGCCCCACATTCAGCCATTTAAAGAATATCACTACATCACAAAGCAAACAGAACATTCAGAATACATACAAGTCCATAGCACAAAGATATCCTCCACTTTTATTCGCTGCTTCTATCAAGTTCCTCTTAATTCTTTTGCTTATATATTTAGTTTTTCCTTAATAAGGCTTGTGTTTGGTTATAATAATGTTAAAGGTTTGTTCCTTATGTTGTACCCCGCCAATTTACGGTGGGGTCAGGTGAGTTGGTTTTTTTGTTTGATTTTTTTCCCCATCAGAAAGATAGTAAATGTGGAAATTACTGTTTCCTTTGTTGGTCAACTGACCGCTTTCTAGCATAATCAGTCTCTCGGCCGCCATGCCAAGTAAATTGCTCTGTGGGGCTCTCCGCTTTCAGTGAGCCCTAAGGACACAAAAGTGAATGGGGACTCGCAGCTACAGTGAAGTCTCCTGCTTCCCACATTGACGGGAAGAAGTCAACGGCCTCGGAGGGCGTTTTCTCCAGCCAGCCGGTATCTTAAAGGAGAATTCCCCCCTAAACTCGGTCCTTAAAGGGAAGTGGACAACGTCATCTCAGACACGCTGCTAGGCAGCCGGATTAAACGCTAGCAATGCACTGAGCGGACACGTTGCTAAGCAGGAGCCGCAATCCTTTTGTTTCAAGAGCAGATGATTCGCTGGCTCCGCGCATATCCTAGAAACCGCTACAGTTGCGGTTTTGGAGTGAGGCGACCGGCAGCAGGAAAGAAAAGTGGAAAGTTTATCTCTCTGGGGTATTGTAATAATATCAGTGCTCCCCCTGCTGGTTATAGACGGCATTTCTGCAAATTTGTTTGCATTGAAGTAGGGAGTGATTCGTTTTTAGGGGATCAGGAGCTGCCAGAAGGCAGAGGTCTGTCCCTTATATCGCTTTAATCTACCCCTTTTAGAGCACAGTTTTATATATTTTGGTGGATAGTAATTGTGTTTGGGTCAAATTGGAATACCATTATGGAAGGCTCTGATCCTCAGGCCCATCAAGTGCATTTCAAGGGGGAATTCATTAAAAAAAATTCTGAAAGAGGAACTTAGGTCTTCTGTAAGAGGCGGTGGACGTCACACTTGTGAAGAGGAAGATGGACGCCCGATCTGAGGAAAACTACTTTTCTGTTTCAGATGGGGACTCCCAGTCTACCTCTGAGCCCTGAGTTAGGGGAAAGTTTCCCACAAGAGGAAACCTACTGAAACCACGCCTATGGCACAGGTAGCCATTGCACTATAATAGATTTGGGTGTTCCTAGCAGCACAAGAGCAAAGGCCACCTAAACAGGGCACAGAGGAAAGTTGCCCTTAGTGGCTTATTTGATAAAAGTGACCTTCATGGCACAAGAGACAAATGCCAAGTTGAATTCTTCTGAGATTGACAATGATGAGGATGACATGCAACGGGACAAGTACATTTTGACCCCCCAAGAGAGCTGTGACTTGTTGGGTAACCTGGATGAGGACCTAGATCAGGCTTCTGGCTCCATCGAGGTGAAGGACCCTTTTGGGGGCGAAATGTTCAACCCTGCGATGATTTAACACCAGTGCCGTGTGGAATGATGGCCAATGGACCATGCAGCAAAATATTTGAGCCATTGGGTGAGGAAGTCTCTGGATAGGGAGACCCACAATCTAATTCGAGCAGAGTGCCCTAAACTCTCTATGGAGGATAAGATTTGTGTCACTCCTAACTTGGACCCAGAATTAATAACTTTTTTGTTCACTTTCGGGAAAGACCCAAGGAAGGGAATTAAAAGATGGATCAAACAATGTTAGGACAAAGTCCTTGACGTTCTGGGCCCACTTAACCGTATCCTTGACATGTCCGAGGATGCCAGAGAAAAGAATGGCCGAATAAATCTAGACATGCTGAGAGGATGGGCACGTGCCAGCTGTATGTTGGGCAATGCCAATGCCGGGCTAATAATCGAGAGACGGAAAGCCGTCATGATGAGAATGAACCCTAAACTGACTGATCTGGCCACAAGGGAGGACATGGGGGATGCCAAGGGTCTTCTTCTACCGCCCCCTCCAGACATCTCCGCTCAACTGGCCCTGTCACCATCCCATCCCTGCCTCTGCACCTCAGGCAATCACCATCACTGTCGCAATTCAGGAAGGACCTCAAGGCCTGGCTCTTCGACTGAATCGCAGATCCACCACCCCCCACCCTCCCCAGCACTTTGAGACCCTCACAGGTGAGTAGTTGAGGTTTATAAGAACCTGATTAATTGAATGATTCTCTTCAGAGAGAACTTTGTGAAGTCCTTGGGAAACTATGTGTCCACATTTACCGCTTTCAGTAAGGCCCAGACAAGTATGCAAAGAGTCTTTGGCTCCAGGGGTGTTTTTGGATGGGCTGACAGGAGGGGACTGGCTGTCGGCCATGATGCCTTCAGGTCATAGTTTTTCTCTCAGGAGCCGAGAATCTATGGCAGTTATGGCAGAGGATACTGAATTCTCGAACCTCTACCCCGAGAGATGTAGAGACGCAAGGAATCGAGGGGAAAGATCTAGACCTTCAGGATCCGGGTCACAAGGTGAGAGATGGTGGATCTTCCCAATTAAAGGTCAGGGGAAGACGGAGGTTCTTCAGCCACAATTGGAAAATCACAAAAGATCCTTGGGTACTGGAAACAGTTCAAGGTTTCAAAATAGACTTTTAGGATTCCCCAGAACAAACCAAGAAACCCAAGGAGTTGTCTTTAGACACAGAGAAGATGGATTTGATAGACTTAGAGGTAGCCCAGATGTTAGAAAAAGGGGCATTGATTCAAGTTTCAGACTAGGAAGGTTCGGAAGGATTCTGGAGTACGGTTTTTCTTGTAGAGAAGACAAAGGTTGGCTTCCTCTCATAAACTTAAGGGAATTGAACAAATTCCTGATCTACAGGGAGAGACATTTTATGATCAGAGGATTGGCTAGCAAAATTGGACCTCAAGGATGCATACTTTACAATACCCATGGACGGGGACAGTCAGAAGTACCTGTATTTCAGGTGGAGAGCTGTCTTTTATCAGTTCCGTTACCTCCCCTTCGGATTCTCCTCTGCTCCGTGGTGTTTCACCAAGGTGTTGCATCCTGTAGTAGCATTTCTGCTGATGTGCGAGAGGACCGGACTTGGTAGTCAAAGAATTTAGGGGCTAGGAATGGCTAGGCTATATTTGGGAAGGTTCCCGAGCTAACCTTGGAATTGGATGCCAGCAAGTTGGGCTGGGGGCACATTTGAACGAGTAAGAAACTGGTGGGAGATGGTCCAGGTAGGAACAGGAACTCAATATAAATTGCCTAGACATGTTAGCAGCTCTGAACGCTTTGAAGAGCTTCAGAGGGCTATTAACTAATTCAGTCCCTGTGATTCGGTTAGACAATTTCTCAGCTTATTTCTTACAGAAATTGCTTGACCGGTGCAAGGTCAAAAGCTCTAGTGAATCTGGCAAGACAGATTTGGTACTATTGGTAAGACCACAAGATTTTTTGAGAGCTGAGTTTATCTCAGGTCTGCAGAATGTAAGGGTCGATTGGAATTCCAGGTATCTCAGGGATTCAAGCAATTGGAAACTGAATCCAGTAGTATTTGGTCAGATCCAGGAGTTATGGGGTCCTGTTCAGGTAGATCTATTTGTGAGCAGGTTGACTTCTCAGGTTCCCAGGTACTTCAGTTAGAGGCGAGATCCAGAGGCATCCACAGTGGATGCCTTCCTGCAGGTTTGAGAAAGGAAGGGAGGTTATGCGTTTCCCCCCTTTTCTATGATTCAGAGAACTAAAAGAAAAGTGAAGTTAGAAGCGTGCAGCATTATTCTAGTGACTCCCTTTTGGAGATCACAAGTTTGGTTCCCGGGAGTCTTAGAGCTCACGGTCACCATACCTTGTCTGGTCCCGGAATCCTCAGGCCTCCTGGTAGGTTTGGACGGAGAGGAATATCCTTTAGTTGTAGAAGGGAAAATTAACCTTCTTGGACATGCCTTGGTTAATAGTTTCACGACTGGGAGCGATCCTCTGACTAGAAGGGTGATGAAGGGAGAGAGACTAAGGAGACCTTCCAGGGCTTGTTATGCATCACTTTGAAATGTCAGTCTGTTCTTCAAGCTGTTTGCTTCTTGGCCAAGTAATAGGTTCCATTCTTTAAAACAGATTTCCTTTAAGTTCGCGACTCTACTTGGTTTGATTTTTCTCCAAAGGGTTTCTGATGTGAAGGTTTTGGAAATATCAAACAGGTTCTATTCCCCTGAAGGAGTGCATTTTGATATTTGGAAAAGAACTAAGACTATGTCCGAATACATTTTTTATCCTTTTTACCATGATTGCGAGACGTTGTGTGTGATGAGCTGTATGAGAATTTATAAGAGCAAAGTGTTAGAGTTTAGAGCACATGGAATTGATCAACTGCTTTTGTTGTATGTTAAACCGCAGAAGGCTGTATCTAATGCTACCTTAGCGAGATGGGTTCGTACAGTTATGAATGAAGCAGTTTTGGACCACTCCAAGTTTGGTACTCATTCTTTAAGAGGATCAGTGGTCAATAAGGTTTTTTTGGCTGGTGGATACTTACCAGAGATCTTAAAGTCAGCTGATTGGTCAAATGAAACTACCTTTGCAAAATCTTATTGAAGACTGATAGAACATGTTAGCTGTGTGGCTTTGGATGGCTTTAAACATGCATAATGGTAGCATCCGGACTTGTAATGAAATGGCGATTTTCAAATTAACATGCATAGAGAATCTTTATTTCATTAACGACAATGAAGGCCAACATTATCCCACCCTCCTCACCCTTGAGGGATAAGCTCTTAATAGTGGTGAGTATAATGGGTTTTTTTAGAGATATTTTAAAACATTGAGGAAAATGTTGTATATAACAGTTAAATTAAATTGAAGATTTGTGGTTTCTGCTTGGATTCCTTTTTATGTTTGTTGATTTGGAGTTTCTTTTTTCTTACAGACAATGCTTTGTAAAATTAGACAATAGAAGAGGTTCTTTTCCTGTTTTGTCGCAGCCTAAAAGAGGAGGATATCTGTGTGTTATGGACTTATATGTATTCTGAACATTCTGTTTGCTTTGTGATGTAGTGATATCCTTTAAAGGTCTGCACGTGGGGCAGCAATAAAGGATTATTGCGTAATGTTAGCCTCCTTTGTCTTTAATGAAATCAAGACTCTCTATGCATGTTAATTTGACAATCGTCATTCTCCCCCAACAAATGTGGACAGACTAAAAATTGGGAAATTGTCACTTCACTCTGAAGATATTTTACCTATTCCAAACTTTCCTAGATAATGGAGCTCCTAGTGGGGTGGGGGGAGTGCTCATTATATTCCATGTTCCTCTGAGATTCCAAAAAGGATTACTCCACAGCAGGCAATCCAAAAACAAACTAATCTCTCTGGGGAAATTAACCATCATTTCCTGGAACCTTGGGGGACTAAAAGGGAAAGTTTAATGATCCCAACTGGTGTAATTTATTAGATACTGCATACATTCTTCTGTTCTAAGAAACGTGGGAACTTTTTCGCTCATATAGAGTTGGTTTTAGATCATTTTATATTCCTGCTGTTGTGGCTAGAGCTGGGAGACCTACAGATGGCCTAGATGTGTGTTAATATCACTTTGGATTGCTCCATCAACCAACTCTCCATTAATTTGCCAGATATTCTATGTTTAGAAGTTAGTTCAAATAAGGGCAAGAAACTAGTAATTATAAATGTCTATAATAGAAACGCCAGCAGGACAGCAGAGTCAGATGTTTTTAAAATACTGTCCAGGGACTATGGAATTCTCTCAAATGCTCCTCATGTCATAGTTGGTAGTGATTTTAATACTTGTTTTGAGTCTTTTACAATTTTGAGAGACCTTGCTAAAGACTAGGACAAGTTCTGGGGCATTCTGATGTTAAATAGTACCCCTAGGAACTTTCATTCAAGGCCAGCCTTATAAATACATAACAAGAAAACAAAGTTTTTAATGAGGGAATTATACAAGTATTATTGATAATATTTTTGTTAATGTCCACCTCTGGGCTAATTTGATTGACATGAAGGTTATGGACAGGCAAGAAAGTGACCTTTATCCACCATATTATGGTGCTACAGCTTAAAGGGGCTTTATTCAACAATAAATTAAATGAGCAGGATCTAGGAGAGAATGAACTAATAATTCTCAAACAGGAGAAATGTCAAGTGGGGATATATTGTTAAATATTAGGGGTGGGCGGAATTTGCGTAGTCGCGCTACGCAAAGCTCCGCGAAACGGTAAAAAAATCTCCGCGAGCACGCAGAGTTCCACGAACACGCGGAATTGCTTGTTCCGCCCGTTCGCGATGCTTTTTTCCTGTTCGCGAACACTGTTTGCGTGCTTGGGAAATATCTCGCAAACACGCATTTTGAAAGCGCGAAGAAGCAAAAAATTCTGCGAAGCCGCGGAACGCGAAATTACCCAAATTCCGCAAGCGGAACAGAATTTACTGCCCAGGCCTATTAAATATCCAACCCCTTTAGCTATTTTGAATGATTCTTAGTTCCAATACTTGTCTCTCTTGGTGAATGCCAGCCCAGTGAGATCTCGATTATAGACACCCATACTAGATGCTTCCAGCATCTGAAGAACTTACTTGTTATAAAGATTACAAAAGAACTATAGCTGAATAACATTGGCTAGTCGGAGGAACGTGTCCTATTTTTCTGCCCTGCATATAAAAAACAGAGGGTACATTGGATTATTCCCCTCTGTAGGCTTATGGGAGTTCAACAATATAGGGTAGCCCTGAGAGTTTGTAAATACTATACTGTGGCCCACGTAGTATTCTCAGTTGCAAAATACCTCGAGTCAATTTGGCACAGGACAAAATGGTTAATTGCTCTGGCAGATTCGAGCTAATTGTGGGATACAATACGGTTTTCATATGCATCGTTCTGAAGCTTGTAAATGTAACCTTTGTAGAAAATCTCTAGTGCAACTTTGTTATTTGTAATTTTGTATGTATTGTACTAATGCACTTTTTCTGTTTAGAATTCTTTTAAGACAGATCACATAATGTGACAGTTTTACTATTTTTATTCCATCTAATTTTATTCTATTAAAGGAACAACTGACTGTGTATAACTGCTCTCTACAATGTCCTATTTATGTATATTGCATGTATGCTTCTTTGGATTTTATCCGAAATAACAAACTTTGATTTGTGTTTGCCAATCCTTTACTGTTCTTTACCACTTAATATTATTAGTCAGGTTCCTGTTAAAACTATCTTCAAGATGCAATAAACCGAAGCCAATAAAGCCCTTTCTGGAAAACAATCTAAACGTGCTTCTATATCTGTTCTAAATACACCTGGCTGCGAGGAGGTACATGCACTCTTATTAAAATTATCTGTAAGGATGTTTAGTTTAGAGCCACAATTAGTTGGCTGAAGTTTTGTTTTTACTCTTTATGCGACATTGCTGCAAAAAAAAAAAAAAAAAAAAAACATACATTAAGATAACCATTTCTCCAGACAGCCTAAACCGGTTGTTTTTGCCAATGTTAAGTATTCTTATAAGTCTGCACCTTAAAGTCCTTCAATTTGTTACGTTTTATCAATGCAAAAAATTTCAACATTTCCTCTTTACTCATGGTGCCCCTCATCAGGAAGATTGAAAACTATGCGTATCGGGGAGACAATTCATGACAAGAAGATGAACCACATCTATACACCCTTCTTACCCTCCACTGCCACACAATGGCATCTTCACTCTCACACAAACCACCCGTCCTATACCACTATCAAATCCACACATCATAAAAACAATATAAACCCAAATTAGACATAACCTTAATCTCTTCAAACACATACTCCCTGTTTATACACAACACCAACTCTGCCCTCTACTTACTCCTTACATACCTTGTTCCATAACCACCAACACTATACTTAACCCACTCTCATATCATCTTCCATGAAACACCCTCCGCCTCTTTGTACCAAAAACAACCAACCAAACAATCCTTACACTCCAATCCACCACACATTACCTCTTCCTACTACCAAACCTAATTCTAACACTCATAACCCCTATTCATCTCCTCTCACACACCACATACACTCTTCTAAAGCACTTCACCACCCTCTACCATTCAACTTCTACTCACCAACAGTACTATACATTTGAATCCTTCACAGAAATTCACTACAGCAATAACTCATCTCACTACTCTACAAAAACAAAACATAACACCAGCACATCAAAATCTCACACACGCAATTTCACACTACATTCCATCACAAAATAGAAACAAACACCCACTCCAATTCTAATGACTACTCAAATACATATCCTAAACCAACTTCAACCCCAAATATTCCATCTTCAAAAACACCTACCACAAATACCCCAACACAACTCATTCACCAACCTCTCATCCGTTGCATAATTTAGAGCCTTAAAACATGACCCACATCCTCAACCACTACCCCTAATCCATACACCTTCCTCCCTAAACAAACGCAAACTAAATAAACATACCACTCTTCACAACTTTGCATCTTCTTGTTTATTACACAACAATACTACACTACAAAAACACAGCCCACCAACTCACTGTCAACCACCATCTCCACCACCACCTGCACACAAAATGACCCAACAAAAAGCCTTCAGAGCCTGCTGGATGAGGATTACAATATAGACAAAAGACTATTGCCATCCTGATACGGTTTATACCAACACAAATAATACACCTGCTACTAGTTGAAAGAATAATATTCACTCTAAAAAGCAAAGTCACACCACCACCAAAACACAATCTCTAGACTGCCTACTAATAAATGGTCAATCACTCTCTAAAAACAAACATCTACGATCTACTTCCTGACCCACAACCTGACTTACTCTTCATAACTGAATCATGGTTGGGATAGGACATGTCTCCAGTATTGCAAGAAGATGTTCCTCCAGGCTATAAAACTGTCACAAAATCACACAGGCAATAGAGGAGGTGATCTATCTGTTTTAGTCAAAGAAACAATCTCACCCAAGCGGACTATATTTCCATACAAGCATGTGAGACCCTCATCACCCGATGCAACCCTACTCCAACTTTTTCCTGTAACGCCTTTCTTCTTTGCCGACCACCACCTAGCAATGGAGCATGCCTGTTTATGTAAACATGTATAATTTGAATATATGTATGTATTTAGATGTGTGCATTTCTTTGATCAAATATATATACTACTTATGGTTTAAAATTATATAGATATTATAGATCTACTTAACAAATGTATATATTACTTATGGTATATATATATGTGATCAAGGCCGCTTGTTCGCCTGAAATGCGTAATGGCAGACAATGGCGAAATAAAATAATTGCAGCACTTATCTGGGTCCACGCTCGTTTTTCCGAGGAGTTGGAGTTTGTGACGAGGTGTTGGGATATATATATATATATATATATATATATATATATATATATTTTCCACCAAACGTCCCAGCGCTTCGGGGGGGGCACTCAGCCAAAATTCTTCCATCCGGACTTCACTGGCGACTCTCCGTCGTGTCCCTCAGTTACATGTTGCTGCCTGACGCGTTCGATGCTTTGCAGCATCTTAATCATAGGCTTGGGCAAACAATTCCACAGAAAGGCTCTCTTTATTTCAATTCACTGTTCAGGTGTTACTGATTACCTTAAGTAGGTGTATGCTTAGTGCATCTTACTTCAGTGCATTCTGGGAAAAGTAGTCCCTTTGAGAGCTCGACAATCTTCCCTTAGTGGGTATCTGTGGTAATTGTTATTATTGACACCATCTCTATTCCTTAGTAGGATTCAGGGCATTCGAAGAGTCCTTTAAGCTTTGAATTTAGGCGCTGCATTGCCTCCGACCAGTTCCGTGGCGCAGCCTCTCATTCACTGTCATCGAGATGGTGCACCTCCCCAGGACAAAGACTGCCCCCGATTCTATTTTCCACCAAACGTCCCAGCGCTTCGGGGGGGGCACTCAGCCAAAATTCTTCCATCCGGACTTCACTGGCGACTCTCCGTCGTGTCCCTCAGTTACATGTTGCTGCCTGACGCGTTTCGATGCTTTGCATCCCCGATTCTACAGAGCCTTTCTGTGGAATTGTTTGCCCAAGCCTATGATTAAGATGCTGCAAAGCATCGAAACGCGTCAGGCAGCAACATGTAACTGAGGGACACGACGGAGAGTCGCCAGTGAAGTCCGGATGGAAGAATTTTGGCTGAGTGCCCCCCAAGCGCTGGGACGTTTGGTGGAAAATAGAATCGGGGGCAGTCTTTGTCCTGGGGAGGTGCACCATCTCGATGACAGTGAATGAGAGGCTGCGCCACGGAACTGGTCGGAGGCAATGCAGCGCCTAAATTCAAAGCTTAAAGGACTCTTCAATGCCCTGAATCCTACTAAGGAATAGAGATGGTGTCAATAATAACAATTACCACAGATACCCACTAAGGGAAGATTGTCGAGCTCTCAAAGGGACTACTTTTCCCAGAATGCACGAAGTAAGATGCACTAAGCATACACCTACTTAAGGTAATCAGTAACACCTGAACAGTGAATTGAAATAAAAGAGAGCCTTTCTGTGGAATTGTTTGCCCAAGCCTATGATTAAGATGCTGCAAAGCATCGAAACAGCGTCAGGCAGCAACATGTAACTGAGGGACACGACGGAGAGTCGCCAGTGAAGTCCGGATGGAAGAATTTTGGCTGAGTGCCCTCCCCAAGCGCTGGGACGTTTGGTGGAAAATAGAATCGGGGGCAGTCTTTGTCCTGGGGAGGTGCACCATCTCGATGACAGTGAATGAGAGGCTGCGCCACGGAACTGGTCGGAGGCAATGCAGCGCCTAAATTCAAAGCTTAAAGGACTCTTCGAATGCCCTGAATCCTACTAAGGAATAGAGATGGTGTCAATAATAACAATTACCACAGATACCCACTAAGGGAAGATTGTCGAGCTCTCAAAGGGACTACTTTTCCCAGAATGCACGAAGTAAGATGCACTAAGCATACACCTACTTAAGGTAATCAGTAACACCTGAACAGTGAATTGAAATAAAAGAGAGCCTTTCTGTGGAATTGTTTGCCCAAGCCTATGATTAAGATGCTGCAAAGCATCGAAACGCGTCAGGCAGCAACATGTAACTGAGGGACACGACGGAGAGTCGCCAGTGAAGTCCGGATGGAAGAATTTTGGCTGAGTGCCCCCCCCGAAGCGCTGGGACGTTTGGTGGAAAATAGAATCGGGGGCGGTCTTTGTCCTGGGGAGGTGCACCATCTCGATGACAGTGAATGAGAGGCTGCGCCACGGAACTGGTCGGAGGCAATGCAGCGCCTAAATTCAAAGCTTAAAGGACTCTTCGAATGCCCTGAATCCTACTAAGGAATAGAGATGGTGTCAATAATAACAATTACCACAGATACCCACTAAGGGAAGATTGTCGAGCTCTCAAAGGGACTACTTTTCCCAGAATGCACGAAGTAAGATGCACTAAGCATACACCTACTTAAGGTAATCAGTAACACCTGAACAGTGAATTGAAATAAAAGAGAGCCTTTCTGTGGAATTGTTTGCCCAAGCCTATGATTAAGATGCTGCAAAGCATCGAAACGCGTCAGGCAGCAACATGTAATTGAGGGACACGACGGAGAGTCGCCAGTGAAGTCCGGATGGAAGAATTTTGGCTGAGTGCCCCCCCGAAGCGCTGGGACGTTTGGTGGAAAATATATATATATATATATATATATTATCTACTGGCGGTCGCCAGTAGATAGTTATAGTTAAAACCTATTATCCATAGGAAATCCGCGACATTCTATTTGAAATAACGTTGGCGCCGATTAACGAATCTTCGCGAAAGTTTCCAACTTGTTGGGGCGCTCCGGTCCGCTCCTATCCTGAAAGTCTCGGGGTGATACGTCAAGCGGGGGCCGAGAAAAAAGGGGGGTCCCAAAACGTGTTTTCCCCATTCATTTTTCCATAGGAACCTTTAGTCGCAGCTACAGCCCGAACTGCTGAACGGAATTACACCAAATTTGGCAAAGAGGTAGCCCTTGGTTCAGTGTCGTGCCTTTTGCTTAAATGGTGTAAATCCGTTCAGTAGTTCCTGAGAAAATCAAAAGTAAAGTCACATATATATCTGGGCGGAGCCTAACCACACATGTCGTGAGATCTGATTGGCTGTCAGCACTTCATCCTGGAATTTCTGGCAGCCATCTTGGGACCAATATAAATGATAGTACCTCATTGAAATGCATTGTAGTGAATAGAAGATTTTGAGGGTCACCAAAAGGAGAACTATAAAGGGTGATAACAGGCTTTAGTTACATTAGAATTTATTTGTTGACGGTACCATACTAATTTTAGGAATTGTGGTGTATTCCAAGGTGATTTTACCATGTGAAAAACCTTCTGCTGTGATATCATGAATCATGTTTGAGAGAACACTATTTTCTCATGCTTGTCCCATGGAGGTTTGGAAGGTGCTCCAGAAGCTAAAATGAGAGCATATTTTCTGTTAATTCACATTATCTTTCTCAGTCATGTGAGAATGAAGTCTGACATTCTCAGTAAAACATGTACATCCAACAAGGGCAGAGACTGTCAGTTGATTCCTTTGTGTTCTACTGCAGCTTCCCAGAGTGTTCTAAAGAACAACTAGAGTGCTAACAGCCTTACTTATGACAAAAGTATGGCACACCTGAAGCCATCTTGATTGGAATAAACTGGTAACACTTAAAACATTTAATTTAAAAAGGAACAAAACGATGGGGTTCATTTTGTCATAGAAATTATGGTTAGTGCTGTAGAAAGAAAAATTAGGACATGTTTCAAGTGTGATCTCAAATATCTTCCTGTTATATTTCAACAGGAGCAGCCTGCCAGTTGATGCCTTTGTGTTCTACTGCAGCTTCCCAGAGTGTTCTAAAGAACAACTAGAGTGCTAACAGCCTTACTTATGACAAAAGTATGGCACACCTGAAACCATCTTGATTGGAATAAACTGGTAACACTTAAAACATTTAATTTAAAAAGGAACAAAATGATGGGGTTCATTTTGTCATAGAAATTATGGTTAGTGCTGTAGAAAGAAAAATTAGGACATATTTCAAGTGTGATCTCAAATATCTTCCTGTTATATTTCAACAGGAGCAGCCTGCCAGTTGATGCCTTTGTGTTCTACTGCAGCTTCCCAGAGTGTTCTAAAGAACAACTAGAGTGCTAACAGCCTTACTTATGACAAAAGTATGGCACACCTGAAACCATCTTGATTGGAATAAACCGGTAACACTTAAAACATTTAATTTAAAAAGGAACAAAATGAGGGGTTCTTTTTTAAATAGAAATTATGGTTAGTGCTGCAGAAAGAAAAATTAGGGCATGTTTTAAGTGAGATCTCAAATCCTCTTCTATTTCATTAGAAAATTCTGACATGCAGACTGAAACAATCACTTTCAATACCAGCAGCAGACTACCAGTTAACTCCCTGGTGAGCAATAGCTTTACTCCAGTGATCTAATGAGCAACTAGAGTGCTAACATTCTGAATTTATGGCAGATGTGAGACACATCTGAATGCCTTCTTGATGGAATCAAAGTAAAAAACTGAAAGCATTTCCTACTGAGGAGACTGCAGTAAATGAAGAAATTAGGAAACTTCATAACAAAGAAGTCTTCCAAGATGGCCACCAGTGAAAAAAGAGCCCAAATGTAGCACAAATATTACCCAGATGTAGCCCACATATAGCCCAATGACAAAAGTGTGCAAAACACTTTTTATTTTTAGTTTTTTTGCAGTTTTATGTAGTGCAGACTAGTCAGGTATTGGAGCATTGCATCTTAAAACATGACCCCCCTACACTACAAAAACACCACTGCACTACCTTAAACCCTAAAACACTACCCCCAGCACGACCCCCTACACTACACAAGCACCACTGCACTATCCTAAACCCTAAAACACTACCCCCAGCACGACCCCCTACACTACCCAAACACCACTGCACTACCCTAAAACATGACCCCCTACACTACACAAACACCACTGCACTACCCTAAACCCTAAAACACTACCCCCAGCACGACCCCTACACTACACAAGCACCACTGCACTACCCTAAACCCTAAAACACTACCCCCAGCACGACCCCCTACACTACACAAACACCACTGCACTACCCTAAACCCTAAAACACTACCCCCAGCACGACCCCCTACACTACCCAAACACCACTTCACTAACCTAAATCCTAAAACACTACCCCCAGCATGACCCCCAACACTACCCAAACACCACTGGACTACCCTAAAACATGACCCCCTACACTACACAAACACCACTGCACTACCCTAAACCCTAAAACACTACCCCCAGCACGACCCCCTACACTACACAAGCACCACTGCACTACCCTACACCCTAAAACACTACCCCCAGCACGACCCCCTACACTACACAAACACCACTGCACTACCCTAAACCCTAAAACACTACCCCCAGCACGACCCTCTACACTACCCAAACACCACTGCACTAACCTAAATCCTAAAACACTACCCCCAGCATGACCCCCTACACTACCCAAACACCACTGCGCTACCCTAAAACATGACCCCCTACACTACACAAACACCACTGCACTACCCTAAACCCTAAAACACTACCCCCAGCACGACCCCCTACACTACACAAGCACCACTGCACTACCCTAAACCCTAAAAACTACCCCCAGCACGACCCCCTACACTGCCCGAACACCACTGCACTGCCCTAAACCCTGAAACACCACCCCCTTCACGACCCCCTACACTGCCCGAACACCACTGCACTGCCCTAAACCCTGAATCACCCCCAGCACAACCCCCTACACTGCCTGAGCACCATTGCTCTGCCCTAAACCCTGAAACACCAGCCCCAGCACGACCCCCTACACTGCCCGAACACCACTGCACTGCCCTAAACCTTGAAACACCAGCCCCAGCACGACCCCCTACACTGCCCGAACACCACTGCACTGCCCTAAACCCTGAAACACCAGCCCCAGCAAGACCCCCTACACTGCCCGAACACCACTGCACTGCCCTAAACCCTGAAACACCACCCCATGCACCACCCCCTACACTGCCCGAACACCACTGCACTGCCCTAAACCCTGAAACACCACCCCCAGCATGACCCCCTTTACTGCTCGAACACCACTGCACTGCCCCAAACCCTGAAACACCACCCCCAGCATGACCCCCTACACTGCCCGAACACCACTGCCCTAAACCCTAAAACACCACCCCTGCATGACCCCCTACACTGCCCGAACACCACTGCACTGCCCTAAACCCTGAACCACCCCCTGCACAACCCCCTACACTGCCTGAACACCACTGCACTGCCCTAAACCCTGAAACACCACCCCCAGCACGACCCCCTACACTGCCCGAACACCACTGCACTACCCTAAACCCTAAAACACCACCCCCAGCACGACCCCCTACACTGCCCGAACACCACTGCACTGCCCTAAACCCTAGAACACTACCCCCAGCATGACCCCCTACACTACCCGAACACCACTGCACTACCCTAAACCCTAAAATACTCCCGCAGCACGACCCCCTACACTACCCGAACACGACTGCACTGCCCTAAACCCTAAAACACTCCCCCAGCACGACCCCCTACACTACCCGAACACCACTGCACTGCCCTAAAACACTCCCCAGCACGACCCCCTACACTACCCAAACACCACTGCACTACCCTAAACCCTAAAACACTAACCCCAGCACGACCCCCTACACTACCCAAACACCACTGTACTACCCTAAACCCTAAAACACTCCCCCAGGACGACTCCCTACACTACCCAAACACCACTGCACTACCCTAAACCCTAAATCTACCCCCAGCATGACCCCCTACACTACACAAACACCACTGCACTACCCTAAACCCTAAATCTACCCCCAGCATGACCCCCTACACTACACAAACACCACTGCACTACCCTAAACCCTAAATCTAACCCCAGCATGACCCCCTACACTACACAAACACCACTGCACTACCCTAAACCCTAAAACACTACCCCCAGCACGACCCTCTTCACTACCTAAACACAACTGCACAATTTGTTACAGGCGTTGCAACGCAGGCCTGTGGTGCTTACTGGAAATACCTGGTGGGCTGGTTGGGCCCCAGGGACTCTCAGGATTCAAGGTGACCTAATCCCCCAACTTAAAACGCGCCACGGGGCTCGTTTGCACAGTGGTGAAGGGAGGGGGCGGGGCCTCAGGTGACATGTGCGCAAACACGCCCTGTGGTGCGTTTTAAGTTGGGGAGTTAATTCCCTTTGAATCCTGGGGGCCAACTAGCCCACCAGGTACCTTCAGTAAGCACAACAGAGTTGCGTTGCAGAGAGGTGAAAAAAGGTGCTTGGCCTCGGAACGCCTCTCTGCAACTCAGCTCTGTGGTCCTAACTGTAGGTACCTGGGGGGCTAGTTGGGCCCCAGGGACCCTCAGGATTCAAGGGGACTTAATCCCGCAACTTAAAAGGCGCCATGGGGCGCGTTTGCACACATGTCACCTCAGGCCCCCTCCCTTCACCACTGTGCAAACGCGCACTGGCTCTGGTTAGTCAGAGTCAGTTACCACCAGTACCCGTCTGAAAAAGTTGTGGGCACAGGATGATTTTGCAACAAGGCCTCTTTCTGCTCCTCTGTTGGTTCTTTCTGCACATCTTTTGCTTCTTTCTGTGCGTTTTTTCTTCTTTCTTCACATGTCCTACCTCTGTTGGCATAGTTAGAAACTAGCATTTAAAAAACCTTTGAAATTCACTTAAAAATCATAGGTTTCAGGCACGTTATAGTTAGAAATTAGCATTTAAAAAACCTTTGAAATTCACTGAAAAAACCATAGGTTTCAGGCACGTTATAGTTAGAAATTAGCATTTAAAAAACCTTTGAAATTCACTGAAAAAACCATAGGTTTCAGGCACGTTATAGTTAGAAATTAGCATTTAAAAAACCTTTGAAATTCACTGAAAAAACCATAGGTTTCAGACACGTTATAGTTAGAAATTAGCATTTAAAAAACCTTTGAAATTCACTGAAAAAACCATAGGTTTTAGGGACAGTTATAGTTAGTTGGACATTGCACTCGTACAAAACCCGTGAAATTCCCCTTTTATAGTTAGTTCAGCTAGCTATAACTCGCGCCCCCGCAATGCACTGCTGATGACGTCACATATTACATCACTCATGACATGGTCAGTGACATCACTGATGACATCACTGATGACATCTCAAATGACATCACTGATGACATCATCCATGTGATAATTTCATGCATCTTCTCACACCCTAATATAACTTTTGATACACCCACTCTAAATTACAGACTGCCATTCTCAAAACCATAGACACTCCAACACCAAAAACTACATACCCACTCACTGATTCTTAGGTCTACACACACATCCACTCACTCACCTGTACAGTCACTCATACTTACAGTCACTCAGTACAGGACTATCATATGCACTCATACACCTATATAAACACTCACACACCGCCACTCATCCATAGAGGTACTCACACACCTAGTCAGTCATGCAAAAAATTAATCACACACCCATTTACTCACCTATACAGTTATACACACACCAGCTCACTTACTCATACAAATACTAGCACATTCTTACGCTCTTATACAATAACTGATACAAGCACACACGCATCCATACAGCCACTCTCACAATAACACACTCTCACTTATAGCCATTTAAATACTCTAACACACATATATACTGCCTTTTACATATGTAGTTACTTGCACATGTACCACTGAGATATACATTCACTCACTAACACACCCATACACACACTCACCCACCCAAGCAGTCCATCACAGATGCACTCTTGAAATCATGCACCCAGTGAATCACCCACTCACCATCTATGTATAGAGTCACACACACCCCACCCACACAAACACTCAGGCAGCCATACAGATACTCAGAGAACCAATCAATAACCCATATAGACACTCATGTAGCTATTCGCAAATCCATGCATCCACTTACACACCAACAAACAGACGGATACAGACATTCACACAGTTTAGTCACTAACCCATGCATTCAGTAAGATACGTTTAATCACTCACTTGTAGAGTCAGTCACTCACGTACTAAATCATCCATTCAGACACTTATACACCCACTCATTCTTCAATACGCCTTTCCCTATATATATTAAACATATTTAAACTTTACAGAAACACACAGTCACTGGATGATGTCATCAGTGATGTCATCAGTGATGTCATTTGAGATGTCATCAGTGATGTCATCAGTGATGTCACTGACCATGTCATGAGTGATGTAATATGTGACGTTATCAGCAGTGCATTGCGGGGCGCGAGTTATAGTTAGCTGAACTAACTATAACAGGGGAATTTCACGGGTTTTGTACGAGTGCAATGTCCAACTAACTATAACTGTCCCTAAAACCTATGGTTTTTTCAGTGAATATATATATATATAAAACATATTTAAACTTTACAGAAACACATAGTCACTGGATGATGTCATCAGTGATGTCATCAGTGATGTCACTGACCATGTCATGAATGATGTAATATGTGACGTCATTAGCAGTGCATTGCGGGGTGCAAGTTATAGTTAGCTCAACTAACTATAACGGGCAAATTTCTCTGGTTTTGTACTAGTGAAATGTCCAACTAACTATAACGTCCCTGAAACCTATGTTTTTTCAGTGAATATATATATATATATATATTCACTGAAAAAACCATAGGTTTTAGGGACAGTTATAGTTACTTGGACATTGCACTCGTACAAAACCCGTGAAATTCCCCCGTTATAGTTAGTTCAGCTAACTATAACTCGCGCCCCCGCAATGCACTGCTGATGACGTCACATATTACATCACTCATGACATGGTCAGTGACTGTGTGTTTCTGTAAAGTTTAAATATTTTTAATATATATAGGAAAAGACGTATTGAAGAATGAGTGGGTGTGTAAGTGTCTGTATGGATGATTTAGTAGGTGCGTGACTGACTCTATAAGTGAGTGATTTAACGTATCTTACTGAATGCATGGGTTAGTGACTAAACTGGGTGAATGTCTGTATCCGTCTGTCTGTTGCTGTGTAAGTGGCTGCATGTGTTTGTGAATAGCTACATGAGTGTCTATATGAGTTACTGAATGGTTGGCTGAGTATCTGTATGGGTGCCTGAGTGTTTGTGTGGGAGGGGTGTGTGCGACTCTGTGCATAGATGTGTGAGTGGGTGATTCACTGGGTGGATGGTTTCAAGAGTGCATCTGTGATAGACTGTATGGGTGGGTAAGTGTGTGTAAGAGTGTGTTAGTGAGTGAATTTATGTCCCAGTGGTACATGTGTGAGTAACTACATATGTGAAAGGCAGTATATATGTGTGTTGGAGTATATAAATAGCTATAAGTGCGAGTGAGTGATTGTGATAGTGGCTGTATGGATGAGTGTGTGCTTGTATCAGTGATTGTATAAGAGCGTAAGAATGTGCTAGTATTTGTATGAGTAAGTGAGCTGGTGTGTGTATAACTGTATAGGTGAGTAAATGGCAGTGTGTTTAATTATTTGCATGACTGACTAGGTGTGTGAGTACCTCTATGGATGAGTGGCGTTGTTTGAGTGTCTATATAGGAGTATGAGTGCATATGATAGTCCTGTACTGAGTGACCGTAAGTATGAGTGACTGTACGGGTGAGTGAGTGGATGTGTGCGTAGACCTCATGAATCAGTGAGTGGGTATGTAGTTATTGGTGTTGGAGTGTCTATGGTTTTGCGAATGGCAGTCTGTAATTTAGAGTGGGTGTATCAAAGGTTATATTAGGGTGTGAGGAGGTGCATCAGATTATCACGTGGATGATGTCATCAGTGATGTCATCAGTGATGTCACTGACCATGTCATGAGTGATGTAATATGTGACATCATCAGCAGTGCATTGCGGGGGCGCCAGTTATAGTTAGCTGAACTAACTATAACGGGGGAATTTCACGGGTTTTGTACGAGTGCAATGTCCAAGTAACTATAACTGTCCCTAAAACCTATGGTTTTTTCAGTGAATTTCAAAGGTTTTTTAAATGCTAATTTCTAACTATAACATATCTGAAACCTATGGTTTTTTCAGTGAATTTCAAAGGTTTTTTAAATGCTAATTCCTAACTATAACATGTCTGAAACCTACGGTTTTTTCAGTGAATTTCAAAGGTTTTGTAAATGACAATTTTTAAATGTATTAATTGTTATATTAATTTTTTTCATACTGATTTACTACATTTTTAGAAACAATTTTTTTTTACATATTTTATTTTTTAAATTACATTGTAATTACATTATACATTACATTACAAAAAATACTTTCTGAGAATGAATTACTTTAGTTTAAATACTTTGCACATAGGCAATAGACTTTTAAGTACAGTAGTTACAGTTGTTGCAATGGGCAACACATTTTCAAACACAATGCAACATTCAGCTCAATGTGAATTTCTAGTTAAATGCAATTAGTTACTTTATGGATTACTTTTCTAACCACAGAACTGGATCCTAGATTCAGTCCTGGGACATCTCCTGTAAACAGTTGAGTAAAAGCGTTTTGGTTACAGTCGTGATTTTTAAGGAATATTATTGTATTTTAAAAGTTGACACTTAGAAACTTTTTCTCATAGAATCACCAATGTTATCCTATGGAAGGAAATTCACTTAGCAGGTAAAAACTGTTATCGTTACTTTTTCTTACTCAGTGTTGGATCCTGGATCCAGCACTGGTGCCTCTCCTGTAAACAGTTGAAAGAATGCGTTTAAGTCATACAGGCGATTTTTAAGGAATATTTGTAGTTTGTGAAAATCGACACTTTGAAACTTTTCTGCTGAAAACCAGACAATGGATTCCTATGGAAGAAAATATAAGTTACCGGTAAGTACGGTTAAAATTACTTTTCAGGACCAGTACTGGGCTGAAAGATGCAGCACTGAGGTCTCTCCTGATAACAGGTGAGTAAATCAGAATTCGGATTTCGGCTGATTTTAGAGGAATATTTGTATGTTTCAAAAATCAACACTTAGAAACTTTTTCAGCAAAAAGCAGGCAATGATATCCTATGGAAGGAAATTCCTTTTACTGGTAAGTACGGTTAAAATTACTTTTGAGGATCAGTACTGGGCTGAAAGATGCAGCACTGAGGTCTCTCCTGATAACAGGTGAGTAAATCGGAATTGGTATTTCGGCTGATTTTAGAGGAATATTTTAAAGTTCCAAAACTCACACTTAGAAGAATTTCCAAGTGAAACCAGTCAATGTTAGCCTATGGAAGGAAATTCAAGTTACTGGTAAGTACGGTTAAAATTACTTTTCAGGACCAGTACTGGGCTGAAAGATACAGCACTGAGGTCTCTCCTTATAACAGGTGAGTAAATCGGAATTCGTAGTTCGGCAGATTTTAGAGGAATATTTGCACAATGGAGAAGGGAGGGGGCGGGGCCTGAGGTGACATCTGTGCAAACGCGCCCCGTGGCGCGTTTTAAGTTGGGGGATTAAGTCCTCTTGAATCATGAGTGTCCCTAGGGGCCAACTAGCCCACCAGGAACCTCCAGTATGCGCTAGGGGCTGCGTTGCAGAGACGTGTAGAGAGGCCACACCCCTTTTACACCTCTCTGCAACGCAGCTCTGTGGCGCTTTCTGGATGTACCTGTTGGGCTAGTTGGCCCTCAGGGACCCTCAGGATTGAAGGGATTTAATTCCCCATCTTAAAACGCGCCACGGGGCCTGTTTGCACACATGTCACCTGAAGCCCCGCCCCCTCCCTTCACCACTGTGCAAATGTGCCCCGTGGCGCGTTTTAAGTTGGGGGATTAAGTCCCCTTGAATCCTGAGGGTCCCTGGAGTCCAACTAGCCCACCATATACTTCTAAAAAGCGCCACAGAGCTGCGTTGCAGAGAGGTGTAAAAAGTGGCGTGGCCTCTGTACACCTCTCTGCAACGCAGCCCCCTGGGCATACTGGAGGTACCTGGTGGGCTAGTTGGCCCCCAGGGACCCCCAGTATTCAAGGGGAATTACTTCCCCTTCTTAAAACGCGCCAGGGGCACGATGCCGGTCGTTTAAAAAAAAAAAAAATTTTAAAGGGAGGGGGGTTGCGTGGCCCCCTTTCCCTGGGCCTGTATTGGCCCCAGAGACCCCATCCCCCGGGGCATGCCCTCAATTTTTTTATTTGGAGGGGGGCTGCGTGGCCCCCCTTCTCAGGCCATTTAAGGCCCCGGGGACCCCATCCCCCGGGGCCTGGCCTCTGGTTGGGGACTGTGGGGGGGGTCCCCAATCCCCCCAAAGTCCCAGCCGGCTCCCCGCCTCCTGCGCTAGCCGGCATTGCTTTTCCACATGGGGAGCAGCTAACATGCTGCTCCCCGTGTGGAAAAGCAATTGTCTTTGGATATTGGAAGCGAGAGCAGGTTTCCTGCTCTCTCTTCCAATATCCAAAGCAGTTTGCAATGACAGGACGGGAGCCGCGAGGCTCCCGTCCTGTCATTGCAAACATCAGTGTCCCGGGGGTAGGCACCCCGGGACACTGCAGGAGCCGGCCATGGGGGGTGGCGGTCCCCAGGGCCATCAAGGGCTCCAGGAGGGGGCCGCACGGCCCCCCTCCCTTGAATTGCACAGCCCCGGGGAGGTGGTGGTCCCCGGGGCTCGGGGGTCCGTAACGGACCCCCACATTTATTTTCTATGTTCCCCGGGGAGGTGGTGGTCCCCGGGGCGTGTGGGGGGGCTGGAGCCCCCCCACACATTATTTTAAATTTAAAAAAGAAGCCCCGGGGGGTGGCGGTCCCCGGGGCTGCGGGAGGGCAGGAGAGCCCTCCTGCACCATTTTTTTTAATTAAGCCCCGGGGGGTGGCGGTCCCCGGGGGCCCTTAGAGGCCCCCATACATAAAATAAACCCCCCCCCCAGCATGCCCCCGGGACTTGGCCCACCCGGGGGCAAATTTACATCGAAGCGCGGGAGACCACGCTTCGATTTTTTTTTTTTTCGGCAGGATCCGCGCTCCCTGAGCGCATCCTGCCGATTTAAAAAAAAAAATATGCTTTTTTTTGCCCAGGGGGTCCTTGTGGGACCCCCTGAGCAGGCCTAGGGGGTTAGGGTGTTTCTACCCTGCCCCCTTTGTGCGCTTTGCGCACTTGTTTCTGTCCCTCGGTTCTACCGAGGGACAAAATGGCTGCCAACATTTCCTGAATCGGAATGTTGACAGCCAGCTGACAGCCAATTAACATGCAGCTCGTGATCGGGACGGTGCGCGCAGGGTGCGCTCAGGGTGCGCGGATCCTCCGTGCCCATAGATATATATGTACTTTTACTTTTGATTTTCTCAGCAACTACTGAACGGATTTACACCATTTAACAAAAAGCGGTCTTTCTGAACCAAGAACTACCTCTTTGCCAAATTTGGTGTAATTCCGTTCAGCAGTTCGGGCTGTAGCCGTGTCTAAAGTTTCCTATGGAAAAATGAATGGGGAAAACGCGTTTTGGGACCCCCCTTTTTTCTCGGCCCCCGCTTGACGAATCACCCCGAGACTTTCAGGGTAGGAGCGGACCGGAGCGCCCCACAAAGTTTGAAAATTTTGCGAAGATACGTCAACCGGCAAGAGAGTTATTTCAAATAGAATGTCGCAGATTTCCTATGGAAAATAGGTTCTAACTATAACTATCTACTGGCGACCTATATATATATAAAACAGGAAACGTCTTTTCCACGCTTGATCGATCTGCAAAGACGAAGCGAACCCAGTTGCAGTGCAAAGTAGTTTATTGTTGTTCAAACCCTTGCACCACCGCCATTACGCGTTTCAGCCCTCGTGGGGCCTTGATCACATGATATATATAGACTCCACGTTTGCTTCGGTTAGCCCACCACCTCCAGACCAAAGGGCGCGTCGGCGTTACGGAGCTCTGGAACTCGGCCCGAAATATACACCACTCATCCAAAGAAGGAAAGTCGACGCTGTGTCGTTTCGCCACAGTTACTTTAATGTCAGCTGATAGTGTCAGGCAAAACGCGTCTGACACTATCAGCTGACATTAAAGTAACTGTGGCGAAACGACACGGCGTCGACTTCCACTTTTTTGGATGAGTGGTGTATATATATATATATATATATATATATATATATATATATATATATATATATATATATATATATATATATATATGTATATTCACTCAAAAAACCATAGGTTTTAGGGACAGTTATAGTTAGTTGGACATTTCACTCGTACAAAACCCGTGAAATTCCCCCGTTATAGTTAGTTCAGCTAACTATAACTCACGCCCTCGCAATGCACTGCTGATGACGTCACATATTACATCACTCATGACATGAGTGCTGCCAAGGAGGGGGCGTGGCCTTTTTTTTAAGGGGGTTGTGTGGCCCCCCTTCTTTTTAATTATTTTGGGCCCTGGGGACTGCATCCCCCAGGGCCTGACCCCCTTTTATTCATTTTTTTAAAAAAGGAACGGGAAGGGGACCGCGTGGGCCCCCCTCCCGTGGCCAATTTCGGCCCGGGGACCCCATCCCCCGGGTCATTGCCACCTTTTTAAAAAAAAAAAAAAATTCATGGAGGGGGGCTGCGTTTCCCCCCTCCTCATGCCTCCTTAGGCCCCGGGGAACCCATCCCCCGGGGCCAGCCTTTTTTTTTTTTTCTTAATTTGGGGAGGGGGGCTGCTTGGCCCCCCTCCCGGGCCACTACTTGCCCCGGGGACCCCATCCCCCGGGGCTGGGCCTGTCTGTTGGGGACCGTGGGGGGTCCCCAATACCCCCACGGTCCCGCCGGCTCCCCGCGTCCCTCGGGAGCCGACATTGCTTTTCCACATGGGGAGCTGCTAACATGCAGCTCCCCATGTGGAAAAGTAATTTGCTTTGAATTTTGGAAGAGAGCAGGTTTCCTGCTCTCTCTTCCAAAATTCAAAGCAAGTTTGCTATGGCAGGACGGGAGCCGTGAGGCTCCCACCCTGCCATAGCAAACAGCAGTGTCCCGGGGGTGGGCACCCCGGGACACTGCAGGAGCCGGCCCTGGGGGGTGGTGGGCCCCAGGGCCAACACAGGCTCCAGGAGGGGGGCTGCGCAGCCCCCCTCCCAACATCTACAAAGCCCCGGGAAGGTGGAGGTCCCCGGGGCTTCGAGGGTCCGAAACGGACACCCACATTTCTTTTATTAGTGCCCCAGGGAGGTGGCAGTCCCCAGGGCATGTGGGGGGGCTGGAGCCCTCCCACAAAGGTAATTATTATTTTTAAAAAAGAAGCCCTGGGGGGTGGCGGTCCACGGGGCTGCGGGAGGGCTGAGAGCCCTCCCGCACCATTTTTTTTTAAAGCCCCGGGGGTGGTGGTCCCCGGGGCTGCGGGAGGGCCGAGAGCCCTCCCGCACCATTTTATTTAAAGCCCCGGGGGGTGGCGGTCCCCGGGGCCTTACAGATCCCCCATATAATTATTAATAAACACACGCATGCCCACGGGACTTGGCCCACCCGGGCTCCCGCGGTTTTTTTTTTTTTTTTTTTTTTTTTTTTTTAAATCGGCAGGATCCGCACACCCAGCGTGTTTTTTGCCGATTTTTTTAAAAAAAATTGTTTTTTTGGGCCCTGAGCAGGCCTAGGGGGTCAGGGTGTTTCTACCCTGCCCCCTTTTTGCGTTTTGTGCGTTAGTTTCTCTGATTTCTTGTGCCTCGGTTCTACCGAGGCACAAGATAGCTGCCAACACTTCCTGGTTTGGAGTGTTGACAGCCAATTACCAAACAGCTCGTGATCGGGAGGGTACGCGGACCCTACGCGGCCATAGATATATATGTGATTTGATTTTTGATTTTCTCAGGAACTACTGAACGGATTTACACCATTTAAGCAAAAGGCACGACTCTGAACCAAGGGCTACCTTTTTGCCAAATTTGGTGTAATTCCGTTCAGCAGTTCGGGCTGTAGCTGCGATGAAAGGTTCCTATGGAAAATTGCATGGGGAAAACACGTTTTGGGACCCCCCTTTTTTCTCGGCCCCCGCTTGACGAATCACCCCGAGACTTTCAAGATAGGAGCGGACCGGAGCGGGCCACAAAGTTTGAAAATTTCGCGAAGATTCGTCAACCGGCGCCAAAGTTATTTCAAATAGAATGTTGCGGATTTCCTATGGAAAATAGGTACTAACTATCTACTGGCGAACCCTTTTTTCAGTTAATATATATATATATATATATATATATATATATATATATATATATATCTCTTCCATTCCCAAAGGAAGACCAGCACTCGCGTTAGAGATCAAATCCTCGTTGTGGATTTATTTGCACACTTCAAAACAAACGCGTTTCGGCGTTAAGCCTTAGTCAGTGTCAGCGGCCGCTTAACTGACAAGGTTTTTTATGTCAATTTCACGTCATCAGCATAGTAAAAAGACTACATTTCCACATACAATGCCTGTCGCCATCTTGGATCATTCAAATAAGCCTCTAATACAACATATATTGGGGATTAGGAAATCTGCATTCATTATTATATGGAAGTAGATCAGCATTACTTCACAGTTACTCATTTTAAAACTGTCACTTGATCACCGCTCAATGCCCCAAATTCAGTTATCCGTATCATCACCGCCAACGCGTTTGTTTTGAAGTGTGCAAATAAATCCACAACGAGGATTTGATCTCTAACGCGAGTGCTGGTCTTTCTTTGGGAATGGGAGCTGAATGTGTACGCGAGACTGCCCTCGCATGATTGAGCACCCGTTGAGTGCGGCAGCGGGCGGCAGCCAGCAACGGAGCAGAGGAAAGTGACATACGCCTTCGCACTGCTGTGACCGGGACGGTCTTTGGAAGCACCCCAATTGAGGCTTACTTTTGGCAAAACTATATGAGCTGAGAAAAGACTCCGAGGGGTAAGAGATCCTACGTGAGCACAACAGAACTGTGATTCATTAGATCCATGGCATAACGAGTTAGAGAAGCACACTAGAGTAACCCGGATAGGGTGAATTGATGGTAAGTGAAGCGGCACGCCGCGAAGCGGCAACTGGCATTTTCAGAGTGCGCCAGGGGGACGCACTCAGGGAGAAAGCTCTACTTCCAACCCGATACAGCATGATTTGAGAAGTAAATACCAGCAACTGGAGAGGCTCTACGAGAGGGAAATAAGGAAGTGGCGGGAGGCCACATCCTTACAACACTATATAGATGTTGACAGAGTACAGAGGGGCCTTAGGATCTACATGGTCCTGGCATATGAAAATCCTGATCTGGAGCTGTTAGATGAGTGGGCGGAATACACGGCAGACTTGTCTAAAGGAATGCTTAAAATATTGGTTAAATTCGCTTGGAGTGATCGCGAAAAAACCTTATAAGAGATCGAAGCTCCAGAAAAGAACATAATAGACGTGGGAGATGGAGCTAAACACGAGGAGGAGAAGGAAGTTATTAAGAAACACGTGGGAACATATGAGAAGATACAGCAGCAAAAACAACAAAAGTTTGAGAGAGGCGCCAGGGATTACGAACTAGGAAGAATCCTGACCTTTGCCAGGAGATATAATGCTCCGAGGTGGGATTTGAAAAGTACCAGGAACCGAGCAGTCACAGAGCAAAGAGACACCTCAGAGTCTGAGGTGATGGATGCAGAACAATCAGAAGAGGAAGGGGGAAATACTGGACCGAGTAGAGTGGCGCAACACCCTTTTCACAAGGAGTTCAGCCTAATCCGCCAGACGTGGCTGAGAGGTGGAAAGGGAAGACCACCAGAACCAAGGGCCACAGAGCAACGAGAAGGGGCGGGTGGAAGCAACGAAAACAACGGAATTGCCCGGAACACCAGAAACAGAAGGGGCAGGAATTACCGACAATAAGTGACAATTTAACCATCCTAAACCAAACATCAAGAACATTGAGCAAAAATTAAGAGTCGGTCCTCAGACCGAGAATAACATTCTGCCCGACTGGGACTTTTGAATACACACAAACACAAATAGATCTATTCAAGTTCAGTAAGAAAAGGTAAAACTGCATAAGTATTTTAAAATGAAACTCCTGGACAGATAAGAACAAACAGCGGATTGACAAGTGAAGACACAGATATACTCACGATACGTGACCTGGACACCTTGGCTGTTCAGGAGGAACTCGAAAGCGATGGGAGTCCACAAGGACAAGCAAGAAGAGATGATATGGACAGAATTGAAAATCTGGGGATAAGACAAATAGGGGCTCCAAGTCCCTTTAAGCCACCTCCAAAGTTTTACCCTCAAATACCCCTGGACGCCATTGATGTGTTCGCAGAGAATGTCAACAAAGAGCTCTTGGCCCTTCATGCACAGGGAGAGAAAGGAATGAATAAATGGAATATCACATATGACCAAAGGCAAGCATTGAAGACTTTACAGATAGATCAAACAATAGTCGTGAAACCCTCCGACAAGGGAGGAAATATAGTGTTGCAAACAAGAGACAATTACTGCAAAGAAGCATATAGACAATTGAACAATAAGAACAACTATGCCCCCACCACTGAGGCAGAGTACATGAAGAACATACAGGCATTTGGAGAACTGTATCTGAAATGGTATAGGAAAGGAATACTATCCACAGAAGAACTTCACTTTCTGCAGAATAAGCACCCAAGGATACTGACCTTTTACCACCTACCAAATTTCCACAAAGACAAGATGAATCCACCCGGGCAACCGATTGTGTCATCTACTCAGAGTCTCACAGAGAATATGTCCACATATGTGGACCATTTCCTGCGCCCATTTGTGTCTCAACTGGCATCTTATACAAGAGACACAAAATATTTTCTTAGACACATACAAGGGGTGGAATGGGAAGAGGATTTCCTTATGATCCCACTCGATGTATCAAATCCGTATATGAGCATAAGGCACAGAGACGAATTGGCAGCAATCACATACTTTTTGAAAGGGCGACCCCTAAAGTACTTGAAGCACAGTGACATGCTGTTAGAGTTTGTGACTTTCTGTCTGAACAATAACATATTTATCTTTCAGGACCAAAGGTATACACAGATACGGGGTACAGCTATGGGCACCTGCTTCCCCCCCCAGCTATGCAAACTTGTTCGTGGGCTGGTGGGAGAAGCAGGTGGTCTGGACAGACACCATGGATGAATGGGTGGATAAGATTGTATGCTGGAGGAGATATATCGATTATCTCTTCATTATATGGAGAGGGACAGAGGATTCTGTGAAATGATATATCACTCGTTTGAATGAAAATAGTTTGAACCTCAAATTTGCCAGCAAGGTAAGCGCTTCTCAGGTAAACTTCTTAGATCTAAAGGTATTTGTGAGTGCTAATAAAATTCAAACTGCACTTTACATAAAAGTCACAGCTGGAAACTCGGTGCTGCATGCCAGTAGCAGTCACCCACCAAGTCTAATAAAGAGCATTTCATATGGGGAACTACTGAGAATCAAGAGAAACAGCTCTAGGGATAGTGATTTTCAGCAGGCACCTCGAGAAAGCATCCAACGGTTAGAGGTGAGAGGCTATCCAAAGGGAATCTTGAAAGAGGCACAGAAGAAAGTTGAGGAAAAAGAAAGGGTAGCTCTGCTGCAGGAAGAATCAAGAAAAGTCGATAGGAAGGGAACCACCAATTTCAGAATGATAACGAGTTATTCAAATGCTGCAAGTAAGGTGAGGAATATACTGCAAAAAATTGGAGAATTTTGAAATCATACCAAATAATAGGTCGAGATCTGCCACCACACCCGCAGTTGTCATTTAGGAAAGGACGATCAATAAAAGACCAGATAGTGGAGAGCCACTTGCCGGCTAAAAAACAATCTTCTAATCTGCAATTCCTTTCTGGTTTCTTCCCCTGTGGGAGATGTAAGGCCTGTGCTAATAATAAGAAAATACGTTTTTATAACATCAATGGCCTGGCGGAAGGTAAGAAGATTATGAAATTCACGAATTGTATTACAGCGTATTGTGTATACTATCTGGTCTGTCCATGTAGACTGCGATATGTAGGGAGTACTATCCACCCAGTGAAGGTACGCATATTAGAGCACCAGAGGGCGATTAGCAATAATGACGTCAACTACCCGGTGGCACGACATTTTGCGAGTCACCACCAAAGCAACAGGTTTCTCCTTCAATACTTCTGTCTAGATCATGTACCAAGGGACAGCAGAAGAGGTGACAAAGAAGAAATTGAGGCGATTAGAATCACGCTACATAATTGATATGCAGACGAAATTGCCGGAGGGTCTCAACAGTGGGGAGGAATTAGCAATACATTTGTGAAAGAAGGGAGGAAGAGTCATCAGCTGTAAGATAGGGACATGTATGGAAGAACGCACTGATCCAAATGAAATTTCAGGAAGAGGGAAAATGAATTGGAAGTGAGGTGTAGCAAAGCTCATTCAGGGCACAATTATGTGTACAGTCTAAATATTATTTAATTATGAAATTAATGAAGTACTAGAATATCTCTCGCCAATGGTGGTGATGATACGGATAACTGAATTTGGGGCATTGAGCTGTGATCAAGTGACAGTTTTAACATGAGTAACTGTGAAATGATGCTGATCTACTTCCATATAATGAATGCAGAATTCCTAATGCACAATATATGCTGTATTAGAAGCTGATTTGCATGTTCTAAGATTGCGACAGGCATTGTATGTAGAAATGTAGTCCTTTTACTATGCTGATGACGTGAAATTGACATAAAAAAACCTTGTCAGTTAGGCGGCCGTTGACACGGACGAAGGCTTAACGCCGAAACGTGTTTTGAAGTGTGCAAATAAATCCACAACGAGGATTTGATCTCTAACGCGAGTGCTGGTCTTCCTTTGGGAATGGAAGAGATATATATATATATTCACTGAAAAAAACAGAGGTTTCAGGGACGTTATAGTTAGTTGGACGTTTCACTCGTACAAAACCAGTGAAATTCGGCCGTTATAGTTAGTTCAGCTAACTATAACTCGCGCCCCCGCAATGCACTGCTGATAACATCACATATTACATCATTCATGACATGATCAGTGACATCACTGATGACATCTCAAATGACATCACTGATGACATCATCCAGTGACTGTGTCTTTCTATAAAGTTTAAATATGTTTTATATATATATATGCCAAGGTGTATTGAAGAATGAGTGGGTGTATAAGTGTCTGGATGGAGGATTTAGTAGGTGCGTGACTGTATAAGTGAGTGATTAAATGTGTCTTACTGAATGCATGGGTTAGTGACTAAACTGTGTGAATGTCTGTATCAGTGTGTCTGTTGTTGTGTAAACTGCTGCATGGGTTGGTGAGTAGCTACAGGAGTGTCTATATGGGTTATTGATTGGTTGCCTGAGTATCTGTATGGGTGCCTGAGTGATTGTGTGGGTGGGGGTGTGTGACTTTGTGCATAGATGTGTGAGTGGGTGATTCACTGGGTGTATGGGTTCAAGAGTGTGTCTGTGAAGGGCTGTATGGGTGAGTGAGTGTGCGTATGGCTGTGTTGGTGATTGAATGGATGTCTCAGTGGTATGTGTGTGAGTAACTACATATGTGAAAGGCAGTATATGAGTGTTGGAGTATATAAATGACTATATGTGAGAGTGAGTGATAGTGAGAGTGGCTGTATGGATGAGTGTGCGCGTGTCAATGATTGTATAAGAGAGTAAGTATGTGTTAGTATCTGTATGAATAGGTGAGGGGGTGTGTGTATAACTGTATAGGTGAGTAAATGGGAGTGCGATTGATTCTTTACATGACTGACTAGGTGTGTAAGTAACTGTATGGGTGAGTGGCGGTGTGTGTGTGTCTGTATAGGTGTACGAGTGCATATGATAGTGCTGTATTGATGAGTGACTGCATGTATGAGTGACTATATGGGTGAATTAGTGGATGTGTGTGTAGACCTAGGAATCAGTGAGTATGTAGTAACTGGTGTTGGTGTGTCTATGGTTTCGAAAATGGTACTCTGTATTTTAGAGTGGGTGTATCAAAGGTTATATTAGAGTGTGAGGAGGTGCATCAGATTATCAAGTGGATGATGTCATCAGTGATGTCATCAGTGATGTCACTGACCATGTCATGAATGATGTAATGTGACGTTATCAGCAGTGCATTGCGGTGGCACGAGTTATAGTTAGCTGAACTAACTAGAACAGCCGAATTTCTCTGGTTTTGTGCGAGTGAAATGTCCAACTAACTACAACGTCCCTGAAACCTCTGGTTTTTTCAGTGAATTTCAAATGTTTTTTAAATGCTAATTTCCAACTATGCCTACAGAGGAAGTACATATGAAGAAAGAGGAACAAAGGCACAGAAAGAAGCAAGACAAATGCAGAAAGAGACAACAGAAGTCCAGAAAGACGAAGAAAAGTGCAGGAAGAAGCAAGAGATGTGCAGAAAGAACCAACAGAGGAGCAGAAAGTCCTCCTGTGCCCCCAACATTTTTCTGACGGGTACTGGTGGTAACCAACTGACTAACCAGGCCTAGAGCCAGTGCTATGCTAAAAGACACTTAGAATACAGTGAAAACACTTACATACACTAGGGAACACTATGCATTGGGGTACCCCTTTGATTAGCATGACCTCCTCTATAAGGCCCTAGTACATAATAGGGCAGGGGGATTAAAACTACCTCTAAGTCAGAGGTGCAGAAAGATGCTTCTTAAAGTAGTAGTCACGTTTGCAGAGTGGTGGAGAAAGGGTGCTGGGCCTCCGACCAGCGCTCAGGAATTCCGCTGCGTAGGACTTACAGGAGGTACCAGGAGGGCCTTCTTGGCCCTCAAACTCCCTCAGGACTAAATTGGACTTCATCCCCCATCCTGTAGTCTGCTAGGAGGCGCGTTTGCAGAGTGGTGGAGAAAGGGGGGCATGGTCTCCGAAGACGTCTTAGCAATCCCACTGTGTGGGACTTACTGGAGATAACAAGAGGGGTAGTTGGCCCCCAAGGACATCCTTGGGGGCCAACTTCCCCGCCTATTACCTCCCACACAGCAGCATTGGTAAGTACTTGTACCAGGCCACGCCCCCTTTGCCCACCACTCTACAAACGGGCTCCCTGGCGCGCTCTTGGATGGGGATTGAAGTCCCCTTCGCTGCTGGGGGTCCTTTAGGGACCAACTAGCCTACCTCTTACCTCCAGTAAGCCCCACGCAGTGGGATTGCTGAGAGGTAGACAAAGGCCACGCCCCCTTTCTCCACCACTCTGCAAACGCGCCCCCTGGTGCGTTGGTAGATGGGGAATTAATTCCCCTTGAATACTGAGGGTCCCTGGGGGCCAACTAGCCCACCAAGTACCTCCAGTAAGCGCCACAGAGTTGCGTTGCAGAGAGGTGTAAAAAGGGGCGTGGTCTCGGAACACCTCTCTGCAACGCAGCTCTGTGGCGCATACTGGAGGTACCTGGTGGGCTAGTTGGCCCCCAGGGACCCTCAGTATTCAAGGAGAATTAGTTCCCCAACTTACAATGCGCCAGGGGGCGCGTTTGCCGAGTGCTGCAGGGAGGGGGCGGGGCCTCCGGTGTGAAGCCAGCTTTTTTTTTTACAATGGGGGCTGTGTGGCCCCCCTTTTACATTATTTGGGCCTTGGAGACCCCATCCCCCAGGGCCTGCCCTTTTTTTAAACATTTTTTTTTTTTTTTTTTTTTTTTTTTAAACCGGAAGGGGGCCGCGCGGCCCCCCTCCCGAGGCCATTTTCGGCCCCGGGGACCCCATCCCCCGGGGCATGGCCGCATATTTATTTTTTTATAAATATTTTCTTTAAGGAGGGGGCTGCGTGGCCCCCTTCCTGAGGCCTCTATTGGCCCTGGGGACCCCATCCCCCGGGGCTGTGCCTCTTATTTTATTTTTTTGAATTTAATTTTATTGAGGCAGGGGGGCCGCGTGGTCCCCCTCCTGGGCCACTTCTGGCCCCGGGGACCCCATCCCCCGGGCTGGCCCTTTCCGTTGGGGACCGTGGGGGGAGCCCCAATGCCCCCAGGGTCCCGCTGGCTCCCCGCCTCCTGCGGGAGCCGGCATTGCTTTTGAGCAAGGGGAGCTGCTGACATGCAGCTCCCCTTTCTCAAAAGCAATCCTGCTTTGCTTCGTTGAAACGAGAGCATGTTTCCCTGCTCTTGCTTCAACGAAGCAAAGCGGAGTTTGCAATGACAGGGCGGGAGCCGCGCGGCTCCCGCCCTGTCATTGCATACAGCAGTGTCCCGGGGGTGGGCACCCGGGGACACTGCAGGAGCCGGCCCTGGGGGGTGGCGGTCCCCAGGGCCATCAAGGGCTGCAGGAGGGGGGCCGCGTGGCCCCCTCCCAATGTTTAAAGCCACGGGGAGGTGGTGGTCCCCGGGGCTTGGGGTCCATAACGGACCCCCACATTTGCATACAGTGCCCCAGGGAGGTGGTGGTCCCCGGGGCGTGTGGGGGGCTCTTGCCCCCCTCACAGTTTAAAAAATAAATTAACAGCCCCGGGGAGGTGGTGGTCCCTGGGGCTGCGGGGGGGCTGCATGCCCCCCGCTTACAATTGATAAAGCCCCGGGGAGGTGGCGGTCCCCAGGGCAGAGTGGGGTTGTGGGAACCCCCCACAAATTTTTTTAAAAAGTCCCGGGGTGGTGGCGGTCCCCAGGGCTGCGGGGGGGCCATGTGCCCCCCACACATAATCAGCATAGCCCCGGGGAGGTGGCGGTCCCGGGGCTGCGGGGGCCCCCGTGGGTCCCTGCTATTATTTTTTTGGCAATGCCCCCGGGACCTGGCCCACCCGGGGGCTTCATTAAAATGAAGCGCGGGAGCCAGCGCTTCATTTGTTTTTATTTTTCAGTGGGATTCGCGATCCCAATGCGAATTCCGCCGTTTAAAATAAAAAACAAATGCTTTTTTGGGCCCTGGGGGTCCTTGTGGGACCCCCTGAGCAGGCCTAGGGGTTCAGGGTGTTTCTACCCTGCCCCCTTTTCTTCATTTTTCACTTTGTTTCACTGTTTTCTTGTGACTCGGTTCAACCGAGTCACAAGATGGCTGCCAACACTTCCTGGTTTGGAGTGTTGGCAGCCAATCAGAGTGAAGCTCGTGCCCGGGAGGGTTTGCGAACCCTCCTCGGTGCTCAGATATCGAAACTTTTTCTTTTTCTAATTTCTCAGTAACTACTGAACAGATTTACACCATTTAAAAAAAGGGCTCTTCCTGAACCAAGACCTACCTTTTTGCCAAATTTGGTGTAATTCCGTTCAGCAGTTCAGGCTGTAGCTTTGTCTAAAGTTTCCTATGGAAATTAACATTGGGAAAAAGCGTTTTGGGACCCCCCTTTTATCTCGGCCCCGCTTGACGAATCACCCCGAAACTTTCAAGATAGGAGCTGACCGGAGCGGGTCACCAGTTTTGAAAATTTCGCAAAGATTCGTCAACCGGCGCCAAAGTTATTGGCAAAAGAAAAAACGCTTTTTGAATAGAAACAAGGTCCTAACTATAACTACCTACTGGCAACCGCCAGTAGGATAGAATATATACATATATACACATATATATATACATATATACACATATATATACACATATATACACATATATACACATATATACACATATATACACATATATACACATATATACACATATATACACATCATATATATACATATATATACATATATATACATATATATACATATATATATATACACATATACATATATACACATATACATATATATACATATACATATACATACATATACATATACATATATATACATATATATATACATATATATACATATATATACATATATATACATATATATACATATATATACATATATATACATATATATACATATATATACATATATATACATATATATACATATATATACATATATATATACACATATACATATATATACATATACATATACATATACATATATATACATATACATATACATATATATACATATACATATACATATATATATATATAATCTACTGGCGGTCGCCAGTAGATAGTTATAGTTAGGACCTATTATCCATAGGAAATCCGCGACATTCTATTTGCAATAACGTTGGCGCCGGTTGACGAATCTTCGCAAAGCTTCCAACTTGTTGGGGCGCTCCGGTCCGCTCCTACCCTGAAAGTCTCGGGGTGATACGTCAAGCGGGGCCGAGAAAAAGGGGGGTCCCAAAACGCGTTTTCCCCATTCATTTTTCCATAGGAACCTTTAGTCGCAGCTACAGCCCGAACTGCTGAACGGAATTACCCCAAATTTGGCAAAGAGGTAGCCCTTGGTTCAGACTGGAGCCTTTTGCTAAAATGGTGTAAATCCGTTCAGTAGTTCCTGAGAAATTCACAATTAAAATCACATATATATCTATGGGCGCGTCGGATCCGCGTACCCTCCCGATCACGAGCTGCATGCTAATTGGCTGTCAACACTCCAAATCAAGAAGTGTTGGCAGCCATTTTGTCCCTCGGTAGAACCGAGGGACAGAAACAAGTGTGCAAAGCGCACAAAGGGGGCAGGGTAGAAACCCCCTAACCCCCTAGGCCTGCTCAGGGGGTCCCACAAGGACCCCCTGGGCAAAAAAAAGCATTTTTTTTTTTTTTTTAAATCGGCAGGATGCGCTCAGGGTGCGCGCATCCTGCAAAAAAAAAAAAAATCGAAGCGCGGTCTCCCGCGCTTCGATGTAAATTTGCCCCGGGCTGGGCCAAGTCCCGGGGGCATGCTGGGGGTTTATTTTATGTATGGGGGCCTCTATGGGCCCCCAAGCCCTGGGGACCGCCACCCCCGGGGCTTTATTTAAAGTAGCGGGAGGGCTCTGAGCCCTCCCGCAGCCCCGAGGACCACCACCTCCCGGGGCTTCTTTATCAAATTAACATGTGTGGGGGGCTCCAGCCCCCACACGCCCGGGACCACCACCTCCCCGGGGCACTAACAAAATTGAAAATGGGGGTCCGTTAAGGACCCCGAGCCCGGGGACCACCACCTCCCCAGGGCTGTGCATTTGGATGGGAGGGGGCCGCGCAGCCCCCTCCTGGAGCCTGTGGTGGCCCTGGGGACCGCCACCCCCAGGGCCGGCTCCTGCAGTGTCCCGGGGTGCCTACCCCGGGACACTGCTGTTTGCAATGACAGGATGGGAGCCTCGCGGCTCCCGTCCTGTCATTGCAAACTGCTTTGGATATTGGAAGAGAGAGCAGGAAACCTGCTCTGCTTCCAATATCCAAAATGATTGCTTTCCACATGGGGAGCAGCATGTTAGCTGCTCCCCATGTGGAAAGCAATGCCGGCTCGCGCAGGAGGCGGGGAGCCGGCGGGACTGTGGGGGTTTGGGGACCCCCCACATTCCCAACCAGAGGCCAGGCCCGGGGGATGGGGTCCCCGGGGCAAGTAGTGGCCTGGGAGGCGGGCCACGCGGCCCCTCCCCAGAAATAATTTTTTTAAAAATAAAAAATAAAAAGGCCTGCCCCGGGGGATGGGGTCCCCGGGGCAAAAGGAGGCCTGAGGGGGGCCACGCAGCCCCCTCCTTAAAAATTAATGAAAAGTGTGGCCATGCCCCGGGGGATGGGGTCCCCGGGGTAGGATTCGGCCAGGGGAGGGGGGCCACGCGGCCCCCTTCCCGTATAATTAAAAAAAAAAAAAAAAAGGGGATAAGGCCCTGGGGGATGGGGTCCCCCGGGCCCAAAAATAGGAAAAAGGAAGGGGGCCACACAGCCCCCCTTCAGGGAAAAAAAATTTAAAAAAACGATCGGGCCGCAGGCCCCGCCCCCTTCCTTCACCACTCTGCAAACGCGCCCCCTGGCGCGTTTGCAGATGGGGAAGTAATTCCCCTTCAATACTGGGGGTCCCTGGGGGCCAACTAGCCCACCAGGAACCTCCAGTATGCGCCAGGGGCTGCGTTGCAGAGAGGTGTAAGAGGCCACGCCCCTTTTACACCTCTCTGCAAGGCAGCTCTGTGGCGCTTTTGGATATACCTGTTGGGCTAGTTGGCCCCCAGGGACCCTCAGGATTCAAGGGGCGTTAATCCCCCGACTTAAAACGCGCCACGGGGCGCGTTTGCACAGTGGTGAAGGGAGGGGCGGGGCTTCAGGTGACATGTGTGCAAACAGGCCCCGTGGCGTGTTTTAAGATGGGGATTAAGTCCCCTTGAATCCTGAGGGTCCCTGGTGTCCAACTAGCCCACCATGTACTTCCAAAAGCGCCACAGAGCTGCCTTGCAGAGAGGTGTAAAAGGGGTGTGGCCTCTGTACACGTCTCTGCAACGCAGCCCCTGGCGCATACTGGAGGTTCCTGGTGGGCTAGTTGGCCCCAGGGACCCTCATGATTAAAGGGGACTTAATCCCAACTTAAAACGCGCCACGGGCGCGTTTGCACAGATGTCACCTCAGGCCCCGCCCCCTCCCTTCACCATTGTGCAAATATTCTGCTAAAATCAGCCGAAATACGAATTCCGATTTACTCACCTGTTATCAGGAGAGACCTCAGTGCTGCATCTTTCAGTCCAGTACTGATCCTGAAAAGTAATTTTAACCGTACTTACCAGTAACTTGAATTTCCTTCCATGGGATATCATTGCCTGCTTTTTGCTGAAAAAGTTTCTAAGTGTCGATTTTTGAAACATACAAATATTCCTCTAAAATCAGCCGAAATACGAATTCCGATTTACTCACCTGTTATCAGGAGAGAACCCAGTGCTGCATCTTTTAGCCCAGCACTGACCCTGAAAAGTAATTTTAACCGTACTTACCAGTAACTTGTATTTTCTTCCATAGGAATCCATTGTCTGGTTTTCAGCAGAAAAGTTTCAAAGTGTCGATTTTCACAAACTACAAATATTCCTTAAAAATCGCCTGTATGACTTAAACGCATTCTTTCAACTGTTTACAGGAGATGCACCAGTGCTGGATCCAGGATCCACCACTGAGTGAGAAAAAGTCACGATAACACTACTTACCTGCTAAGTGAATTTCCTCCCATAGGATAACATTGGTGATTCTATGTGAAAAAGTTTCTAAGTGTCAACTTTTAAAAATACAATAATATTCCTTAAAAATCACTACTGTAACCAAAACGCTTTTACTCAACTGTTTACAGGAGATGTCCCAGGACTGAATCTAGGATCCAGTCCTGTGGTTAGAAAGTAATCCATAAAGTAACTAATTGCATTTAGCTAGAAATTCACATTGAGCTCAATGTTGCATTGTGTTTGAAATTGTGTTGCCCATTGCAACAACTGTAACTACTGTACTTAAAAGTCTATTGCCTATTTGCAAATTATTTAAAGTAAATTAATTCATTCTGAGAAAGTATATTTTGTAATGTAATGTATAATGTAATTACAATGTAATTTAAAAAATAAAATATCTAAAAATAAATAGTTTAAAAAATGTAGTAAATCAGTATGAAAAAAATAAAAATAACAATTAATACATTTAAAAATTGGCATTTACAAAACCTTTGAAATTCACTGAAAAAAACCATAGGTTTCAGACATGTTATAGTTAGGAATTAGCATTTAAAAAAACCTTTGAAATTCACTGAAAAAACCATAGGTTTCAGACATGTTATAGTTAGAAATTAGCATTTAAAAAACCTTTGAAATTCACTGAAAAACCATAGGTTTTAGGGACAGTTGTAGTTACTTGGACATTGCACTCAGTACAAAACCCGTGAAATTCCCCGTTATAGTTAGTTCAGCTAACTATAACTCGCGCCCCGCAATGCACTGCTGATGACGTCACATATTACATCACTCATGACATGGTCAGTGACATCACTGATGACATCACTGATGACATCTCAAATGACATCACTGATGACATCAACCATGTGATAATTTCATGCATCTTCTCACACCTAATATAACTTTTGATACACCCACTCTAAATTACAGACTGCCATTCTCAAAAACAAAGACACTCCAACACCAATAACTACATACCCACTCACTGATTCTTAGGTCTACACACACATCCACTCACTCACCCGTACAGTCACTCATACTTACGGTCACTCAGTACAGGACTATCATATGCACTCATACACCTATATAAACACTGACACACCGCCACTCATCCATAGAGGTACTCACACACCTAGTCAGTCATGCAAAAATTTAATCACACACCCATTTACTCACCTATACAGTTATACACACACCAGCTCACTTACTCATACAAATACTAGCACATTCTTACGCTCTTATACAATAACTGATACAAGCACACACGCATCCATACAGCCACTCTCACAATAACACACTCTCACGTATAGCCATTTAAATACTCTAACACATATATATACTTCCTTTTACATATGTAGTTACTCGCACATGTACCACTGAGATATACATTCACTCACTAACACACCCATACACACACTCACCCACCCAAGCAGTCCATCACAGACTCACTCTTCAAATCATGCACCCAGTGAATCACCCACTCACACATCTATGTACAGAGTCGCACACACCCCACCCACACAAACACTCAGGCACCCATACAGATACTCAGACAACCAATCAATAACTCATATAGACACTCATGTAGCTATTCACAAACCCATGCAGCCACTTACACAGCAACAGACAGACGGATACAGACATTCACCCAGTTTAGTCACTAACCCATGCATTCAGTAAGATAAGTTTAATCACTCACTTATACAGTTAGTCACGCACCTACTAAATCATCCATTCAGACACTTATACACCCACTCACTCTTCAATACGCCTTTCCCTATATATATTAAACATATTTAAACTTTACAGAAACACAGTCACTGGATGATGTCATCAGTGATGTCATCAGTGATGTCATTTGAGATGTCATCAGTGATGTCATCAGTGATGTCACTGACCATGTCATGAGTGATGTAATATGTGACGTCATCAGCAGTGCATTGCGGGGGCGCGAGTTATAGTTAGCTGAACTAACTATAACGGGGGAATTTCACGGGTTTTGTACGAGTGCAATGTCCAAGTAACTACAACTGTCCCTAAAACCTATGGTTTTTTCAGTGAATATCAAAGGTTTTTTAAATGCTAATTTCTAACTATAACGTGCCTGAAACCTATGGTTTTTTCAGTGAATATATATATATATATATATATATCTAAACATGTAAATATGGTACTGCATAGATTACATACAAGTTATTTGATTATATGTTTATGGGTCTCTGTTTTATTTTATCTATCTCAAGGTGTAAATGTGATCATAATTGTATCTATACATGCTTCACTATTGAAAAATTGGGCAAAATAATAAGGAATAAATATAAATAAAAAAATTTCAAAAAAATATTTTAAAAAATACATAAATTAGCTTTATGTACAGCAACAATTGAAAGTCGGAGTCTCTATTTATCCATAGATTTACATATTGGACCTTATATACTACAACTTTATATCTCGTCCATGTATACCATTCTATGTAGTTCTGCATCTATATATTTATTACTTTACTCCTACTGCAGAAAAAAAACTTCAACGCTCTCCAATTCACTACTCTGTCTCATCCTATACCTCTCAATATACCCTCTACCTCCACTCAGACTTATCCCAAACCTCCTTGCACTACTGTGATCGGATTAATAACCCCTGTAGACTCTTCCCTCCTCTATTTCACCTTTGACTCATCCCAAACCTCATTTTACTACTACGATCTCCCAAATACTTTCTAGACTCACATATCCACCACTCAATTTAACAATTTTGTTTTCCCTATACTAACCCACCACTAATTCACTTTAGGTTCTGGAGCAGTGTGCTGTTCACTGAAAAACACCTTAACGCCTCTTCAGGGGTAGCAAGCGCTATATAAATACATTTATTTGCAACAGTCCCAGCAAGGTTTAGCCCCTGTTTTGGGAGGTGTCATGCCTAGCACACTGACAAAAATTGGGAAGAAAAGACTTGTCAAAAGATGTCCTACCTCCAGGTCCATGTCTGAAGGCACAGAAAGAAAGGAACTGACATCAGTGGGCATGGGTGGAACTTATATATGGCTTTGCCTGATACTTCTGGAGTGGAATGCTAATTGCATGGATCCGCTTGCCTCCATCTACTGCCATGCAGGAGTACTGCTTTGAAGTTTCCAGACCCAGTGATGCCTTAGGATATTCACAAGGTAAGTAATCTGCAGTTAGAAGTATCCATCAGAAGTGATTTAACAACATCAGATCGATGGATGGCTGGTTTGGCTTTGACGTGATTCGACAATGTGCCCTGCAAATCATAGCAGCGGTGAGTATAAACTTGCAGCGCCACCGTAATGTATGTAGGATGTGATAAGATCGATAGCAAAGATCCTATCAGCAAATTTCAAACTGTGACTCTGGACAAAACGACAGTACGAGTTCAGACTATTCTGATAGCCTAAGAATAAAAAAAAGCATGATTTTATTGTTGGTTCTCATAACATTTAATAAAAGATATATTTGTAACATGTTTCCACAGGAGGGGACGTTTCCCCAATTACCCCTCAGACAAATTCTGCCTCTCCACCTTAAAATAATCAAAAATCAAAGTATGTTTAAATAGGTTGTAAACCATATTGTGTATACCTTTCAAATCGTTCTTTAATTTTCGAAGATCCTTTTGCAAATCTTCAAATTTCATGTGCGAGACTTCGAATAGGTCCTCAGGGTTTGGCAGAGGGAAGACATCCATGGCGTCTGGCTGGAAAAGGAAACTCTTTTCCTCCAGACTGCACTGCTATGAAAGAAGGATACATCAGTTATTTCAAATGAACAGCATTTCATCCCATACTCTAACAGCAGTTACTTGTCTGTCAATTTGAAGACGGAGCAAATAAAAAAAAAACACTTGGAGACATTAGAATTGAAACCCTAAGAACATAATATATCCAAGGGGATTTAATCAAAGAATGGCAATGTGTCCCCATCACTTGTCCGGTGTGACACTAGGGTCAGGTTCCTGTTCGTCCAAAAAAAACCTCATTGACGAATTAACCGTTGGTGCGGTATATCTTGGTTCTCCGCAAGGTTGTTTGTGTGAAAAGCATCATCATTGGGTTTTATTTATGCTTTCCTCCACCCGGAGGATGACCAACTGGTATTGGCAGTAGTGATTAGGGAAAGTGGATTGTGAGGTGCAGTGAAGCTAAAATTGCCTACATCGGACGACCTAGTATTTATTTGTCGTAGATGGGGCAAAGGTTAAAATTACGTGACGGTGCGATGTTAGAAGAGTAACTGTTTTAGCGCACCTGTGATAAAGCGGTCGACATGTTTCAGCCCTTCTACGCCCAATCGGGTCTGTGGGCTTTCTTTAGGACCATTAGGCGCACGTTGTAATGAGGTTACGTGCAGGGGCAAGTGGTTCACTAGAAGGGCTGAAACATGTTGACCCTGGGCGGCAGATAAGGGGCTTTCCCCCCCCCCATCTGCCTCTCGGGGGCAGAAAGTCTGTGGCAATTTTTTTGGGGGTGGGGGCATTGGCATACCCATTCTGGGTACCCCCCACCCATACATATTATAAAAAAACTTAATCCCTGGTGCCTAGTGGGCTTTCTGTCCCCCCGGGAGGGGGCAGATCAGGAGCTATTGCCCCCATCTGCCTCCTGAGAGGGGCAGAAAGCCTTTGGCATTTTTTAGAGGGGGAGGGTGGGAGCATTGGCATGCCCATTCTGGGCAGCTCCCATCCCAGAACTATAAAAAAAATAATCCCTGGTGTCTAGGGCAGAAAGACTAAAAATGCCAATTTATATGTGGGGGGAGAAAAGACCCTTGACCAAGGGGCTGCTACCCCCTCCCTGGGGTCTAGTGGATGGATCCCTGCTTGGGGATCGCCTTCCCGGGGCGATCCCCAAGCAGGGATCCACCATTAAGGGGTACTATTGGAAAGGGGAGATTCTCCCCTTTCCAATGATACTGCTCCATGTGTTTCCGTGCTCGGGGCTAAGATAGCCCCATGAGCACCAAGCACTGAAATTAGCCGATTGGCTAATTTCAGTTTCATTTTCAATGTAATGACGTCAGCGCGTCATGCACGCAATCATAATTACATTGAAAATAAAAATGCCTCAGGAGGTTGGGGAAGCTCTTCCCCACCTCCTGAGGCAAAAGGAAATCCCTATGCTATTTACAGGAGAGGGATTCAGTGCATTTGGGCGCATGACAGAATGGTTCCGTCATGAGCACTGATGCTTATGACGGAACCATTTCATCATAAGCACCGAAAGGGCTAGATATGAGGTCAAATGTTAAAGTGGGAGCATTAGACATGAGCCAGTATTAACAAAATAGAACATTACTTAGCAGCGCATCAATGCATTACAATAACTATGCAATGATCATGGCCTAGACAACAGTCAAATTTCACATTCAGTTAGCAGTAAACTAGGACATAGTCTATTCATTCTTAGCTCCCCTATCTTGGCATATAGCCAAACATAAGGCGAATATTGAGATGTGGTGTCTGGGTTCTACCAGATCACTGTATGACATCCTTCCTCAAACAAACTTACATAAAATGGGTATATTTTTCTAATGCGGACTCTTTACCAATTCAATTTATATTTCTGTAAACCTACTAATCCAAATAAAGAGATGTAGATATTCTAACCTTACAATAAATAAAGGTTTTGAAACTTTCACAAACCTCTCACCATTGAACTGATCGTAAATTCTAAATGTCATTGATGTTTTAAATTGATTTGGAAAGCTCTAATTCGCCTACGGTAAAAAAGGTCCATCGACCTCTCCGGAGCCACAAGGATTCTCTAGGGTAAGATTTGAAAGTGGGTGTATATTAAGATGGAACCATCCTGGTGAGTCATTGGGCTCCTGCAGTGGTTTGGTGAGATTAAGGGACATTAGTTAAAAAAAAAAAATGTCTGCAGTCGGAGGAAAATATATAAATATGTAAATCCATAACCACACGAGAGTTATACATATATAGACACACACACACACACACAGGCTTCCCCCGTCCCACCCCAAGAGATTAACAGACACCTTAGACCCTAAACATCATGGTAACAATATCCTGATCACAGTATCGATAGCCTGGTCACAGTATTGTTTGACGGCTTTATAATGCGTTTGCTATTGGCACTAGTAGTGCATTTTGTAGCGTCAGAAAGGGGTGGTGGTGTGGCGGCTGATCGAATCCAGCGGTGTAAACCCCAAAGGGCTGTGAACCGGTGTTGAAATGGATTTCAAGTCAGAAGGCTGAACTGAGGCAGAGGGCAAACCCACTGGCATGGACACAGTCACAACTCCTCACACCTCCTTGGGGCCCATGGGCGCTCCAGAGGAAGACCCAAAGATAGTATGAATAGAATTGTAGTATTCTTGCATCTGGGTCAGATTTGCCCTGGCTCCAGGGATGGGAGGGAGGTGCGGGTAGACTCGTGTACTGATTCTCTAGCCGAAGATCGGGCTTTAGACGGTGAGGTTGGTGGTGCCGCGACTTCGACCGACTGCGTCTTGACTTACCCCTGGATGTCAATGGAGAGTGACGTCTACAGGAAAGGTTCCTGGAGTGAGCCCATGGGTGGTCCTTGGGGAGCAAAGGGGACCGAGGTCGGCAGGGAGTCTTGGAAGGCTGCGACATCTGCGCAGATAGGAACTTCATACAAAGTTCCCGCAGCCCCTTCGGAAGAAGTTGACAATAGGAGTCGTACTCCTCGAAGTCATGGTTCTCCCCAAAGCACCACATCAAATAAAGTGAGGGTCTGTGGCGAAGATTTGCCATCCACAGGACCCACAAGGCTAGAACCCAGAGGCCATGAGTGTTTAAAAGCACACTGTTCTGATAACGTTGAAGTTGCCCAAAAAATAGCCTGAGGAACTGCTCATCAGATCCGTGTTTGAAAGCCCAGAAAAGAAAAAACTGACGTCAGTGCATTGGGAAAGGGCATATATGGACTCCGTCGATGTCACATCTGCTGTCCAAAACAACAGGGGTAGAGGAGCACAATAATCATACGTGTTACTTGTTTTTAATCAAAAAAGCCTCAATCCTTTAAGCATTAAGCATATATTATGCAACCAAAGTGAGTTTTTTTTATGAAGGAGACAACACGGCAACTTCTTTCTTATATGAACAACTCTTTGTATCCTTATTCTTTTCTTTTATTCAGTTTTCTTCATGTCAGTGTACATATATAATCGGCGGCTATATGTCAATCAGATTATTGTTTTTTTACTCATCTCAAACAATGAAAAATAAACTATTTTTACCCTGTTATTTTATATTGAAAGAGGACATAACTAAATTTGAATAGTCAAAAATCTTACCTCATGTATGTGTCGTAAATAGAAAGAACCAATGAATGACAGCAAAGTGTGGCTTTTATCCTATTAAAAAATAACAAAGAAGATGTTATGGGGAATAACATTTTCCAAAATTAGATCCATTTGATAATTTTACCAAAGGAACATGTTAGACAAGCTTGCCCATGCTTTACAAACATAATTAAACTAAAAGGAAAAGTTACTTACCTTTGGTAATGGTGTAGCTGGTAAAGACATTCTAGCCACAGATTCCTTCACTTAGAATTTCAACCAGGCGCCAGTCTGGATCCGGAGATGTTTCAGCAGTACCTCTGCATGCCAGGGGACGGCGTCGCATGGCTCCGCCCTGAGGTCGTCTACGGATATGATGTCAGTGGAGCCATAGAAGTCCCTCCCAGCACGATGATGTCAGTTTTCTACTGTGAAACTTTTCCGCTCTCGAACGCGGAGCCACCACTAAAACGGGATGTGGGACCAGTGTGCCAAAAAAGATCAAAATATCTTTAAAACAATAAAGATAAGAACAACAAAGGCTGTGAAACACTAGAAATGGATTTTAGAAGAAAATACCCAAGAAATGATATTGAAACAAAAGTGAGAGGAGAGTTCTCGCCCTAGAAAAAAAAAAAAACACAAAGGAAGAATCATACCCTCCTATGAATTAAACAGTAATGGAAATTAATGTTATGGTAAATCTTAACAATCCTCCAACAACAGTGACTGATTGAAAATGCACACTAAATATGATCTATTGACAGTATCAGAGTCAAAGAGAGGGAAAAAGAAGGATATGACAAACCCCCACACTGGAGTATAACCAGGGTACAAGAGTGTGCATGCATATTTGTACCCACCACCCACCTTCGGGGAAGGGTGGTGAAGGCAACAATTAACACAGAATAAGGTCTTCTGACCTGGTCAAGGATTTTGTGTAGACCAAACACTGATTGAGACAGAGACCACTGGCATAAAGGCCAGAGTTGTAAGAATCCAACCTGAAAAGGCCCTCGCTGAACGGGGGGGGATGGGTGTTGGTTAAGGAATCTGCGGCTAGACTGTGTCTCTACCAGATACACGGTTACCGAAGGTAAGTAACTTTTCCATCTGATAGAGACATCTAGCTGCAGATTCCTTAACTTAGAATTAGATACCATAGCTATACCCCATTGGAGGAGGCTCTGCAACTGAGTCCCAACAAGTTCTACAAGAGAACTAGTCCGTCAATAATGATTGACCAAAACAGGGGGAGCAGCAAGTGCAAGCCTGGCTGCTACGAGAAACAATGATCTCTGTATAAAGCATCATAAAAGAAATAAAAACAATGGCAAGAACTCGGTCAGAGGACAGGATTGAACCCTTCACCCTTAAGAAAGGGACGAAGGGAAATCAGATAACCAAAAAAGGGCCATTGCACAATGAAAACATAATCCATAAAGTTTCTGGCAATAAGAACAAGAAGAACTGTGTACTGGATCCCAGGGATCTGCAAAAAAACATTTCCGAAAGAAATGAGATTATAGATTCAGTGCGGACAAAATGAGCATCCACAACAGTGGATGCCATAAGAGAGACATATGTATATACAGATGTATATTATATACCCCCATGTATACATATACAAAACCATATATACATATGCATACTGTGTAGACTCTCGGTTCCACACCACACACAGCAGTACGCCAAACGTAGCATCGACAACACACATGCATCAATATAAAGATACAGAAACGTATCACTGGATGGTCATACTGACCAAACCATTCACAGAATCATTCTGGCCAAAGAATACCGGTGTTAGATTATGCTTGTTGATGTTCTTTAATGTCATGTACAAGTTAGCATTCGCTACGCCATTTTCTTTTATCAGGCGCCATTTTATGTACTGTTCGAAACTAATCCCGTTTGATTTCGAGAAATGCCCCTTGCCAACTTTCGTTTCTGTAACGAGGAGCTGTTCATGCCAGTGCATAGCTTTTCCTCAATAAAGAACCTCTCCCACCTGTCTGGCAGTTTGATCGCAGCCCAGGGTGGAACGGATTTGAAAGTGGTCTGAGCTGTGCAAGATACGAGAGTAGAAACTTTTTTTGTCTTTACGCTGTTCGCCCACATCTGTTGGGAAAATTCAACTGTGGGCGTGTTATTAGTTGATCATGCAATGCATATAATATTTTTTTATGCTTCCAGCTCCTCAGTTCCCTCTGTAGTGCTCTCTCGAATATGTGATGTTACAACGCGTGGTGTTACCACGCGGTAGGTAACAACGCGGTCGTTACATCGTCCGCGTTGTTACCACACATGGCATTACATCGCAAGTCGTTTCAACGACTTGCGCTAGATGGCGCGCTGGACTTAGGAATAGTATAAATTACTATTCCTACTCCAGTTAGCGCAACAGCAGGGAAGGTGTTGGATTTAAGATCCAACACATTCCCTGGTGTTGCACGCCACCTAGCGCAAGTCTTTGAAACGACTTGCGATGTAATGCCATGCGTGGTAACAACGCGGACGATGTAACATCCGCGTTATCAACCCGCGTGGTATTACCAGCGTTGTAAACGCTGTCTCCCGCTCTCTCAAGACTGTGCAGATGGAGCCCGCTCTGAGCGTATGTAATAAATAATTATTGGTGTATATTCTCCATTGTTTCTCTGACTCTTCATTTAGCATGGAAGGCTGAGAGGTGGTCAGTGGTGACCCGGGTGGCCCTAGTCAGGTCACTTCCTTTAGTTAGCGCCCGAACAGGGACTCAATCGGGGAATGACCCATCCATTTTCCACAGACTGAGAGGACGAGGACATCATCCGGTCGGACTGACTGCTCAGGGATCCCTGCACGAAGAGATACGTTTCTCGCAGGTGCTGCCTCTGTCCCACCGGAGGGTGCCTCGCCCAGTGGTCATCCCGACTGGAGTCCTGAATGGCGAACCTGTGATCTGACTGTTTGGTCAGAAGAGTCGGAAGTGGAGAATCGGTCTATCGGTGCGCCTGACACCAGGTGAGTCTTTCGGTTTATGTGGTACCACTGTAAATAGGTTTTGTTTCAGTACTAGGATTGTTTTGGTGAAAAGTGTTTGCAAATACTTTGCCAGGTAAAATAAGGATTTTGTTTCTCTTTTCTTTGCAATGCCTGGTTTTAGTAAGATTTGGAGTTTGTGCTGTTATTGTTGTTCTAAAGATGCACTGTTGGAAGAATCCCAGCCTGCACCTCCTGAAGGTAGTTCTAATTTTGATATGTATATAAAACATGGCCTTGGCCCAATTATGTTTAGTACGTTATGGCACAAATATACGAGGAACAATGCAGAGTTACAGTGCCTTTGACAGGCTCCTTTGACGAACAAAAGATAGGATTTATTCAGGAACAGTTGTTTAAAAGACGCAGTAGACAGTCTATGTTTGACTCCCTTCGTACTTGGCAGAAGGAGGCCAAACAGAGGCAATTAAAAATGGAGAAAGATACCAGAAAACGAAATATGCATACCCTTGCACACAAGGCTGTAGCTTACGATAAGGACAAGCAGGAGAAAGGAATAGAACGCGAAGACAGAAGATTTCGGTTGCAAATTGATAAGTCCTATGTGGCTCAGGTAGATGGTGATCCTTTTATGGAGACCTTATTAGATACCCGACCCCCGCCACCATATGCCCCAGAACGGATATATCCGGTTGTTCCCCATCAGCAACAACAACCCACACCAGGTGCATCAGTCTCTGCAGCAGCTACACCTACCGCCCCAGTTAAAGTATCCTGTACTCCTTCCCTTCCATCACAACCTATGACTGCAGCAATTCCCGTTACTCCTGTTACAGTCACTCATCCTTCATTAACACTAGTTACTGACACCAGCGCGTGGTCCGGAAGATGGAGATTTACTTGGATTCATCGAACGGTTAGGTCCTTTAATGCGATCTGGTGTGGGGGGAGGAGGAGAAAAAAGTAATAGAGGAACAGGCAATACGGTGGGCTCTCAACCCAATTTACAGTCTTGAGGACATATGGCAATTAATGCGAGACTTCGACCCTTTTATACAGCAACATGCCCTTAAACATGTCCGCCCCACTAATTGATGTCAGACGCACACACATCGAAACGGAAGCCCCCCAAATACTATTTGATATTAATGAAGGCACTTATGTAATTAACATGGAGCCGGCCCCAGTGTTCAGGAATATTTCCACTCTAATTACTTATAGAGGCAGACTACATGATAAGAGTCCCACTCAAATAACTCAGTTCCCAATGCGAGAAGTTCATCCCATTTACCACCCGGACATCCCTGCATTGGATGATCAACATGGCCAGATTACCAGACCGGCTGTAGCTGCCCGCTTTCAGGAACAATGGGTTTACACGCCATGGAAAAGAAGTGAAGTTCTGGCCCTGAAGGCTACATTGCCCGAGCCTAGAAAAAAACCTATTGCTTACTATAAAGAATTGACAGAAGCTGCCTCTTCTAGTGTGATGACTCTTGCGAATATTTAAATGTTTTTTGGCCTACTAATCCCAGTTGATATTTGGCATCAGGTAAATATCCAAGACCATATTGCTGAGTTGGGTGGAACGTGGGACGCAATTAGGGGTTGGGAACGAGATAGAAAGCCAGGAGGCAAACCTGGTGCTGAATTGCTTGCCTTACCCGGTCGCATAATAACATAACACGCAAACACTTATTCCTCCCAAGAAAGTTAGTTGGGACAGACCGACTGCCTGCCGGCAGAAGAAAGACGAAAGTGTTTCCGATTTCTTCACCAGGTTTGAAGGGATGTTTTTGGATTATAGTGGGCAGGATATGTCTACAGAGGGGGGAGTCTGTTTATTTCTTGATAGGTTTGTCACTAATCTCCTTCCCGAAATAATGTCTAAGCTTCAAGCAACTGAAAGCACCTGGTCCACATCTTCCCACTCTGTGATTATAAATATGGCCCAATATTATGAGCATAGGGATATTGAAGAGAAAGACAAAACTGATAAAAGAAATAAGGATCTGAAGACAAAGGTATTATTGCAACAGGCATATCAAGGTACCACTAGAGGATGGGGACCCCAATGACAACTTTTACGCACTAGACAGCCACCCATGACACCTTTGGGACAGAATCAGTGTGCTTACTGCAAGTAAGAAGGTCACTGGCACAACCAGTGCCCTGTACTTTTGCACAATGTTTCGTCCACTAGAGGAAGGGGTCCTGGAAACAGGGTCCGTGGGATCAATAGACAACACACTACTGCCTCTGTAGGCTGTCCCGACAATTATTTCGATGACACCAGGAAAGGACAGTACTAAAATGATGAATAGGACGTTGATGACGTGAAAGGGATGTCTTTCAGCTAGGACAGCCAGGGACAGGGTAAGGGACCAGTTCACATACCTGTAGATCAGCGTGGCCCTTATGTCAAAGTGGATCTGCAAGGATCTACTAAGGAATTCTTGGTTGATACAGGTGCCACAAAGAGCTCTATTTCCCGACACCTGGTCCCTGGGGCGGCCCTGTCTGATCATAATAATGTTTCAGTGGGTTTTTCAGGAGTACCGGTTGTAAGCCCCATCTTGAGCCCTCTTGCTCTTACTGTTGGCCCTTTTATTGTGGATTCCCCATTCCTTTCAACATCTAATTGTGGTGAAAATCTAATGGGCTTGGACTTGCTAAAGAAGTTGCATGCTACCACATATTGTTCGCCAGATGGTGTTTATATTACCATGGGTCCTGACGTGGGTACTAGACAATGCCTATCTAAAGATGTTCCTCTTCCACCTGAATTTGATCCAGTACCACCCACATTATGGGCTAATAGTGACACTGATGTAGACTTATTGCACATACGCCCAGTTTCTATACGAGTGAAGGACAACGCCATACTACCACGCATTCCCCAGTATAAAATATCAAAGGCAGGAAAACAAGCTCTCCTTAATATTGTTCAGGGCCTCATAGATAAGGGAGTTGTCGAGGAGACCACCGGTAACATATGCAATAGTCCTATTCTTCCGGTCCTAAAAAGGGCGCCTCTACACTCTCCCAACAGTGCTGGTGATGTATATCGTTTTGTGATTGATTTGCGCGAGGTCAATAAAATAGTGGTCCCGCAATTCCCAGTGGTTCCTGATATCACCACACTTTTAACAATGATTCCATCTACCGCTAAGTTTTTCTCTGTCATTGATTTAAAAAATGCATTCTTTAGCATTCCCATACACCCAGACAGCAGGTATTTGTTCCGACTTTCACTGGCTGGCAAAAGTTTCAGATTCTGTAGAGCTCCTCAAGGCTATACTGAAAGTCCTAGCATTTATAGTCAAGCATTGAAAGGTCAGTTGGATTCACTCTCACTTTCTCCAGGCAATTCATTGGTACAGTATGTTGATGATTTGTTAATTGCTTCTGATACTGAACAAGGTTGCAAAGATAGTACGGTGAAGTTATTGTTACACCTGGCACACCATGGTCATAAAGTTTCACTTTCGAAGTTTCACTACTGTCGACAGCAGGTCACCTATTTAGGTCACCTTCTGTCGAAGGAGGATAGAAGGTTAACACCAGAACGCATCAGTACCATTGATAAAATGCCCTGTCCACAAACTCAAAAGGACGTGCGTGCTTTTATAGGCATCACTTCCTACTGTCAACAGTGGATCCCTAACTATTCCTTACTGATCAAACCCCTGCTTGCACTAACAAAAGACGTCCATGAGCCTTTATTACATTGGTCACCAGATTGTCAGCAATCTTTTGAAGAATTAAAAACTGCGATTTGCTCTGCTCCAGTATTAGGCACGCCTGACAATAACAAGCCTTTTGTGTTATGCGTCCACGAGATGGCTGGTTGTGCTCTCTTGGTCTTGACCCAAAAAGTTGGCGATAGACAGAGACCTTGCGCTTATTTCTCTGCTTTGCTCGGTCCTGTCACAAGGGCCCTCCCGAGTGGTCTGTGAGTGGTCGCGGCCCTGGCCACTTCCACCAGACAATTGGCTGGACTCGTACTCAATACTGACCTCACAGTTATGGTGCCCCATGCTGTGGACACACTTTTGAAAAAAACAAGGACACAGCACCTCACCAGTGCACGTCCGTCTTACTGGCTACGAATTGGCATTGTTTGCCAAACATATTACGATCAAAAGATGTGCCACTCTGAATCCAGCCACGTTACTACCCCTCCATTCCAAGAATGATGCAGTTGACAAACATGATTGTATGTTCCGAACAGAGGAAGAGACGAAAGGAAGGGTAGACCTGACTGATGTTCCCTTATCTGATCCCCAAGGAGAACTATATGTCGATGGCTCTTGTTTTAAATTATCAGATAGCACCACCACTGCAGCTTATGCTATCACAACATTGCGCACAGTGGTAGAGACATCACAAGTCCCCTATCAATCTGCCCAGGCAGCAGAACTTTTTGCCCTTATACAAGCTTGTGAATTGAGCGAAGGGTTAGTTGTCAATATTTACACAGACAGCCAGTATGCATTTGGGGTTGCGCACAACTTCGTGCGCCAGTGGGCAGAGAGAGGGTTTCTTACCTCGCATGGTACTAAGATACAACATGGACACTTGATATCACGATTACTATCTGCACTAACACTTCCTAAGAAAATGGCTATTGTAAAGTGTAGTGCCCACAAGAAAGTGACAGATTATGTAGGTAGAGGGAATGTTTTCGCTGATCAGACAGCCAAAGAGACGGCTCAGAGTAAGATGAAGAGAATGTTTGTTGCAGGCCCAGCTAGATGGGTCCCCGAGAAAACTATGTTTGAAAACACAGTTGAGAGTGTGAAAGAGATACAAAGCGAGGCCACAATAGAAGAATTAACTGTGTGGCAAGAGAGTACAGCACGTTTAGATGAAGGATGTTGGATTGATTTGTCCGGAAAGTAGAAATGGATGTTACCTGATGCATAAGTACTCCCTGTGGTTACTATGGCTCATGGCCCAGCTCATATCAGTGCAAAAAGTATTTGTAAACTATTGGCCCCAATTTGGTGTAATGATATTTCCAAAACAGCTGCACACCTAGTGAAAAAATGTATGATTTGTTTGATGCACAATCCTGGGAAAGGTACCCCCACACCTTTTAACTTTGCACCACCTACATTCCCCTTTGAAGTCCTTCAAATGGATTTCATTGAGCTAGAACGTTGTAACGATCTCAAGTATGTTCTAGTGGTCATATGTGCATTCAGTAAATGGGTGCAGCTTTACCTTACTAAAGACAATACGGCTACTACAACAGCAAAGGTGCTTATTAAAGAGTTTTTTCCGCGTTTTGGAATGCCCAGAGTTATTTGGAGTGACAATGGCTCTCATTTTAATGGGAAAGTGATTAAGCTAATATGTGAAGGCTTGCATATTAAACAAAAATTCCATGCCGCTAATCACCCGCAGTCAGCGGGGTTGGTCGAGACGTATAATGGCACACAAATTTAAATTGGCAAAACTTCAGGAGACAACAGGGTTGTAATGGCCAGATGCTCTTCCTTTGGCCCTTTTGTCCACTACGGCTACCGCACACTCTAGAACAGGCTTGTCACGTTACGAAATTGTATTTGGCCACCCAGCAAATGTCTGGGAGGTCCCTAGGTCGAGAAAGTTTTCTGATCTTGAATATCCTGTATTGCTTGATTGCCTTGGGAAATTGACGGAAAGTTCGGGTTCTATTCACCAACAGGTGCAAGACTCCTTACCTCCTAAGCCAGAGGGTCCTGGCCACAGTAGCCAGCATGGGGACTTCATTCTCATCCGAAACTTTCAGAGGAAGAAAAATCTGGAGCCCAGATGGAAAGGTCCTGAGCAAGTCCTTCTGGCTACACAGACGGCTGTAAAGGTTGCTGGTCGAAAGAATTGGGTCCACGCAACCCACTGCAAATGAATACCTTTGCCGTACGACCAGTGGGTCAAGGAGGGAATAGGAGACGTTGAATGTGAGCAGGTGCCCAGATTCGTGCCTTGCAAAGTTGGTTTGGACACAGACACAGAACAATGATGTTTTGAATGAGGCTGTCCCACCAGAAATACAAGCTATCCGGGAGCCTCTGTTCAGTGATCACACAGTGCCTGGAGCTGCCAGGTACAACTTACGTCCTCAGGTGAGGACCACCGAGTCCAAGAAAAAGAAAGACTAGTGATGGACTGCACAAGGTAGGAAAGTGCGGAGTAGCAGTACCAACGAGGGAGTGGATAAACGAAAGAGTTGCATCTGTTTTGCTCTTGTTGTTTGAACATTAGTCAGGAAAGTATACTTTGAAAAGTATACCACCTCCATCGATGTGGGATAGATTAGGAAAGAGCTTAGGACGGAGCAAGCACTGCTGCCGGTGCTCAAGAGCGCCAACTGATGGACGATAGGAGCCTGTACCAGTGAGGCTCTGACGAACACGGGGAACACTTATATTTCTTATACTTTTTGCGCTTCTTCCTTTGTTCCATTATGTATCCTTTTGGTAGGCAAATTAATGAGGAGGATCAGCAAAGTGCCCCTAGACAACGCAGTACGATTTCATCTATACAAAGTAAGATTACGTGTGTCATTGTTCTGGTAACGGTGGTAATAGTATGTGGGGTATCATGGTTCCTGGAAGGTACACAGTGTACCCACACTCAACATAGATGAACACTTTACCCTGAGACGCAATAAGAGGGCTGCCACGAATAACGTGTTTGTGAAAACTCATAGGAGATTCTTTGGGAAGGGGACTGCCTGCTATCCTATCCGATCTGATCCGTCACTAGCCTTTGGACTACATACCCATTGTCACTTGTTAACTACACATACACTCAGCCACCACAGTTTGCGGAGGTAAAGGGAATGTTCAGATTTGGTTACCCCGGGCCATGTCTGTTCCACCGAAAACCACAGGGTGAGGGTTACCCTGGCTGTGATAACACATTGTGATTCTTTTTATATGGAAGAACAGAATATAACTCTCATGGGTTGGCATAAAGAATTGACAGTACCCTGTGAGGCTGGTTATTATGCTGCCTGTTGCCCCATAGCGAGCGTTACAGATACTTCTTTGTACATTAATTGTTCAGGGACAATACTGTATAAAAACACCCTTTCCCTAGTAAATAAATCCGATCCAAGCACTTCTGGAAATAATTCCCAATATGCTGCAGTGAATTATGGGGGGCCAATATATGCCCACCCAGGGTTTTTCTTTGTCCAATGGGATTTATTCAAAAGTCTACAATGGTACTGATGTGGCTCTCGGAATGGTACTGCCTTTAGGTGTTCCATGTAAACACATCCACCCTAAAACAAGATGGGTAAAAAGGACACTAACAAAAGAATTTTGTGAAGGGGTAACAGAGTTGGAAGTGAATAGCTATAGCAACGGTATAACATTTGGATACATCCTGTCCTCCATTTTTACCTTGGGTGGCACTGCTATGGCCAGGGGTGAGAAAGCTAGAGAGTATTTCGGATGTAAATTGCAGATTCTATCCAACACTACATTGGCAGCCTTGATAGATATTACTACTCGGTTAGAAAGCATGCGGGAGTATTCGGAACAGACTAGAAATGCAGTGGATTTTATGTTGGCCAAGAGCGGTGGTGTTTGCACAATAATTGGCGACTAGTGTGTTATGGGTATAGAGAATTTGGAAAAGAACATAACACAACATATTGTGGATATCACTGATAATATCAAAGGCATGGAAAGCGCAAATTGGAGTTGGTCTTTCTTAGGTATTTGGGGTTGGATCCTAAAGGAACTAGTTTATTTCATAGCAGTATTAATATTCGGTTGTATTCTCATTCAATGTCTCCCGCTTTGTTGTTCCTATTGTGCCACTGCTTTAACACCCAAACAGAAAATATCTGCCTCTGTTACGAATGCCGCTATGATGTTACAGAATGATATCGATGATCTTATGAATATAGATGAGGGGATATTTGAAGACACATCCCTCCATGCTGTCCCACTATCGAACGTCAACTGTAAACAGTGGCCACAGCTCCACCTTGATTACATGTCTACTTATGATGCTGTATCAAATAATGATGATGTCACAGTTGCCCCTGCATATGTACTAGTCTTACCTACTTTCTAAATAGAAAATATCTTTAGCTCATGCTAAAAGGAGGGTTTGTTAGATTATGCTCGTTGATGTTCTTTAACCCCTTCGATGCGCGTGACGAGCTCAGCTCGTCATGCTGCGCGGTAGCGCTGTGCGCATGACGAGCTGAGCTCGTCACGACCACACCCGCGATCGGAATGTCCAGCACACGAGTGGAATTCCGATCGCGGTCAAGGGGTTAATATGTATAAATTAGCATTCGCTACGCCATTTTCTTTTATCAGGCGCCATTTTATGTACTGTTCGAAACTAATCCCGTTTGATTTCAAGAAATGCCCCTTGCTAACTTTCGTTTCTGTAACAAGGAGATGTTCGTGCCAGTGCATAGCTTTTCCTTGATAAAGAACCTCTCCCACCTGTCTGGCAGTTTGATCGCAGCCCAGGGTGGAACGGACTTGAAAGTGCTCTGAGCTGTGCAAGATATAAGAAGAGAACCTTTTTTTTGTCTTTACATTGTTCGTCCACATCTGTTGGGAAAATTCCACAGTGGGTGTGTTATTAGTTGACCATGCAATGCATAGAATATATCTTTATGCTTACAGTGCCTCAGTTCCCTCTGTGGGACTCTCTCGAGACTGTGCAAACGGAGCCCCGGTCTGAGCCATTGTTTTTGCAGGACACTTATTGGGTCACTCTGAGGACACTTTACTTTGCCCGCATCACCCTGGTGGGACTCCTGTCCCAGGGTGCATCGCCCGCAGCAGCCCGCACCACCAAAGCCAGCTGAAAACCCTGGTGGGACTCCAAGTCCCACGGTGCAACAGGAGCCATTCCCGCCATTGGCGACGAGGGGGGAGGTGCCAACACCGCACATAAAGTGCGGACTCAACCCCCCGCGGCGCGGGACGCGCACGAGCGAAGCCAGAGTCAAGGGCAGGCCCGTCCTGAGCCCGTCAGAGCCAGGAAGAGCAGGTAAGGGCAACCCCCTTGGCTTCTTGACTTAATCTAGTGTCCTGGGGTCATGGACTATCCTGCGCGTGTCGAGCCTACAGCCAAGGTTTGTTTTCCTGCTTTGACCGTGTCTTTGTCCCTACTTTGTCTTTACTGCCTGACCTTGTGTCATGCTCCTTGGGCATCTTGGCTTTTGACTTTCGGTTTTGAATCTTGGGCCTTGGTGGCCGCCAGTGCGTCTATTGTTTACACGTCTCAACTATACTCCTTTTTCCTCACAGCCGAATTCTTACTACATTACAAAGGGTCTACTCTTAAACGTTATCTGTTGGGACTACTCTGACTGCACTGGCCATGGTTAAAAGGAAGCATCCGGGGGGGCAACTAAATCTCCAAAGGATACCCTGCCGTCCTCCTCTATTTTGAATTACATTACGGGTGCAATGGGGGCACTGAAAAAGCAGATCACAAGTGTCAAGGAATCTTTAACTAATTGCGCTATCATCATATCTGGTAACTCTGTTAACCCTGGCATGATTCCAACTGCCCCTGTTGTAACTCCCATTGCTATTCCTGGTAGCCCACTTGCAAACGGACAGTGGGAAGCTAAGGAGTCCGATAAACGCAATTCGAATCCCCCCCCGCCCCCCCAACTGTTACACTAGATACGCAACCACCTAGTAAACGTTTCAAACCTCCTTCAACTACTTTAATTACTACCACTCAGATTTCTTCTCTGCCTGGGGGTGCGGGCGGGGGAGGCAAACGTCCCAAAAAATGACCGTCCCAAAAGCAATAATCAACTAGCAAACCTGCTAAAACATTGGTTTACCATCCGCATTCAGAACACGCCTTCATGACCGCCTTAGTACAGACCCATTCTGATACACTTACGACCGAACTTAGCTGTCTCACGGAGCAACTAAAGGGGTTTGAGAGGAATGTGCCATCTTGTTTAGACACGCTGGGAATGATCCAGACAACATCAGCCTGTCCCTCCCGTCCTATGGATCTCTCAGTCCCGACACAAAATCTTCCCCGGTTGGAACCCGCGCAAACTCCACAAGGCATCTATCATCCCCCTCCTACAGTCTTAACAAAGGTCGGCGGCACGAACAGCGCCTCTCTATCTACCAAACAAGGTTACCAGCACCCACCTACTTCCTCAGCGAGGATAGGAGTTACAAACCATCCCTTAGGGTCTAGTTCTCATTTTGTACCACCGTCCCTGCCATCTTACCCAGACCCTAGCAATCTCCCTTCCACACTATCCATCAACTCACAATGTTTCCACTCTGTCTAACTTTGCCACCCTAGAAACACCACGTGTTTTCCCTACCTCCAATATGGACCATCTGGAGCTTCCGCCAGCAGCCACCCCTTATGTGGTAATTCTAGCCAACGTTCCCATAGTTTCTAGTTCAACACCTGAATCATGGGAGTCCCTTCGGAACAAATGCTTAAATTGGCTGAACGCTAGGGTAGGTCTTGGCGGGGCACTCTTTGCCGACTTGAAAATGATCAGGAGGAGAAAATGGGTGGGCCCGGGTAGCAAAACCCTGGAGGGAGGCTGTGTGGTGCTTGTGTTCAGATCACCGAATTTAGTGAAGCGAATACTCAAGAGAGCTAGTTTACCATCCCTTACCACAAAGCAGATTGCTGTTCTACCTCTTGGGTTCTTTTATCAGCCGCCTGCCCTGTTCCCATCAGCAACCCTTACAAGCTACCAGGCAAATTTTCCCGTTTCACAACTTCCTCCGATTGAAACTTCTAATAGGTTTGACTGCCTCTCTACTCTCGGTGTGGACTGACTGAGGGATCCCACCTACCCTATCGAAGGCAATCTGGGTGGACCTTTAACACCTCTAGAGCTTGCACGGGCCCCCTGTCCAGACACCGTCGATGCCCGCTTGTCTCACAAATCCCGCTTCGTAATGCCCCCAGATCCCTGTATTGCTGTTGATCCTATATTACTGAGATGTTCCTCTACTGTTACTAAGTCTCCTGCGGAAGCCAATACAGTTATGTACTGGAATGTTGATGGCTTACGCAGTAAAAGTACTATGAGTGAGTGGTCCGAGTTTGCCACCAAATTTCATATTTTGTGCTTACAGGAAACTTGGTCAGTGGACCCAATACACTTAACTGGTTTCAAAACTTATCACTGTTCAGCGATTCAATCCAGCAGTGGACGTCCTAAAGGGGGCTTGTGCATCTACATATCAACTTGTTGTCTCCTTTGAATACAACTGTAATTGCTACTAGTGCTTTTTATGAAATTGTTATTTTACAATTGTCTGCACACTCCTCCATTGCTATTGTAAATTTTTACAAATATTGCCTGTAGTCAGGAAATTAATATAGCTCTTAATTGTTTAGATCACAATTTAGAATCAGCCTTTCCAGCTAATTGCAAGAACCCAATAATTCTTTGGGGCGGCGATTTTAACATCTGAACATGCCCGTTTCCATCCACCAAGGTCTGTGGTATGACCTCCCGATAATAGCGATATTACTCACTTTCTTCATTCAGCCTACGGGGACTCCTTAAACGACCTGCTTTTTAAATATAACTTGTCCTTTTGTAACAAGCTTACCAGTACCCAGATACCAGTGAGTGGTACCTAAAATGGCAGAGGAGATAACAGCGTGATTGATTTTATATTTTTTTTTCCAGTTCCATTCCGAGCTGGTTTTAGGGTTTTCTATACACAATATCGCAATTAGTGACCATTTTCCCCAAAGTGTCACTCTGAACATTAATCTTTTGACTCAGATGGGGGACGCACATAGAGCTACTTTTTTGGAGAATATCGACATTTCATGTTGTAATGGGTATGCACTAAGATGGTCCCTGGTGGATCCGTCTATTTTTTTAGCGAAATTAATTCGGAAAAAGAGGGAGGCTTTTGAATTGTGCCTCGATGAGAATACGGAGGCTTTCGAGTTCATACAAGCGGTTGACCACATAAAAGAGGGTATTAGCAAAAGGCTCCATGTTAATGGGAGAAAAACCAGGGCATCTCATCCTGGCTGGTTCGACACGACTTGTCAAAAAAAAAAAAAAACAGAATTCTTAAACTTGCCCTAGCTAGGAACCCGAGACAAGTCCTGGAGGTACGGGAATGCAGATCAGCATTTAAATTGGCTATTAAGCAACGAAAAAAATCTTAAAGGTGGACACTTGGAATTGCCTACTTGAAGCCAGTCTGTCTAATAACAATACTATGTTCTGGCGCATTATTAACTCTCCTCCATATGACCCTGCGGATTGCCCCCGAGCTGAGATAGCCATTACCAAGGCTGCTTGGCTAGCCCACTTCACAGATCTATAATCCCCTATGAATGTCACTGTGACTCCCCCGACCACTGCACCCTCCTCTAGTGAGACTGTCATCACCTCACACACTAACTTAAGGAATTATACAGTTTTTACTCTGGATGAAGTAGTTGTCGCATTAAAGACAAGCAAGGGCGGCAAAACCCAGGGCCAGATGGGATCCCCATTGACTTGTTTAAGTCCACCATCGACCTCTGGGGACCCATCATTACCTTGCTTTTCAGAGCCTGTCGGGAAAAGGGTTGTCTGCAAACCTGGCCTGAGTCCCTAATTGTCCCAATATATAAGAAGGCGATCGTAACAGTCCAGCACAATACAGGCCAATTGCCCTTCTAGACTCCCTAGTGAAGGTGGCAGGGCGCATTCTCTTGGATCGTCTGCAGGACTCGGCAGAATCTAATAACATTCTCTCCGACCTGCAGTATGGCTTTAGAACTGGATTGGGGACTACAGAACAGGCCATTAACCTGGAGTTTATTATTGGTAAATACACACACATCAAGGATGGGAATCTGTTTTTAGTTTTCGTGGACTTATCCTCCGCTTTTGATTTTGTGGTCCACGAAAAAATATGGCTTATTATGATTAACTTGGGAGTAGGTCGTACAATCGTAAACTTCCTCAGAGACCTATACGCCCTATGTCGGGGCAGAGTACGCCATGGCCTTAAAGGCAATTGCACTCAGCCATTTAACATTAGAAGAGGGGTCCGACAAGGTTGCATACTTGCCCCCTTCCTGTTTAATCTTTATTTTAACAGTGTAGGTAACACCCTGGCAAGCAAGTGCGCTGACCTACCCCAAGTTGGCCATCGTCCAATCCTGGCACTCTTTTACACTGACGACGCCGTTTTAATGGCTCGTACCCATATCGGACTTCAGCGTCAATGAATTTGCCAATTTTATGCAGAACCATGGACTGAAAATCAACATCGGCAAAACCTTCTCCATGAATATTGGGTGCACGGCCTCCCGATGTCTTGACATTTTTACAGAGGGTGTAAAAATCCAGCATACAACTACTTTTTCTTATTTGGAGATAGTTTTTAGTCATTCTGGGAAGTGCCAACGGGCTATAAAATCCAGGCTACTCCAATTTGTTAAAACCACAAGGGCCCTGCTGCAGTTTGCTAATACACACGGAATTAAACATCCGAGGGAAATGTTGACCATCTATAAGGCTAAATGCAGACCCACGGCTATGTATGGATCTGAATCATGGGGCCATGGACAGATTGATAGTCTTCAACTAGAAGAAAAAACTTTTCTAAGAAATCTTCGCGCAGTTCCTAAGAGTAGTGCAACCTATGTCTGCCACACAGAATTAGGAGCCCCTTACATTGCAGACCTGATTAGGTTACAGCCAGTTTTATTATGGCACAAAATTTGGACATCGGAACATACTATCCTTAACCGATCGATCATAACTGATTGTCTTAGATACCAGTCTGCTCTTAAAATCCCCTGGCTCAAATTTGTGCACAATTTTCTGGCAGACATTGGCCATTCTGAGTACTTTGACTATCCCGAGAGCTTGGCTCTCGTCCAACACAAAGCACTCAAAATGAAATGTTTCTCATTACTAGAGGAAACGAGACTAGCATCTGAAATTCTTAAACCTTCTGTCCCAAGGAATCAGATGATACTGACCAGTTTTAATATGAAATTCTATTTAGCCAATGTGTTTAATGTGCGCCACAGGTTTGTGCTGACCCGGTTTCGCCTGGATATCTTCCACCATTTAATCAGCTTCCCCACTATTAACAACTGGTCATCTGACCTTGGGAAATGTACCTATGACAACATCTCTCTGCAGAGCACCATGCACACTGTTTTGTAAACATTTTTCCGAGACCAGCAAAAAACATAAAACCCTTCTTACTTTGTACAATGCCGACCAGCTTTTCTGTACCTGCAAACGCTATCTAACATCTATATATGTGCTGTAATGTCTCAATTTCTGTGGGGCGTTATTAACTGCAGGAAGCAGCTATAGCCCGTACTTGAAATTGCAATTGAGTATGCACTAGATGATTGTTAGTGCTTCTGCACCTATGTAGTGTACTTTTTTTTTTTTAAAGCTTTTTAAACCAGTTTTAACTTTTATACTGGTTTTAATCATTTTTCTATGCATGTAATAGCTTTTATGATTCATGTGTGAATTCAAATAAAGCTCATTTGATTAATATATAATAAATAATTATTGGTGTATATTCTCCACTGTTTCTCTGACTCTTCATTTAGCATAAAAGGTTTAGAGGTGGTCAGTGGTGACCCGGGTGGCCCAAGTCAGGTCACTTCCTTCACCGGCAGAAGCCTGACATAAAACAGAGCTTGCTTTCATTATGAAAGAGAGAGAGAGGAGTCAGAACTTGGGGCTAAAGAAACCCAAAATACTAGAATAAGAAGACCGTGTTCCCCCCTTTTTTTGTTTTTTAAACAGAGAACAAGGGACGCACGAAGTGCAGTCCCAATACAAGTACAGCTTTGCTTACTACAGGTACCAGCGGCACCTGTGAGAGGGGACAACATAACCACAGCAGCACATATATATACATATACACACATATATACACACATATATACACACATACACACATACACACACACACACAAACACACACACAAACACACACACACAAACATACATATACACACATACATACATACACACACATATATATACGCATACACATATATACGCATACACATACGCATACACATATATACACATATATACGCATACACATATATACGCATACACATATATACACATACACATATATATGCATACACATATTCACACATATACACACATACATATTCACACACACATACATATTCACACACACACACATACATATTCACACATATACATATTCACACATATACATATTCACATATACATATTCACACACACATACATATTCACACATACATATTCACACATACATATTCACACACACATATTCACACATACATATTCACATACATACATTCACACACATACATATTCACACATACACACACACACACACATATATACACATACACATACATATACATACATATATACACATACATATATACACATACATATATACATATACACACATACACATATATACACACATACATACACACACATATACACACACATATATACACATATATACACACACATATATACACATATACACACATACACACACATATATACATATACACACACACATATATACATATACACACACACACATATATACATATACACACATACACACACATATATACATACACACATATTCACACATACATATTCACACACATACATATGTACACACATACACATACATATATATACACATACATATATATACACATACATATATACACACATATGCATATACATATACATACATATATACACATACATATACACATACACATACATATACACATACACATACATATACATATACACACATACACATACATATATACACACATGAACAATAAACGAAAATTTGCACCTATCTGTGGTCCGTGCTCCAGTGATTCTGTTTGGTCGAACGAAGGAATGGAGTAATGCGGATATATACACACATACACACATACACATGTATACACACATACACACACACACACATACACACACACATATATATACATATATCAAGTCAGGTCAATAGCAACTTTATTTCGATCAAATTGACCTTAAAAGTACAATTAAAATGTTTTACACAATTCATTACCTTATAAAATCAATGTAAAAAAAGGAGCTAAAAGAGGAGCAATAAAACAAAAATAGATCCATAAAATGAACATGATTTTAGTAAAACATACAGTTTATATACAATTCAGTGTTTCATAGCAAGAAAAACTTGGATAAAAAAATACAAGTTTGAAACTCTGCAGAAGTAAAATCCTCGTTATACTTGTAAATGAATAAAACCCTCATTTGTTACTATTGCTTTGTTTTCAAAGGGCCCTGCGGGTACACCACATAGAAAATAGGAAGCCTGCTACCGAGTAAACTATCGGGAGGCTGGTATCATGTTTCAGTATCCTAAAAGCCTCGCAACAACGTCTGGTCCCTAAGTTCCTGCAAATCTGAACCAGCCAGCGTTTTCTAACTTTGTGATACCAGGGGGAGCTGAAGAAAACATGGAGAACAGATTCTATTGGGCAATCACATGCCGGGCACCCCAAAGTTTGTAAGTTGCCCCAGCTGTTTGTGAAGGAGCGGAGGGGCAAAACCCCGTATCTGAACTGCAAGAAAAGTTTTCTAGCAGTAGCTGGCTTAATGTCATTTAAAACTAATTCTAGGCTATACCTATCCTTAGACTCCAAAAATGTTAGAGTGAGTTTGCCTACAGAAGGGTTAGACTGGAGCGGAGCCAATTTGAATTCCCCGTAGGAATTCCTCAACACTTTCTTAGAGATTAGGACACAGGCAGCCTCTGGATCATCCCACAGATTGCCCCATCCCAGGCTAGTTAGCGTGTGGCGTACGTAGGACAACCAAGGTAATTTGCCTGCCCCTGGTAGGTTCAGGATCTCTCTTAGTTCATCTCTATATGCTGCAAGTTCAGGGGGGACCCACAGACGACGCCAATATATTAGGGGTCTAAAATTAGATTCATCCACTATGGGTCTTACCCCCAGATCTAGACGTAATGGTGTAAGGGGGGTGCTCTGGGGGAGATTAAACAATTGTTACATATATACACATATACACATATACATACATATATACACATACACACACACACATATACATACACATATATACATATACATACACACATATACACACACACACATATATATATTATCTACTGGCGGTCGCCAGTAGATAGTTATAGTTACAACCTATTATCCATAGGAAATCCGCGACATTCTATTTGAAATAACTCTCTTGCCGGTTGACGTATCTTCGCAAAATTTTCAAACTTTGTGGGGCGCTCCGGTCCTACCCTGAAAGTTTCGGGGGGATTCGTCAAGCGGGGGCCGAGAAAAAAGGGGGGTCCCAAAACGCGTTTTCCCCATACAATTTTCCATAGGAAACTTTAGACACGGCTACAGCCCGAACTGCTGAACGGAATTACACCAAATTTGGCAAAGAGGTAGTTCTTGGTTCAGAAAGAACCCTTTTTGTTAAATGGTGTAAATCCGTTCAGTAGTTGCTGAGAAAATCAAAAGTAAAAAGATAGTGATATCTAGGGCCGCGGATCCTCCCGAGCACGAGCTGGATGTTAATTGGCTGTCAGCTGGCTGTCAACATTCCGATTCAGGAAATGTTGGCAGCCATTTTGTCCCTCGGTAGAACCGAGGGACAGAAACAAGTGCGCAAACGCACAAAGGGGGCAGGGTAGAAACACCCTGACCCCCTAGGTCTGCTCAGGGGTCCCACAAGGACCCCTGGGCAAAAAAATTATTTTTTTTTTTAAAAAATCGGCAGGATGCGCTCAGGGAGCGCGAACCCTGCCGAAAAAAAATCGAAGCGCGGTCTCCCGCGCTCGATGTTAATTGGCCCCGGGTGGACCAAGTCCCGGGGGCATGCTGGGGGGTTAATTTTATGTGTGGGGGCCTCTAAGGGCCCCCAAGCCCCGGGGACCACCACCCCCGGGGCTTTATGTATAATGAAGCGGGAGGGCTCTGAGCCCTCCCGCAGCCCCGGGGACCACCACCTTCCCGGGGCTTCTTTTTTTAAATTAAAAACCTGTGTGGGGGGCTCCAGCCCCACACGCCCGGAGACCACCACCTCCCGGGGCACTAAGAAAAATTAAAATGGGGGTCCGTTTTGGACCCCAAGCCCCGGGGACCACCACCTCCCCGGGGCTGTGCACTGAATGGGAGGGGGCCGCGCGGCCCCTCCTGGAGCCCTTGATGGCCCTGGGGACCACCACCCCCAGGGCCGGCTCCTGCAGTGTCCCGGAGTGCCTACCCCCGGTACACTGCTGTTTGCAATGACAGGACGGGAGCCTCGCGGCTCCCGTCCTGTCATTGCAAACTTGCTTTGGATATTGGAAGAGAGCAGGAAACCTGCTCTCTCTTCCAATATCCAAAGCCAATTGCTTTTCCACATGGGGAGCAGCATGTTAGCTGCTCCCCATGTGTAAGCAATGCCGGCTCCCGTAGGACACGGGGAGCCGGCGGGACTGTGGGGGTTTGGGGACCCCCCATATTCCCCAACGAGAGGCCAGGCCCCGGGGGATGGGGTCCCCGGGGCCATAAGTGGCCACGGAGGGGGCCATGCAGCCCCCCTCCCCAAAGGAAAAAAAAAAAAAAGTGCAAGGCCGGCCCCGGGGATGGGGTCCCGGGGCCTTAAATGGCCTGAGGAGGGGGCCAGGCAGCCCCCTCCAAATAAGAAAAAAAGAGGCCATGCCCCGGGGGATGGGGTCCCCGGGGCCAATACAGGCCCAGGGAAGGGGGCCACGCGGCCCCCTTCCCGTTTTTATTTTATTTAAAAAAAAAAAAAGGGGTAAGGCCCTGGGGGATGGGGTCCCCAGGGCCTAAAAATAGGAAAAAGGAAGGGGGCTACACAGCTCCCCTTCAGGGGAAAAAAAAAAAACGATCGGGCCCGCAGGCCCCGCCCCTTCCTTCACCACTCTGCAAACGCGCCCCTGGCGCGTTTGCAGAGGGAGAACGATCCCCTTGAATACTGGGGGTCCCTGAGGGCCAACTAGCCCACCAGGAACCTCCAGTATGCGCCAGGGAGCTGCCTTGCAGAGAGGTGTACTAAGGCCACGCCCCTTTTACACCTCTCTGCAACGCAGCTCTGTGGCGCTTTTTGGAGGTATATGGTGGGCTAGTTGCACCCCAGGGACCCTCAGGATTCAAGGGGAGTTAATCCCCCGACTTAAAATGCGCCACGGGGCGCATTTGCACAGTGGTGAAGGGAGGGGGCGGGGCTTCAGGTGACATGTGTGCAAACAGGCCCCGTGGCTCATTTTAAGATGGGGAATTAAATCCCCTTCAATCCTGAGGGTCCCTGGGGGCCAACTAGCCCAACAGGTACGTCCAGAAAGCGCCACAGAGCTGCGTTGCAGAGAGGTGTAAAAGGGGTGTGGCCTCTGTACATGTCTCTGCAACGCAGCCCCTGGCGCATACTGGAGGTTCCTGGTGGGCTAGTTGGCCCGTAGAGACCCTCATGATTCAAGGGAACTTAATCCCCCAACTTAAAACGCGCCACGGGGCGCGTTTGCACAGATGTTACCTCAGGCCCCGCCCCTCCCTTCACCATTGTGCAAATATTCCTCTAAAATCAGCCGAAATACGAATTCCGATTTACTCACCTGTTATCAGGAGAGACCTCAGTGCTGCATCTTTCAGCCCAGTACTGATCCTCAAAAGTAATTTTAACCGTACTTACCAGTAACTTGAATTTCCTTCCATAGGATATCATTGCCTGCTTTTTGCTGAAAAAGTTTCTAAGTGTTGATTTTTGAAACATACAAATATTCCTCTAAAATCAGCCGAAATCCGAATTCTGATTTACTCACCTGTTATCAGGAGAGACCTCAGTGCTGCATCTTTCAGCCCAGTACTGGTCCTGAAAAGTAATTTTAATCGTACTTACCAGTAACTTGAATTTCCTTCCATAGGCTAACATTGACTGGTTTCACTTGGAAATTCTTCTAAGTGTGGAGTTTTGGAACTTTAAAATATTCCTCTAAAATCAGCCGAAATACGAATTCCGATTTACTCACCTGTTATCAGGAGAGACCTCAGTGCTGCATCTTTCAGCCCAGTACTGGTCCTGAAAAGTAATTTTAACCGTACTTACCGGTAACTTGAATTTCCTTCATAGGCTAACATTGACTGGTTTCACTTGGAAATTCTTCTAAGTGTGGAGTTTTGGAACTTTAAAATATTCCTCTAAAATCAGCCGAAATACGAATTCCGATTTACTCACCTGTTATCAGGAGAGACCTCAGTGCTGCATCTTTCAGCCCAGTACTGATCCTCAAAAGTAATTTTAACCGTACTTACCAGTAACTTGAATTTCCTTCCATAGGATATCATTGCCTGCTTTTCGCTGAAAAAGTTTCTAAGTGTTGATTTTTGAAACATACAAATATTCCTCTAAAATCAGCCGAAATACGAATTCCGATTTACTCACCTGTTATCAGGAGAGACCTCAGTGCTGTATCTTTCAGCCCAGTACTGGTCCTGAAAAGTAATTTTAACCGTACTTACCAGTAACTTATATTTTCTTCCATAGGAATCCATTGTCTGGTTTTCAGCAGAAAAGTTTCAAAGTGTCGATTTTCACAAACTACAAATATTCCTTAAAAATCGCCTGTATGACTTAAACGCATTCTTTCAACTGTTTACAGGAGATGCACCAGTGCTGGATCCAGGATCCAACACTGAGTAAGAAAAAGTAACGATAACAGTTTTTACCTGCTAAGTGAATTTCCTTCCATAGGATAACATTGGTGATTCTATGAGAAAAAGTTTCTAAGTGTCAACTTTTAAAATACAATAATATTCCTTAAAAATCACGACTGTAACAAACGCTTTTACTCAACTGTTTACAGGAGATGTACCAGGACTGAATCTAGGATCCAGTCCTGTGGTTAGAAAAAGTAATCCATAAAGTAACTAATTGCATTTAACTAGAAATTCACATTGAGCTGAATGTTGCATTGTGTATGAAAATGTGTTGCCCATTGCAACAACTGTAACTACTGTACTTAAAAGTCTATTGCCTATGTGCAAAGTATTTAAACTAAAGTAATTCATTCTGAGAAAGTATTTTTTGTAATGTAATGTATAATGTAATTACAATGTAATTTAAAAATAAAATATGTAAAAGAAATTGTTTCTAAAAATGTAGTAAATCAGTGTGAAAAAAAATATAAAAATTAATACATTTAAAAATTGTCATTTAAAAAACCTTTGAAATTCACTGAAAAAACCGTAGGTTTCAGGCACGTTATAGTTACAAATTAGCATTTTAAAAACCTTTGAAATTCACTGAAAAAACCATAGGTTTCAGACACGTTATAGTTAGAAATTAGCATTTAAAAAACCTTTGAAATTCACTGAAAAACCATAGGTTTTAGGGACAGTTATAGTTAGTTGGACATTGCACTCGTACAAAACCCGTGAAATTCCCCGTTATAGTTAGTTCAGCTAACTATAACTCACGCCCCGCAATGCACTGCTGATGACGTCACATATTACATCACTCATGACATGGTCAGTGACATCACTGATGACATCACTGATGACATCTCAAATGACATCACTGATGACATCATCCACGTGATAATCTGATGCAGCTCCTCACACCCTAATAAAACCTTTGATACACCCAATCTAAATTACAGAGTGCCATTCGCAAAACCATAGACACTCCAACACCAATAACTACATACCCACTCACTGATTCTTAGGTCTACACACACACATCCACTCACTCACCCGTACAGTCACTCATACTTATGGTCACTCAGTACAGGACTATCATATGCACTCTTACTCCTATATAGACACTCAAACACCGCCACTCATCCATAGAGGTACTCACACACCTAGTCAGTCATGCAAATAATTAAACACACTGCCATTTACTCACCTATACAGTTATACACACACCAGCTCACTTAATCATACAAATACTAGCACATTGTTACGCTCTTATACAATCACTGATACAAGCACACACTCATCCATACAGCCACTATCACAATCACTCACTCTCGCTTATAGCTATTTATATACTCCAATACACATATATACTGCCTTTCACATATGTAGTTACTCACACATGTACCACTGGGACATACATTCACTCACTAACACACTCTTACACACACTTACCCACCCATACAGTCTATCACAGATGCACTCTTGAAACCATCCACCCAGTGAATCACCCACTCACACATCTATGCACAGTCGCACACACCCCATCCACACAAACACTCAGGCACCCATACAGATACTCATAGAACCAATCAATAACCCATATAGACACTAATGTAGCTATTCGCAAATCCATGCATCCACTTACACACCAACAGACGGATACAGACATTCACACAGTTTAGTCACTAACCCATGCATTCAGTAAGATACGTTTAATCACTCACTTGTAGAGTCAGTCACGCACGTACTAAATCATCCATTCAGACACTTATACACCCACTCATTCTTCAATACGCCTTTCCCTATATATATTAAACATATTTAAACTTTACAGAAACACACAGTCACTGGATGATGTCATGAGTGATGTCATTTGAGATGTCATCAGTGATGTCATCAGTGATGTCACTGACCATGTCATGAGTGATGTAATATGTGACGTCATCAGCAGTGCATTGCGGGCGCGAGTTATAGTTAGCTGAACTAACTATAACGGGGGAATTTCACGGGTTTTGTACGAGTGCAATGTCCAACTAAGTATAACTGTCCCTAAAACTTATGGTTTTTTCAGTGAATTTCAAAGGTTTTTTAAATGCTAATTTCTAATTATAACGTGTCTGAAACCTATGGTTTTTTCAGTGAATATATATATACATATACACATACATAAACACATATACATATATGTACACATACACATATACACATATATTATCTACTGGCGGTCGCCAGTAGATAGTTATAGTTAGGACCTTTATCCATAGTAAATCCGCAACATTCTATTTGAAATAACTCTTGCGCCGGTTGATGAATCTTCGCGAAAGCTTCCAACTTGTTGGGGCGCTCCGCTCCTACCCTGAAAGACTCGGGTTGATTCGTCAAGCGGGGGCCGAGAAAAAAGTGGGGTCCCAAAACGCGTTTTCTCCATGTTAATTCCCATAGGAAATTTTAGCCACGGCTACAGCCCGAACTGCTGAACGGAATTACACCAAATTTTGCAAAAAGGTAGCGCTTGGTTCAGAAAGCGACCTTTTTTTAAAATGGTGTCAATCCGTTCAGTAGTTGCGGAGAAATTCAAAAAATAAGAGTGAAAAATCGATTTCCCATAGGAAACTTTATGCAAGGCTACAGCAAAAACTGCTGAATGGAATTACACCAAATTTGGCAAAAAGGTAGTGCTTGGTTCAGAAAGCACCCTTTTTAAAAATGTTGTAAATCCGTTCAGTAGTTGCTGAGAAAATCCAAAATAAAAGTTTCGATATTTAGAGGCACGGAGGATCCGCGCACCCTCCCGACCACGAGCTGCATGCTAATTGGCTGTCAACACTCCAAACCAGGAAGTGTTGGCAGCCATCTTGTTCCTCGGTAGAACCGAGTAACAAGAAATCAGTAAAACAACTGCGTAAAACGCACAAAGGGTGCAGGGTAGAAACACCCTGACCCCCTAGGTCTGCTCAGGGGGTCCCACAAGGACGCCCTGGGCAGAAAAAAGCATTTTTTCAAACAAAAAAAAAAATCGGCGGGATGCGTTTAGGGTGCACGAATCCCGCTGAGAAAAAAAAAAAGAAACAAGTGCGCAAAACGCACAAAGGGGGCAGGGTAGAAACACCCTGACCCCCTAGGTCTGCTCAGGGGGTCCCACAAGGACCCCCTGGGCAGAAAAAAGCATTTTTTTCAAACAAAGAAAATCGGCGGGATGCGCTTTGGGTGCGCGAATCCCGCCAAAAAAAAAAAACGAAGCGCGGTCTCCCACGCTTCGTTGTTAATTGGCCCCCGGGTGGGCCAAGTCCCGGGGGCATGGGGGGGTATTTATAATATGTGGGGGGGCCTCTAAGGCCCCCCAAGCCCCGGGGACCGCCACCCCCCGGGGCTTTAAAAATAAATGGTGCGGGAGGGCTCTCGGCCCTCCCGCAGCCCCGGGACCGCCACCTCCCCGGGGCTTCTTTATTAATTTAAAAAAAAATTACCTGTGTGGGGGTGCTCGAGTCCCCCACATGCCCCGAGGACCACCACCTCCCCGGGGCACTAAAATTTCAATATGGGGGTCCATTACGGACCCCCAGAGCCCCGGGACCACCACCTCCCCGGGGCTTTGTCAATGGAGGAGGGGGGCCGCGCGACCCCCTCCTGGAGCCTGTAATGGCCCTGGGGACCACCACCCCCCAGGGCCGGCTCCTCAGCAGTGTCCCGGGGTGCCTACCCCCGGGACACTGTAGTTTGCTATGACAGGACGGGAGCCTCGCGGCCTCCGTCCTGTCATAGCAAACTGCTTTGGATATTGGAAGCGAGAGCAGGAAACCTGCTCTCGCTTCCAATATCCAAAGCAAATTGCTTTTCCACATGGGGAGCTGCATGTTAGCTCTGTGGCGCTTTTTGGAGGTACATGGTGAGCTAGTTGGCCCCCAGGGACCCTCAGGAATCAAGGGGACTTAATCCCCCAACTTAAAACGCGCCACGGGCGCGTTTGCACAGTGGTGAAGGGAGGGGGCGGGGCTTCAGGTGACATGTGTGCAAACAGGCCCCGTGGCGCGTTTTAAGATGGGGAATTAAATCCCCTTCAATCCTGAGGGTCCCTGGGGGCCAACTAACCCACCAAGTACCTCCAGTAAGCGCCACGGAGCTGCGTTGCAGAGTGTTGTAAAAAGGGGCGTGGCCTCTGAACACCTCTCTGCAACACAGCTGTCTGGGGCATACTAGAGGTATCTTGTGGGCTAGTTGGCCCCTAGGTACCCTCGGGATTGAGAAGGAATTAATTCTCCAACTTAAAACGCGCCACTGGGTGTGTTTGCAGA